>VZRR01000208.1:0-102257 GCA_013398015.1 Oreocharis arfaki
TAGAATCTGATGGATTAATATACTCTCAAGCTGGGTAGGAAAGCCCAGGCACGTCCCTCGGCGGGGGGGAATTTGCCATTGTCTCTTACAACAAACTCCGGGTTTGTTGCATCACAGGCAGTCCTGCCTTGCAAGGCTTCAGGAATGACTCTAGGAGCATGTTGGGGGGCTTCGATGGATTAAGGCACCCCCTTAGTTGCTTCTCATGTGAATGTCCTGTGGATGTCGCCTTCCGGAGTTGGGGGTTCCATAGCCAGTTTTGTAAGGGAGAATGGGTTCACTGCCTCTGAGCACAGGTTATGACACACCAAAACCTCCTCCCCCCACCTCGGCTGAGGGAGAAATCTATGCAAACCTGCTCCCAGCAAATGAGTCTGTGGGCTACAGCCTCCCGCACCCAAAGCAAGCCAGAGATATTCTTGGCATGCTGATGGGTTTGGCTTACATTCTTTTCCTTATTTACTTGTTTGTTTCAGGTGATTGAAGAATGGGTTTTCCCTTTATCTAATCTCAGTAGTTTGACTTAGTCCAAAGTTCCAGTCAGGCGTCTTCAGGGAGGCTTCTTTGGTTGTAGCTTCTTTATACAGTTTTTGTTATAGTAAGCAAAACTTTCAATCAATGTTTGAGGCATGAACTATTTCAGTGTCTGACAGGCAGCCCCTCTGTGCTGCAGTCACTGGGGTTTCACACACAAGAGCAGCGCAACCGCTCCAGCCGAGCTCCCCCAGCACTGTGCGCACTAAGCTGCAGTTCTGGGGCCAGAGCCACAGCAACCTTGCTGAGGGGAAGCCGCAGAGACACATTTCCCATGTCTTCAACATTACCCTGTCACCTGTATCACAAGGCAAATATGCCATATTTGCTCTAAAAATGTTTTTATGGTATCTTGTCATTGCTGTTCCAGGGAGATGGGAAATACTGCAGTAGCACAGATACGTTTTTAGGAAGAAACAGGTGTAATGCGTATTTTATTTTTGGTCCTGCAATAGAAATTTTTCTAGAAGATGCACAATGTTCTCATCTGGACTCAGAGGGAGGAATTTCAATGTCAAAATACGTGTAGTTTTCCATAAAAATGGAGGCTTTTTAGATATAATCAAACTACTTTGTAACTGTTTTTATTAAATTTTGATTTAAATTTCACTTATACAGCATTCCAAACTTTGCTCTCAGACTGCATTATTACCTGCCCACAGCAGGGGCTTATATTAATATCATGATGGCTCTCTCTGAAACACAGGCACCGCCCAAAGCAGGGCAGTGCTCCCTAAAGCGAGCACCCTATTTCCCTGTCCCGTCCCTCATGTGCCACCAGCAGTTGGCTTTGCTGCACACATGGGACTGAGCGCTCCAGCACGACCAGTGGAACACCTCAAAGGACTGGGGTCATGATCCTGGTAGTTGGAGATACTTGAGCTTTGTTTTCTAGCCTAGGAACAGCTTTTCTAAGGGCAACTGCTTGAAGAGCAGCAGGTTTCCATAGTGGAGCTTTGAGTCCCCAGCACTGAATTTCTGCCTTTTCCCTGGCTTCTCAAAAACCATAACCAGTCTGACAAAGTGTAAGAGAGAACGGGGTTTTTCAGGCTCTCCTCTTTTAGTTGGGATGAGAACTTTTCTCTTGGGTATTTATTTACAGAAGAAGGCATGTGTTATGCGAGTCACAAATATCTCAGCTATTGATCTGATTTACCAAGAATGGATGACTTCTGACATTTGACTGTTCCTCAGGAAGGAGGGGAGTCTCATGTGGATACAACTGTTTACAACAGTGCTTGCTGACTCAGAAAAGGCAATGCAGGCTTTGCCTCTAGGTGTGTTCCTGCAGAATCCAGTCCAAAGGACAGGGGGCCTCAACGCTGGCCCTGCAACAGCAGAGAGAACACTGAGAAACCAAATGGAGTTACTGACACTGCCCTGCCACAGGCCGTGCTGCTTCCCACGGCCTTTCCGAAGAGCCCCTTGCAATGACATCTTTTTTTGTTTGTATTGATTACTTCACAGAAGCTGATGACAGCGGTGATTACGTCACTGTCTTACCCTGAAGGATCTGCACCTGACAGTTTGGGAAGCTGCCATTCCAGGATGTGCCTCGGTGCAGTGCCTCAGCCAGGGAGAGCTTCCAGCTGCGTGTCCTCTGCTCTGGATCTGGAATTAGCCTCCTCCTTTTGCAGACTGTCAGAGTAGCTGTATTTTCTACCAGTCGATCCAGTACAAGCTATTATGCATTATTGCTCAGCAATAGAAGAATTCCTTTTTGTTACACAAAACAAGACACATACATACACACACATGTATCTAGGGGGAAGGGTATCTTGTGTCCATGTATGTGTCTTTGGTGTTTTTTAGCCAGCAAATTGCCCAAGATGTTGACTGCTAGAGAGAACATTCTGCTGAAAAGCAGCAATATAAATACATCAAATGAATGGGCATAAAGCAGTAATTAATGGCAGAATTGACAGGTGTTGATAAAAACCATATATGACAAAATTATTGGCATCATAAGATGCTTTAAAACCTCCAAACTCTGTTATTTTGCACATGATTCATGTTACCTCATTGTTGGAGGAGTGGATAGTATTTCAGCAATGTCAAGGAATACTAGCAGGCTGCAGCTTGAATAATGCAAATTAAAACAAAAATGCTGTGTTAAATTCACGCCATAAAAAGTTAATCAACCAGAGGAAAATGGTTTGAAATACTTCTAATGTTGAGCAATAGTTCTGGCAGATTACAAGAGGATACAAGTTCTACATGCATGTTGGCCTGAACGCATCCTTTTTTTAATAGGTTCTGTACATATGGGAATGCTTACTTAATTTCATCTGCTACTGTCATTAGTTCTGTATTATGTCTATGTCTTTCGTTCATGGGGGTTTTTTTAGTAAGAAAAAATTACCCCTAGTTTTAAATATTTAATAAATATTTTAGTTCTGAAGGTGGCCTGCAGCTAGCAGCCATGGCCAAACTGGAATGTATGTCCCGAGTCTTCCAGTCACGACTCCAGACTCCCTCACCATTTGAGACTGTGAGGAAGGCATTTGTATTGTTTGTGTGTTTAAGACCCTTCACGAATTATTTACGTATTTTAGTGGGTAATACTAATTAGAGTTTTTTTCTATTATGTTCCTATCACACCATTATTTGTCAAAGGAATTTCAGACCTTTCAGTGCTCTGGACTTCATTATGAATTTAACACTGATGCAGAGTTTTTGGCTCCAGGTTCAACTAATATTTGTAGCACGAAAGAGACAAAAAAATGAGACTATTAATTAACTCTAGCAATGTCAAGAAATAATAAAATACGTGTCCAAAACTTCATTAATTGAAAAGAAAGTAGTTGTCCATGAAAAATGGTACTATGGGACATAAACACCCCAGCGCTTGCTCTGTAGAAGCACATAACTGATGTGTCAGTAAATTCTTTATTTGCAGAATCGAGCAGCCTGTCTGATAGCAGGTTATCACAGGTACCAGACTGAGGAACTGCTGTGCTGAGACACCCCACCTCCAGCAGCATGGTCCTTAATAAAGCACAACACTGTGGTCTTTCTGAAATAAGTCTCAGCAGTCCCCCAGGTGCTCACTCAGTCACACTGATGTTCAGCCTTGGGAAAAGGCCGAGTGACAAGGCATCCCTGCCTGTGCCTCACGGTGCCTACTGAGTGACTCTGATAGCTTGGCGGGGGCAAGGGCCGGGCTGTGGTGCCTTTTAGCTGGCACTTGGCAGCGTGTTTTGGACTCGGATTTACAACAGTCGTGGTGGCTGCAGCTCCTGGTGCAGCATACAGGATTGAGGGTGACTCCAAACCCACGCTCCACTTACTTCTCCAGTGTTCCCTTGCGGCAGTCATGTGAAGCAGGGGACATGAGAAGGATCAAGGACTTAAAGGAGGAAAAAGAGACACGACCTTTACATTACATTCACATTACTCGCTTGTGCTTTACAGCAATGTCTGTCCTATTAACATTATAGGAAAATTAGTCCAATATAGACATTCCTACACGTATTTGCAGGCCTAATATGGCAGGAAGCAATCCGTGCACGAGTTGAGAAAACATGTCCAAAAGCTTCACGCAGCAGCACCTACTTGACGACATCCAAAAGGTGGGTGGGCGGGTGAGTGCGTGCGTGTTCATGTCGGAGGGTTTGAGCAGTGAGGTGGCCGAACCTGTTGTACCTCTGGTACACTCAAAGGATCGAGCACATGGTGAAAGGAAGACCATGGTCCAGGAAGGGGATGATGCCGGTGTCTCGGGGTGCTCCAACTCAAGGGGCACGAGGAAAGGATTCCCGTTGCAGCGCAGGCAGCGGGGGCGGGCGCTGTGCCCTCAGCGGCCTGCGGGGGTCGCTGTGTGAGGTGGGCGAGCGGTCAGGTCGCGGGACCGCAGGTTCGATCCCCGCCATCGCCATAACGCCGCAAAAGCTTCCCTTTCCCGCGGGGGAGGCCAGGGAACCACCGGCGGAAGGGGAGCTAGCTGCTGGCCGGGCTTAAGCCCTCCCCAGTAAGAGAGGAAAGGATAATGGGGACTAGAAAGGCAGCAAGAAGGCGAGGCAGGGCTGTGGGCGCCAGGTGGGAACAAACGGCAGCTCCAATCCAGAGGCGGCCCTCCAGAGGCTGGGCGGCTGGAAGACTCAGCCGAACCCAACCACATACAGCTGAGCTTAGGAAAAGCACCTCTCTGGATCGCCCCGGCGGCAAGTGAGCCCTAAAGGCGGTGTCACCAACCCAAGCGCCTGCATTCCCCGGATCCTTCGCTCCTCCCCGGTCTCTCGCCGCCGCCCCCACGCCGAGGCCGCTGCCCGCCTCTGTCTCCCTTAAGCAAGATGGCGGCGGCGGCGGCCGCTCGCGCTCAGTGGTTGGTGCGTCAAGATGGCGGCGGCGGGAAATGCGAATGAGGGCTGAGTGTGGAGCCTGAGGGGTGGGTCGCCATGGATGCCCCGGGCAGCATGAAGGCCCTGCTCCTCGCGGCCACGGAGTACCGAGCCGCCAAGACAGCGCAAAACGCCGCGCTTCTGCAGCGCAGCCTGGAGGTGGGAGCGGCGCCCGTCCCGGGGGGGTGTGCTGGGAGCGGGGCGTGGGGGTGGCTGTGGTGTCCTTTATTATAATGCTTTATGGTGTGTTTGTGTGTTTACAGAGGTGTGTTGTAAGCCTATATGCACCCAGGGCAAGCAAATAGTGTGCGTTACAAGGGACTCCTTTTTTTATGTATCCCCAAAGTTCTGGCCCGTATGAGTCATTTCTTTTCACGGCTTAAAAAATAGCGTTTGAATGATGAGCTGGTCTTGTGTCTGGAGTTTTCCAGTTCCGTGCAACACGTATTCAAACGTGTTTTCTGCTAAGGAGGTGGGCCAGTGCATTTCCTTGATCTCCAGCTACGGCATTGTGTACAACTCTTGTGGTGGCCTTTGACTGAATTAATCTGCAAGTTAACCTTTTCAAATACAAATTTATTTTAATTGCTAGAACGTTTGTATGACAGTTAGTATCTAGCTCTGCTTTCTTATCTCTATCCCTTGTAAAGAGACACAGAGGGAATGCACAAACTCAACATTATGTGTCTCCATTATGCAAAATATAAATCATGTCTACCTGTATTGATGTGAAGGAGTATAATTTTTGGCCTTTTCTTATATAGGGTTCCCCTAGCTCAGGTTCCATTTTTTCATCCCGGTGACAGCATGCTCTGTAAACAGCACTGGCTGCTGCTGCTGATCCTCCTGCCACCTTTGGGTCCCTGTCCACGCCTTTGGAAGGCAGGCTGATTGCTGCATGTTTGTGTTGAGCAATTTGTTGGGTTGTTGTTTCAAAATAAATAAACCTCGTACTTTCCAAGCATGAAGGAATCAAAACCAGATTTTTTGCATTACTTCTTTTTATATTTTTTTTTTCCCCAGCAGGTGTGAGTACAAATATTCCATTAGAGTGGCACTTACATTCTCGGTTTGTCAAGAAGGACAAAATCTATTTAATACAACTCTTGTGCTTTGATTGCTTTGTCAATTACATTGTTGCAGTTGAGTAAGTAAGGTTGTTTTTCTCCTCTCACCTCCAGGTTATTTCTGGACTGAAGCTTACCCGTTTTTTTGCTTCAAACCAGATTCTACCAAGTGAATGTCTCAGTTGCCTTGTAGAGCTCCTGGAGGACACTAATATAAACCCATCTCTGGCCTTGTCTGTGATTACTTTGCTGTCACAGCTAGGTAAGGTTTGCATCTGAACTTCTTATTTTTTGTCTGAGCAAGGGAAGATAGGACAGGTGCTGATTCTGTGGCATGGGTGATGGATTTCTTGGAAGAAGCATAAGGTGTGAAAGATAAAGTATTTTTCATTAGTGTGATGCCATAAGGATTTTTTTGCCTTTTCTTTTATACCTCTTTTATATACCTTTATAGTCTTTTGTATTCTTAGTGTTTCTTTATAGCCTACATTCCTAGACTTATTGGGAGACTAAACATCCCAAAAGTCTCAGCCACCAAGGTACTCTCTGGAACACATCTTGTAAACTAAAATATAGGTCTGTCCAGGGGAGGGTTCCTCAGGAGGGGGTTTCACTTAGCCTCACTCATTGGGGAATGTTTGATAGATATGCTGATTTGTAAGACCTATAATTTTATACCCGATGTATCGTGGGTGTGCATTCGGGGTGGGCATTTCAATGTGCATTTTGGCGTGTTCCACCTGGACGGAGTGCACCAGGGATCCTTGAAATAAATACTGAGGTAAAAACCCCCTTTCCCCTCTAACTGTGTTTGGCTCTTGATTTTGAAAACAGGAATCAGGCATCAAGTGGAATGCTTGGCTAAGCCACCTGTTAAGATGTTAAATTGCAGTGAGAAGGAGATTTGAAGTCATCCCTGTGAAATAACGATGATCATGCTTGTCAGAATTTGTTTATCCACTGGGTAGGGTGAGGAATTGTCCTTAATTTTTGGAGCTGGAAAAGACTACCTTTTTAATCAAGTGAGAAGCCTGGCTGGGGGTGCAAAGATAGGGAGAAGTCGTGTCACGTGAGCTACTGTCATCACCTCAGTTTACCTCTCCCACTGGAGGGTTTGATGGCAGTATGGGCTCTCCGATGGCCTGGACCTGTGTGCGTCAAGTTTCCCAACTGCAAGGGAGGTTCTACTGCCTTTTACATGTGTCTTGAGATGCCTTTTTTGGTTTTTTTTTTCCCTCTCCTTCATGGAAGTGGGACTTCGTTGTCCAGGGAGCTCTGTGCTCAGAGCACAACCTAGGTATACAGGAAAAAGTTATCCCTTCACTGCTTAGTTTCTCATCATATATGAGTAGTTATTCAAGATTTGAGTCCTTTATGATGCTCCCTTGTTTATGTTCTCTGATTCATGGAGTTTAAGCCTCTCTGAGCTTCCTTTTATGTTTTTGGAACAGTTACTGTAAAATTATATTTGTTGCTGGGGTTCAGTCTGGAAAATTTTAAGGTTAAGTCTTCTTTCAGCTGATCTATTGCTTTACATGTTTTGCTACATCTCTTTGAGGATTGCCTAAGAAGAACTGGATTTTATTTATTTATTTAACTAATGCTAGATAACTTTATCAAGCTAGCAGTTTGAGTCTACTTGTCCACCATAGCATGAAGCAAAAAACTGAGCTCGTTGAGTTTAAGATCTAAGCCTTTGAAGTGCAGGTTTCAAGATCTCAGAACTGAAACTTGATAGGTGGGAGGTAGACTATTCTATCAGCGTCCAAGCATCTTAAGGAAATGGATTAATGGTATAATTAACTGTATGTTCAGAAGAGACAAGTGCGTAGGAGCTGTCATTTATCTGTAGTTACCTTTAAAACATACGTGAAGACCTGGTCAGAGACTTTGGTTTCTGCTTAGATTGGTAGCAAATACAACAGTTCCTTTTGCTATTAGATGGGGCTTTTGCTAATAATTCCTAAATTCCAGCTTCAGACACTGAGACTAGAGAAGCTCTCCAGGACACCTACAATCTGACCAGCGTGCTGGCAGGAGTAGTTCATCGAAGTTCTACTAATCTGAGTGACCCAGTCTTATTACAGGTAAAGAAATTAATTTTTAATAATATTTGGCTACAGTTGCATAATAAACATTATACTGTATGGATATAACAGCCCTTCAAAGGCTCTATTGGAAATAATGTATTGAGGGGAAGTTGATCTTAGCTGTGTACTTATTTGCTCTATGAGGTAGGTATGACAGGAATTTAACAATTTACACAGTTCTTTGTACTCCTTTAATCTTACTGTGCTTCTCACCTGCTCTAATCAAAAAACCCCAAAAATTCCCACAAAGCAAAAATAACAACCAACAAAAAAAATTGCTGCATTTTAAAAATTATTTCAAGGAGTTGCTGCTTGGGAGCTCGGAAGATTGTTTTCCAGTTGAGGCATTTGGTTATTTCTCCTGACACAAGCCTGTTTCATAACACAAGCCTGGGGATCATTTTGTCTAATCAGTACTTTGACAGGTGACTGTGAAGGAGTGAAGGGAAAGCTGTGGCTGCCTGCTTTAGTGGGAGGCTTGCGGGGCATGTGTGGCCTCCTCTTTTCTGGTCATTGCCATCTGCCAGTGAATGCCAGGTGCTGTGCTGATCGAAGCTTACAGTGAATGTCTGACATCAGACAGTTTGACTTCACCAATTTTAACCTGTCCCTAAAGTTTTCTTTATTTTTTTCAAATATGCACAGGTTTTCTCCTAAGCTTTCAGCAAGTACTTGCTGGCTGCCTGTTGTCACTACTCTTTTTCTGAAAAGCAGAAAATTAATTTACTAGTAGTTCCTGTGCCCCTTGTTCTGTGGAGAATAACTCAGGTATCCGGTAAACATCCCTTTTGTGGCTTGCATATTTCTCAAAGCACTAGGAGTACCATAAGATCTAGGGATCCAAGTGACTGGCCTATCAATGGGAGAGGTTTTGCCATGACCAGGCAGATCCAGTGTTAAGATCTTGAAGCTCTTAGATATCTGAATGGTGAGGTTTTATTTTAGCTGCTAACATCTGCTGTGATTTTTGTCATGTTTGAGTGTATTGACTTCAGTTTTGTGCCAGAATAGTGCTGTATGAACGACTTTGCTACCCTTAGATCTGTTGGCAGTCTTTAGAGCAAACCCGTTTTCCTGTAAGCATCCTTTCTACAAGAGGTTGCAGAGTGCTTTTTGTATTTTGATGAGACTTCTAGACCTTTCAATAGAACAAAGCCTGTTTATCACTGACAGAATGGAAAACTTGCTGGTGAGGCAAAGGTGGAGAATGGATGGGCTGAAAAGGTAACTCTTCTGTCAAAACAAAATCTTAATCTTTTGGGGCTTTTAATAAGTACATCAGTATGGTAGGACATTACAATGTGCTTGCAGCCTGTGTAATTGTTATGTTAATGTTAGAGCCTGAAAATTAATTCAGTTGTGGTGTCTTGATGTTTGTCCTTTCAATTTCATCTTTTTTAATATTCCTCCCGAGATGCTGTAGGGCAGGCATGTGAACAGCTTTCTGTTTCCTCAGGGTATTCAGTTGCTGCAGAGACTAACCTACAATGCTCCCGTCTTTTGTGCTGGTGCCAACATCGATGGATTAATTTTGTTTCTAATGCACCGTGTGTAAGTGTGAGCTCGGTGTCTTCTTCTATGGGAAACGGCGAGCTAAGTTTCTAGACTTTCTGAAGGCCATTAGAGTACTGTACTAACCTGGTCTCCAGAGTGAGCTCTGCTCTGAAGTTAACAGAGACTTTCCTTTGAAAACTATGTACTTGTTACAGATTGTCAAATGCAGTGATTGTGGGACTTTGGGTGGTGGAATATTGATTGGCCTCTTAGCCCACCTCCACACCTCTGGGAGCAGGGAGCTAGCAAAGAGAAAAGCCAGGACTTTTTTTTTTCCTGTAACTAGGAGCAGACTTCTTAGAGTAATAAAAATTTGATTCAAGTGCCCTTGTAAAAAATCTGATGAATATTACAAGTATATGTAACAAACTACCTCTGACAGCAGTGAGTTCTGGTACTTTGGGGTTTTTTCAGATGGACTCAGTTAAAAGCTGCCCACACTGCAAGGATTACAATCTGAATTTTGCTGTGTGTGGTGAAATGGTGTCTCATTAAAAATCAAGCTCCCACCAAGACACAAAACAAAATAGAAAGTCCCCCAACCACACAGCTCTCTCAGCCCCTACCCTTCAATTTCTTGTAATTAAATTCAGGATGCTTCAATGAAAACATCTTTTGGGCTTTTCTTTTAAGTCAATCCACTGAAGATGAATTAACAATACCGTGTTTAGGACTCCTGGCAAACCTCTGTCGTCACAACTTGTCTATTCAAAGTCAGATAAAATCTTTGGTAAGAGTTTTGCTTTTGTGTCATGATCCTCTGGCTTAAGGATAAGAGTTAATTGACTCTAGGGAATTATCTTAGTATTTCTTAAGCACTTTCTTTCAGCAGTGATAACCCTGACCTGCTTGTTCTACCGAATGGGCAGTTGTTTCTCCCATGTTGGAGAAAATAACCAGTAGAAGAGGAAGTTGAGTATTCTCGTGCCATGTTGTTGCCCTGACTTGCATTATGCGTTTGGTTTTTGCAACTGTTCTCTGCAGCTGAAAGGTGAATTTCAAATTTGAGCATTCTTCCTTAGAAAAATTAAATGTCATTAAAACAAAGACTGTAGTTGGATTTTTGGTAAGCAAGAAGGAGATTTGCCTTTCAGAAGATAAATCAGTAAAATACCATTGATCTTCTTGTCAGGGCCCTTGAATCCTCGAATACATATGCTTATCTGAGCTACTCGGTTCCTGTGTCTTCATAAATCAGTGCAAACATTTTATTTTTTAATTCAGAAATAGAAATTCGTCTACATAGCAGCAAATGTTATATTGTTACCTTGGAAGAGAGGCAGGGGGCAAAGAAAGGAGAAACTATTGTCCAATCTGATCATTGAGCAGAGAAGGGATGGGAGTCAATTTTCAGTGGTTATTTTCTCTTATAGGCTTTAGCAAAATTACTTTCTCGTCTTTCTTTAAAATAATGGTGGAATTTCATCCTTGGTTGGTTCTCTGTCATTTTGGGGGTTTTTTTCTCATTTTTTTGGGCTTTTAATAAGTACTTTAATATGGTAGGATACAGGTTCAACAGAGAACATTAACATCAATGCCAGTATTGTGCAGTAGAACAGTAAAATAGCTTTCCTAGAGAACTGTTACTGTTCTAACCTATTTTTGTATTATTCATTACTTGTATGGCTTATTTATGAGTATGTAAAACCTTTAAATTTGGTGGGTTTGTAATATCTGTGTTTCTCCTTTTTGCTGTAGAGTAATGTGAAGAGTTTCTATCGTACCTTAATAAGTTTCTTGGCCCATAGCAGTTTGACTATGGTTGTGTTTGCACTTACGGTATTATCAAGCCTTACCCTAAATGAAGAAGTAGGAGAAAAAGTAAGTGAGTCTGAAGTTGTTTCTATTCTTAAGTTGTACATAAAACCAGTTGTCACACTGGCCAAATAAAATTCTAATTCCAGCTAGTTTTAATAAGCAAGAGACCCAGCAAAGTATGTGCCTATACGTAACTTTGTTCTTCCTTTCAGCTCTTTCACGCTCGAAATATCCATCAGACATTTCAGTTAATATTCAATATTGTTGTAAATGGAGATACTCTAACAAGAAAATATTCTGTTGATCTACTCATGGATCTTATGAAGAACCCCAAAATTGCAGATTATCTTACCAGGTATGGCTTCATTTCCTAAAAGTATTTTTCCTAAGCTCTAGTTCAGTTTCTTTTCTGTATGCTATTTGAATTCTAAACCAAGCATTGGGAAAAAAAATTTCCAACATGTTTTTTGAATGTTACTGGTTGATTATAATTATAACTGCTATGTCTGAACCTAAAGTGTTGCTGGGTTACTAGTTTGACACAGAAGTGTGAATCAAAACCTGGTTTTCTCATTGTCACTGAAGGAATTTTGAATACCCTGTTCTGTAATTTTTTGTCTGGACTATGCTGGTAGTCAGACAACACGATGAGTAGCTACCCTGCCTTTTACAGTGCTATGTAAGCTTGAGGTGGAATAGTATGGTTGAAGCTGTAAGAAGTAATAATTTTACAGGGGGAGGGATGTTAGAGTGGTTCTGTTGAGAGCTTGACTAGTAGTTCTGCAAATTCAGCTAGCAGAATTTAGTTGCTGATTTTCAATCTAAATCAAGCAGTAAGAATAGCTGAAAAATCATAGCTTATTTTAAGGAATTTGCTTTCATTCTTAGAATATTTTTAATGCTTATGCTGTTTCAAATAGAAATTAAATTATCAAAACTGTCACTGTACTTGAAGTGTTTGGGGGTAAGAAGGAGAATAGGGCATTTTCATTCATCACTTGGTGTAAATGTCAAAATGTGGTGACATTTCAATTTTATTATTAATTTTTTTCTTCTCTATGCGTGCTGTAGATACAAGCACTTTACCTCTTGCCTTGGTCAAGTATTAGATCTTCTTCATGGAAGGGATCCTGATTCATCATCTAAGGTATTTATACTTTTTCAGATAAAGGCTAAGAGGCTACAATCCTAATCTAGTTCCTCTTCTGCTGTTATGAATAGGTTCCTTGTGTACAAGGGTTGATAATGAAATATACTGACTTCAGGACTCTTAAATGACCTAGAGAATTCACCACGTTTATATTTTCTAGTTCTTCAAAAGCCTGTCAGGTTGAATTTGTAGTGTTGGGGGTTTTGCCAGATTGCGTCTCTGCTTTCAGGCAACAGATGTGAAAGCGAAAAGCCAACATAAATACCTTTCATGCTTTGGCCAATAAGAAATTTTGGGATCTACCAGGAATGCAGTGTATCCCACTTTGCTCTCTAAACCTTGAATGAATACTACTCGGACCACAACTGGTGATCAGGGAGCCCTGAGGCTAATTTCAAAGGTTTAGGAGTGAGTGTTCTCGCCTCCGTTGGACAAATAGATGCCACTCCTGTTTAAGCAGGGAACTGTTCCATTCAGCTTTGTCTCACTACCACTTTATGTAAATGAAACATTGACTGTCCATCACTAGAGGCTAAAACATGAAATGTGAAAATGTTAGTCCTAAATATATCTCTGAAACAGACCTGAAGCTTTTTTTAATGAATGTGTTACACATCCTGGTTAATAATAGATGCGACTATTTCTCTCTGTGTGATTTTTGTTGTTGTTTATTGGGTTTATTTAGAGAGGCGTGTTGACAAGGAGCTTTCCAGGGTGGTTTTCTCTTTGTGCATGCTCAGAGACACGTGCATCCATTCCTGTCTCAATGTTTTCTCTTCAATAGCTTTCTTCATGCTGAGTGTGTACATGTTTGTACTTTTTATTGTATCACTAGCTAGCAGTCATGTCCAAAAAAAAGAAAGCAATACACTGAATACTGTCACAAGCCTTCACCAGTCCAGTGAACTGTTTCTGCTGCTGACCTGGCTTTAAAGAAAGAAAATTATTCCTCAGAAAACTTCGAAGTGCTAAAAGGAGTTGCATAGAACTTGTGTATCTCTTTAGACTTGTGTTATGGGAGATGCAGTTTCTGTATAAGTTCTTGATTTAAAAGCATTTGAACTCTTCTTCATTTCACACAGATCTTAGAGCTGCTGCTTGCCTTCTGCTCTGTGCTAGAACTGCGTCACACCCTGCGGCAGGCGATACTGCAACCAGCTGGCTTGCCAGTCTCTGGAAACACCAGGCTTGTGACTCGCTCAAAGAGTTTTGAACCATCTGTTGCATTGGTGCACTTGTCAAACCAGCCATTGGAAGCCTCTGAAGACTGTTCAGGTCTAGCATTGCAACTATTCAAAGAGATTTTTGAGGTACCAAGACTGATAACTGAGTTTAAAGACCTTCTTAGCAGCTCTTATTTTTAAATTATTTTTAAACAACTGTTATAATTTGACTTGGAAAATAGCACATAAAAAAAATCTGTAATAAAGTTCATTGTAAAATAGATATGTTGAAATAAATGTACTTCATAAAACAACTGTTCTTTTAAAGACATGCCGTATTTTAGAAATATATCTATGTTGTAAGTGGAAGACATGTCAGTTTATAAAGTCATGAGGTAGATAGAAAACGATCAGAATTCCTTTCTAGAACTTAGAGAAGTGAGGAAGTTCCTGCTGTTTCTGTTCTCTGTAAACTTCCTCCTCCAATATGAAACTGGTTGGCCATCTTAAACCTGAAATAGCAACAGGCTGGGAAAGCAGGAACACAGGCTGGTGCAGGAAGGGGTAGAGTAAGCTTGGCTTCCTTGTGCTGTGCTTTTAAGTACTGACATAAAATAAAATGTCTTTATTACAGGATGTTGTCAACAATAGGAGCAGTGAATCAGCTGAACACTTTATGGATCTTTTGCTGCCTGTTCTTCTTGATCATCTTCAGATGCCAGAACAGATTGTGGATGAGCTATTAGTGAAGAAAAAGTGTGAAAGAATGGTCAAGGCTATTAATGTCTTGACAAATATCCTTTTTATGTGCCTATTGGCAGCTGATTTATTATTCCTCCACCATGATCTGCTGTAAGATGTTAGAAGACATGTCCGCTTTGGGTCACTGTAATAGCTTCTAATGACAATAACTGCCCTAATTTTACTTAGGAGTGTCATCTTGCAAGATCTAAAGTAGCTTTCTAATTGCTGTGAAATTATTTTGTAATATTGTCGTGCAGGATAAAATGTTGTGGCTGTTCAACAGAACAGAAGAACTTTGCAGATGGAAAACGAAGATGAGTGTTCTCTGTGGAAATTTTGTGGGCAATTTGGGTGGTCATCTTCTTGATGCATGTAGTATTGTTGCCTAGCTAAGTCAAGTGCAGCTCCCAGCCAAGTATGATACAAATTTAGATCAGAGAAACAAGGAAAAATAATGTGGAATGATACAATTTTACACTCCTCATTGAGTCCTTAGTGTCCACAGTAAGTTTAGTAAGGAGGACATGACTGCAAGGTGTAGTCGTGCATCTAAGCTGAGTTCTGTGGAGAAGTGTCTCCTAGCTCGCTTCTACATAACTAGTTCTTGAGTTAGAGACTGCCTGGTCCCTGCATTTTGTTCACTATGTTTCTTTATGCCACCCATTTTATTGAGGTTTCCCTTAGCTGTCTGTTTCCAATTAGTGTGTGTATTAACTGAAAAGCAAAGCTTACTTGGCTTGTGAGTTACGCATGATTTAAGTGGTTTGTGTTGTTGGGTACTAAAAGCATTTTTGGAGGCTCTTGTGCTTTGATGCCCTAGCTTTTGTGTCCTTTATTATTAGAAAATGTTGCCTTTTGGTGCCAATACCTAGGCATAGGTATATTGAATTTATTCTTAACTCTTGCCTACTGCTCTGCAGAGATGACATACTGAAAATGCGTGTCTCGAAGGTGCTGACTGCCAGCCAATGCACATGTCTGATAGAACACCAGTTTCCTTATAGTGGGATTGATACTGGTTTGGGGACAAAATTGGTGGACTCTAAAATGTGGTGAGCACACATATTTATCTAAAATCTAGTCTAGTATGACTGGTGTGAGAGTTGTGATATTGTTGCACTGGAAAGAATATGGTAGTTGAAAGTACTATTTAAATGCGTATAAATCAATATTGGTATTAAATCAAAATTAATATTTTTTGTGGAATAAAAAGTAATCTTGCTGGTCAGTTCAATAAGTTAAACCTAGCTTTTGCATTCAGATAATGTTTTTGGCATAAGCTGGAGATCGACTTATGTGGAACACTGACCTTAAACCTCATGCAGTAGTTGAAGCTGATCCAAGTTGAAGCTTAACAGAACTGCTCATGGCACGTGATTTCTTATTTTGATTTTATGCAGTCAGAGTTCCAAAATATCACACATCAGTTTGGGGAGCAATTCTTGCACTGAAAATTAAATACACATTCCTTCAGCTCAGTGTCATTAACCTGAATGTCAATACAGCTGTGGCCAAAACCCAGTGACATATAATTGACTTATGATTAAACCCTCCTCACTTTCAACCTGGAAGTGGTGGTTTTGGGCTTCATTGTTGCCATCCTTGGCATGCTGGAGAAGCTCAGGCACACATCCAGGGAACACAATATGATCTCTTTGGTTTTAGCATTTTTGCCTTGCTAGACATTTAATTTCTTTGTGAGGGTATTTATTAATTATTTTAAATTGACTTGAATTTGTCAGGGCTGATGTGACATAACTCACCTTTTTTTTTTTTTTTTCCACCGAATTTGCTTTTCTATTTGGACATTTAAAAGCAAACTTGCAGCTGATATTATTTTGAAAATGCTTGATCTTATGAGCAGATTGCAGCAGGATGTACCTGGCATGAAGGTCAGCTTCTACAAAATGTTACAGGTATGATTTTAAAACCTTTTATGAAATATGTCTGTGAAATAAAGTGTCACTGCGTTACAGTAGTTTTAGTTCTAAATGCTTTGCATGCTTATCTCTGAAGTGGTAAAGCCTCTAGGAACCTGAATACAGTCCCTTACACACAATTCTTAAGGGTTGTTTCACTGTTAATTCTTCTGAAGTAAGAGTAGTTTGCTTTTACTCCAGTCACTTGTTTTGGTAATGTATATGAAATCATACTTTAGCTGCCTGCTAAGAGTTACCCTTCTAACACTGCATTATGACTGCAGTTTAAAGGTAGCAAACTAGAAAACAATTACCACATGTACATCCAGTTTGGAACTTTGCATGGCCAAAACAGTTTCTGGTACCTATTGGTCAGACGATACCTTAATAATTTACTTTACATATGGAAAAGCATATGTAAATACAGTCAAACACTTCTTGCTGTTTGGGAGATTTTTCATTTGAGAATGGGAATTGTGTAATTTAGTGGGTAACAATGAGTTTTACAGTTCATGATTAATCTTTATAACTTCAGCTAGTGACCTTTTATGTTGAGTATCAAACACTTGAAAACTTGCAGGAATTAACTAGTCTCTTTATCTGTTGTGTTGCCTTTAATGTAAAATATGATTTTGAATACTCAGAAGTATAAACTATTTTTAAAATCACTTGTCTTCTATTGACTTCAGGCTCAGGAACTTAGAAGGGCAAACTTTAGGAAGGTAACTTAAGTGTTGAATAAAACGCTTCTATGCTCATGGGCCTTGATATTGTGATGTTTTGTTAGCTGTGTTTGGTGGGCTTTGTTGTTGTTGTTGTCTGCTGTATCTTGTTTTGACCAAACCAGTTTCTTTTTTAGGATCAACGCTTGATAACACCTTTGACATTCGCTTTAACATCAAACCATGGAGAGCAAGTCCAAGTGGGACTTAAAATACTGTTTGAGGCTGCACCCTTACCAGATTTTCCTGCCATAGTGTAAGTATTTTTGTGATACTCTGGTTAGATTTGACATTTTTATGGGCTTAGTGATATTCTTTTTTTTTTTTTTTGAGTACTATTTTCAGCTCATCAGAGACAGAAAGTTTAGAAAAATTGTCTTGTTTCCGCTTTATGTGCGCTTACAAGACAGTAGTGATCCTGGAGGCTAGAGGAAGACATCCCAATGCTGATGGTGTTCATTTTATGTTAATCCTAGAAAGCTTAGGAGCGATTGACTCCTGTCCCTAAGTGCTCATTTGTCTTGGAACTTAGGGTGCATCTAATATTCTGACTGTCAGATTACTCTCTACTGAATTCTGTCAGACTTGTCATTCTTTAGTTCCTGAAGCTTTGGTCACCCTTTTGCAGCAGCTTCCAAGAAAGAACAGATTAGGATAAGACACAGGCAGTTCAGGTAGTATGTAAGGTGGCTTAAACAAGGGAAAAAGTGTTGAGAAACTCTGTTTCATAGAGTCCTAATTTCCGTGGATGTAATTAAAAAAAATATATATTTTAAATTGTATCACAACCTGGAGTTGAAGCTGATGGATGTCAAGGGCAAGAAGAAAGACCCTTACATCAGCAGCAAAAGCCAGACTGTGAAAATGTGTGCCTTCTGCCGAGTGGGGCAGGGGACCTGTTGGCAAAGGACATCGAAAAAGTTGACGTACTGAATGCCTTGCTTGGTCTTGACTGATAAGGATTCCCAAAGGCAAAGCAATGTCCCTGAGAGCAATGGGAAGGCCTAGAGGAAGCAAGACTTACTCTGGGTGGCACAGGGTCAGGTTATGGAACATTAAAACTAACTGGATGTACAGAAGTCCATAAGACCTGACAGGATGTGCCCTTGAGTGCTTAGGGAATTGCCTGATGTCATTCCAAGGCCACTCCAGAATGTCTTTGAAAAGTCATGGTGGCTGGGAGAGATTCCTGAAGAGTAGAAGAAAACAAATGTAACTTCTGTCTTCAAGAATGGCGAAGATGATCAGTAGCACCCTGGACTGCACTTGGGAGAGTACTGATGACAGTACGTATGAAAGGAGGGGATCATTATCCTCTGCTCAGCTGTGGTGAGACCACACCTCTAAGTGTTGTGTCCAGGCCTGGGCTCTCTAGTGCAAGAGAGATATGGACATACTAAAGTGAGTCTAAGGGTTTGAGGCATGAGCATGTGTTGTACAAGGTGAGACTGCAAGAGCTGGGCTTGCATACTTTTGAGAGAACTTGCAGGGTTCTTACCAGTGTGTTGAAATGTCTGATAGAAAGGAACAAAGGAGACGGAGCCAGGCTTCTCAGTGGTGTCCACTGACAGGATAGATGTATGCACAAACTGAAATATAAAAAAATCTCCTTTAGATTTCTTGAAATATCAGAAAAGAAAACCTTTTACTGTAAGGGGAGGTCAAACTGGAAAATGTTGCCCAAAGGAATTATGGAGTCTTCATCCTTTGAGAGAGTCAAAATTACAAGGCATAGTCCTAGGCAACCTGCTAAGAGCAGGAGAGTTGAACTAGGTGGTCTGTCGATGGGTCCCTTTCAACCTTAATTATTCTATAATTATATGGGTTTGTGGATATAAGAAACATTTTTATAATGGCCAGTAACGAATAGTCTGGCTGAAAGAATGAAGAATGTACAATCAGATATGTCTGGAATTGCACAATGGAATAGTCAAATAACATGTCTGTAAATGCAAGTTAAAAATAGGCTTTGCTCACTTAGGAAGCAATTGAGACAGCACTTCAGTGAAGTGGTTGGGATAGCTTAGCAATTAAGGAATTTACCAAGAGGAAAGAATTTATAACTGGTGCCTCTAAAATCAGCTCTTCTGATTTATCATTCTTGTTTGAAATATGTTATTACTACCTGCCTTGAAAATATCTACCACAAATTACATACAGACACTGAAATATAGGTGCTGTAACTACTTTTTCCTAAGCTTTTGAGTTCTCTTCCCTGTACAAATTTAAACAGATTGCACTTTTATTGGCATACTGAAATTTTGGTTCAAATTTAGAAGATTAAATGTGCTGTACAACACAGTATTGTAAAATAGAATTGCAGACAAGGAAAAACTGAGGTTTATTGGTAGCATTCTGCCTTTTCTTGATTCAGTCTTCTGATTTTTATGCCAAATAAAAATTCTTACTAAATACTTTCTCAGTCTTCTTTGAGACAAACTAACAGTGGCTTAGTTAAGTTGAATAATAACGGGTGAAATAACCTGTTTCAGAGGTTCGTAAGAGACATGATTTGTTCTGCTTAAAAAGAGCTGAGCACCATGTCCTTTCTGGTGGGATTCTGTATTTGTCTCTAAAGGTTAGCCATGATACTTTTTTTTTTCCCTTTTTCTGTATTTCTGGCCAGTTTGGGCACATGTCCAATACACATCTTCGTATTCTGTGGTAATGCAAATGTGACTGTAAGTTTTGTTATGAATTGTTCTCCTCTTCAGTCCTTGCAGTGATATTTGTAGCAGGCTCATAGCTACATGTTTATTCAATAGCCTCATGTTTATTCAGGCTGGGTGAAAGCATTGCAGCAAATAATGCCTACAGACAACAAGAAATGCAGCACACAGCAAAGAGAATTCAAATGCAGTCACCTGTGACCAACACTACTTCAGTGAGGTGTTCTTCAAGTAATGAATACAAAGCTTCAAACATTGAGGAATTAATACAAAAACTTCATTCTGGACTAGAGGTTAGTAGAATTTATATACCCTTGTGAAATATTTGACACTTTTTTAACTGGGAGAGATGGAAAGTAAAATCCGAGTATCAGACTTGGACTGTGTGTGTCAGACTTGTATGTGTGTATAACAGTTAAATTTGGTTTAGATTCCTGTCTATTTGGAATGTGCTCCTTTTACTGAGCTCCTGATCAGAATTCAGAGATGCAGTGTTGAGACACCAGAAGGTAGGGCTCCCTACTGAGGTCCCTCTCCAGTGGGTTTGCCCACAGTCGACTTAGCTGTCAGATGCAGAGGCAGGAGGTGGGTCCAGTCTGGCTGCCTAGGCTTGCTGGGACACATAGAAGGAACCTCCTCCCTCTGCTTCCTAAGAAATAGCCTGTAATAAAATAGAGATGCTGTGCTGCTTTAGAAAAGCGTGGTGCATCTCTCCAGTGTCTAAACACGCATACTGACATTTTCCTTCTGTTGGCTGTTGCTGACTCTAGCATTTGCAGTTCAGTTTTTGTGGCCTTCTTGGAAAGGTGCTGTTATTATTTCAGGAGACAGTTTTTACTTCCCTCTGCAGCAACTTTCATCATGAATGAGACACTCAGCCAGGCACCACATACCGTGTGCTGCTTTGTGGGCCATCCTGGCAGATACTGAACATATCTCCCCTTTCCCTTTTCTCTTCAAAGCAAGTTAGCTGCTTTGTAGCTGCTTTAGACTGAGTGATGGATTGTTGATTCTGTTTTCTTTTGGCTTAAAAGAACAGTATGCAAATCAGGAAAAGGAAGAGAAAATTTCTTGATAACAGCTTGATATCTGTATTAGTGTCATTGCCTCCAGCCTTAGCTTTGCAACTCTCATCTCTTTGTTGTAACTGATAGAAGTGAAACTCGGAGAGCTACCAGTTCCAGTCAGCTGCCAGAGTAGGAGTGAAGAAGGTTGGGTGAATCTTCCTTGGCTTGCTTTTTACTCTGCTGCTGAATGCTCCCATTGATCATCCTTTTCAGGACTACATGTGATGGTCTGTGGGTGCATTGCTGTGTTTATATTAATGTAAATCAAAGCAGCCACAGGTGCCTACACAGCACTAGTGCAGCAGCTTCCAGTAATGTGACAGATTGGGGACCTGCTTTTGTTTTTTTTTTTAGGGGAAAAAGTTGTTGATTAATTGTTGAGTGATTCTTTTCTTAGACCTTCTAATTAGTAATTCAAAATCAATATACACATTCACTTAAAATACCCCGTACTTCAGTTCTATGTGTGTATTTTGTGAAGCTCAAATGCTTGTAAAAATATGTTTGAGAAAACACTTTTCACAGTATTACTGTTCAGAGAAGAATGAAGGGAACTTCATTCTTAGAGCTTTTCTTAGAGTAATCATTTCTATGCTTTAGATATTTTAAGTTCACAAGTAGGAAAATAAACTACTTGTTTCATACTTTTGGGAATACTCAGAAAAATGAGCTGAGAACTGAAGCTACACAGGGTCTCCTGTTAATTTGCAGAAAACGTTCTTACGTTTCTGGTTCCAGATGGTTCTTACGTAGTGGTTCCAGATGGTGCAGAGATGGTGACTTTTATGTAGGTGTTCAATGTATGAACAGCTGGCATAGTTTGCATTTGCTCGTGCATCAGCATTTATGAACAGCTGCTCAGAACTGGTCTTATAGTGGCTAAGAGAAAATATCCTGAAATCATTAAGCAGCACTCTCACTTGACTCAGGCATATACTTTAATAAACACGTAGGACTTGTGTGCACCATACGTGGTGCATTTCCTCTAGTAAGTAACTGGGTTAACACAGTAGGTTCTGTCCTCGATAGTGTCCTTTCTAGTATCTTAGAAAAGCTTTCCTGGGCCTTTTCTGTTAATTTGTATGTTGAAAAGGCAACAGAGTATGAACAAGAGATTCATAATAATGAATATTATCCATATTCATTTTGTGCTGTTAATGTAGATTACTTTAGGTGTCCTGTGAGGGGACTGCTAATTCTCCATCAAAGATTACACCAAGGGGAATTATTTCAGAATCGTGATTTTACCTTTTTATAGTGCTGGACTGATAGTCTTCTGCAGATGACTCCTATTAAGCCTAACCACTTCAATTGCTCACAAACTTTCCACAAGAGTCAGGTGGATATCTTTGAGTAGACAGCCTCAGATACAAAAATGAGAATTGGAAAAGCTGATGGCAGATGGAGTTCACAAAACTATTGAGCTCTTTAGGCACACATTACCTGTATAAGTAAATACAAATTTCCTGTATCAGTAATTGGAAAACGTTTCCACAGATGAAGGAGCCCTTGGCTGATGTGAGGATATCTGACATAATGGATGTCTATGAGCAGAAGCTGTCGGCGTTAGCAGTGAGTACAACCTAAAGCACATGGGGATATTGCAGTTGGTTCTTTCATATTAATGAGGAATGTTCTTCCTCTATGCAGTCTAAAGAAACGAGGCTTCAGGATCTTCTGGAAGTAAAGGCAGTAGCTCTGGCTCAGGCTGAGAGGCTGATGGCTCAGTACCGGTGTCAGAGAGCCCAGGCTGAGTCTGAGGTAAGTAGCGGAGCCTGGGGGTGGGACTGAGTAATGATTGTCTGGGTAGCTTTAACTGTGATCGCATGTGGAAACTCTACTGCTTATCTGTGAGCTGTGCTTGCAAGTTAGGGCAGTCTTCATTTTCATCATGAACAATCCCTGGATTGTTCTTTGGCACAGTTTTCTTTAATGTCCTTTCCCTTACAGAAGTCAACAAAACCAACCTCCTCTGCTCATTATCGTTTGTTAACCATCAGTGTTAACTCAGCAATATTAAAAATTAATAAACCCACTTGCTAGAATTCTCTATAGAACTTGCCAGTATATGAAGAACTGTTTCCTGTTTGTGCCTTTTGATTCACTGGTCAGAGATGAACTTTCAAATAAAGCTTGTTTTTGTGGAGTCTGTAGTTGAGCTGCATGTTGAAAAGTGAGAATAATTTCTATTCTTTAAAGGTTATATTAAAGATTGGGCTGCAAATTACTAAATCCATAGCTAAAATGTATTATCTTTTACTTTGTTCTTCCCTCCCATTGTCTATAAATGGAGCTAAAGGAATTTAGTGAACCAATTAATTTATAGTTAATATTAGGTGAGAGAATTTATTCTTTTAATGTAGATGATGGCATTTTGGTATTATATCTATGGCCTCAAGCATGCCTAATACAACTTGAGAAACAGAATTCCCTTTAATGTATGTGGCTCTTTTTTTTTTTTTTATCTGGGGGGTGTCTTTCCACTCAAAGGCAAGAACTCTTGCTGCAATGCTGAAGGATGCAGAACGAAAAAATGAAGAGCTTAACGATTTGCTGAAAGCTCAACAGGTAGAATCTGAAAGAGCACGGACTGATATTGAACAGCTCTTTCAGCACAACAGGAAATTGCAAGCAGTTGCTGAAGAACATGAAATACTGAAAAAATCCTCTCTTGATCTCCTTCAGAGGTAAGACATGTAAGATCTCTGAACAAGTATTTCGTATGCGAAGAGTTATGATGTCCTTTATTGTGCTAGGCACATCAGAAGGGCAACATTACATGCTGTGTCATGTTTTTAAGTGAAAAGTTCATTATGTTTTCTTTCTTCTGTGTGCTTGTCAATAAGGTTAACGTAAGTAATTCAAGAATTTAAATTTATGTTGCATAGTGAAATTTATTAATATATTAACATTCAGCTTTCAGTGGAATGAGAACTGAATTGTAGGTTCTGAAGGTCCAGTTCAGGAAATAGCACGAGCTTTGTATAAAAGGGAGTATTATTCTCTAAGACACAGAAGTCACAATGTTTAGTTTCTGTTAGCATTATGCCATACACTCAGTGTCTGTCTTTGATTTTACGTGCTGCCTTGATGACATGCTGCAAAAATTCTGGAGAAACAGCCAATATCAGGATGTTTGCATAATGTAGGACTTGGCATCATTGGTCAAGTCTGTACCAAATTTGGCTCAAGTTAGGTAAAAGTGAGGTAGGGAGGAAGGAGGCACACAGTATGTCCTGAATTGTATGTAAGCGTTACTTCTTTGGGATCTTAAGCTAAAAAGAGTATGTGAGACACACCAAGTACACAAAGATGGAAAATATTTGAAATTAGAATATACTTTGGAAGAATAAAGGCTTAAAAGAGCTTTGACTTCTGAACTCGCATGAGCTGGTCTGGTCACTAGGTGTCAGCAAGGCAAAGAAACTGATAAAATTGAGAGCAAGTTTCTTTCTTAGTAACGGGAGCAGGCATTGTATTAGACAATTTTGAAGGTGTATTGCTGCCAATAAAGGAGTCATGGAGGGAGGAAAATGTATAAAACTTCTTTTCATTACAAAATTTCTTGAATAAGTGTCTAGTATGGTCATTGTGGAAGTGCATCTGTTTTTGCTTGAATTATATGCAGCCATACACTTTGTGAACATGTTTTTGACTAATTCATGTGAAATAAATAAGCCTCAATCTAGTATCTAACAGTTTTAAATTCTCCAAACTAGGAATAAAACAAAATCTAATCCTTAGGATGTGTTTCCAAAACAAAAACTTACTTTTTAAAACAATCTTCATACTTCAAATATGTTGTTTCTTAAAAACAATCAGTTAACTGACATCAGGGGAGAGAATTTGCCTTTTGGTAGGAAGGTAGGAAAATGTTTGCTCAGAGCATTAGATCTGCCTTACAAGCCTGTATTAATTGCACACTGCATTGTCTTCTGTATGTTCAGTTTTTAGTATCACAAGACAACTGGAGGTCATAGACTGACTTAAAGGGTCTCTTAAAAGATGACTGACATACACAAACTGTTTTAGATTAGCTCTTTGCAAATTTCTGAAGGTATTTATAGTTTTGTCAATTCCTACCAGTTTTCTACTGGAGGAAAGTTGCTTCCTGATCATTAATAATTCAGGATTTGTAAGGCATCCTCTGAAGCTTGGCTGGTTTGTTTGTTTGTCTGTTTTCTTCTTCCAAGTCAAG
Source organism: Oreocharis arfaki (assembly GCA_013398015.1). Classification (NCBI taxonomy): domain Eukaryota; kingdom Metazoa; phylum Chordata; class Aves; order Passeriformes; family Paramythiidae; genus Oreocharis; species Oreocharis arfaki. The sequence goes on from VZRR01000208.1 coordinate 24,976, forward strand.
CATTGGAGCAGGCTGCCCAAGGAAGTGGCCGAGTCACCATCCCTGGTGTATCTAAAAGATGTGTAGATGGGGCATTTAGAGACATGGTTTAGTGGGGAACTTGGCAGTGCTGGATTAATGGTTTGGCTCAATCATCTAAAAGGTCTTTTCCCACCTAAATGATTCTATGATTTTAAGTATGTTCATTTAAAAAAAACAAACCCAAAAAATCTAACACACTAACAGCTGTCACCAAAAAACCCTCAACTGAACACCCCTCCTTCAGAAAACACCTTGCTTGTTGCTTGAGTGGAATGATTGCACAGATCATGTCAAATATTTTTATTTGACAAACTATTAAAGTAAAAGCTCTTCAAAAGCAATTACACTTCATTTGTAGGTATGAAACAACTGAAAGACAGTTTAAAGATCTGCAGATTACATGCAATTCACTAAATAAACAAGTGGAAGCAATGAAGAAACTAAATGAATCACTCAAGCAGCAGAATGACAGGTAAGTTCAGTTTAGTCTTTTTAAAGCAAGTTAAACAGTAAAATTAAATAGCACTTTAGTCTGTTTTTCAACTGTGCTTTAAGTGATATCTGAGAAGTGAAGTTAGAGGAAGCCAAAGATGCTTCAGGGTTGCTTTATACATTTATGTTGGATGAGAATCTGTAGTACTGACTTTGGTGGTTTATTTTATTTGCTCCTTAGTTGGTTGGAGGTGGTGAGGGAATATCCACAGACTTCAGCAGTAGCAGGAAGACAAAGATGATGACCCGATTCTTGGGTGCATTTAGGAGAGTGTGGAGAAGTCCTTTTGATTGTTTTTGAATTCTTAAGTGCTTTTATCACTCAAAGATTTCCATGTATTCCCTTTTAGCCTGCAAGTTTTCTCTTAATGTTGTCAGATTGGGGAAAAAAACCACAAAACAACCAACCCTACTAAATGAGCACATTTGAAAGTTGTATTAGAAGTCGTGATGGGTGGTATTCTGCCTGTGCTATAAAACATCTTTTTCAACTATAAAACTAGCATTACCTCTGTCTTCTTGAGGAGTAATTGTAATTTTTCCTTTTTGATGGCTTAAAATAATGGTCTGATTTACCTTTCACCAATGTAACTAAAGGAATACAGGGCTCTTCTTTGACAGATTTTATTTAATACATAACTTTTCAGAAGACATCTTTAAAATATCATCATAGGCAGGCCTTGTATTCAGTTGAGAAATAAAGTGCAATTCTTGATTTTACTTGCAAAGTTCACTTCATCCTTCCAGGCTCTTGCCTTGTCAGCAATCAGAGCAGTCCAAATCACTGCCTTGAGTTCTGATTCAAATGGAAAATTTTCATACTGATACATTAGTTTGCTACTGAATAAATTTGGCCACTTACATTGAGTGGTGCAATATGCAGCTCAGCATAATTGGGGAGATATTCTGATGAAAGCTGACCCCTGTTAAAGCCAGGCTGGAGGAGCAGTTTATTATATAGATACTCTTGAACTGCCACAGAAGTGGAAAATATACATCCTTCCTTCTTGCTGGAGGCTGCAGCTTAGAAACTGGTAGATAGGAAGTGGATAAACAAGTAAACAAAAGTGACAGCAGATGCCGTCTGGGCAAGGCAAGTGGCAAGTAGAATATGCCTTAGAAATTAGTCTAGCTGGTAATGGAAAAAGTAGATTAGCTTCAGAGAATGTAAAGTGCTCATGTTACAGCTGTACTGCTGGCAGGTGACAGTACCTCTGTGTTAAATGGGTGTGGAAACTGAGCATAACCTGAACTGGTGAGAAGTGAGGCAGGCCTGCACACGAGCTATGGCACTGTGTCACAGTATGGTCACTTTTGAGTGTAGTGTGACAATGTGGGAGATGTTCAGAATTATATTTTTTTGTGTACAGATGTCCTTGAATGGATAATACCTGAAACAGATTTTACAAATTGCATTGTCTCTTCAGGAGCATAGTAAGAGCTAAAACCCCGGCATCTTTAATCACTGATGGCAGGGAATTTTTACTTGCGTTGAATGACAATTTCAGTTCTGCCACAGTATTTTGAATTATTTGTGGCTGTGATCAAAGGCACCAATTTCTGGGTTTTGTACTCCAGGTATCAGCCTTTTCAGTAGTTTCTACCATGATCAGAGAAGGGCAGTGACTATTTCATGGTGGCAGGAAGGAAATAAGATGTATCTCTGCTCCCACCCTGCCCATTCATAGGCTTGATGATTGGAAGCTCTTGACTGCAATTGGAAATGATACCAAAATAATTCTAGCTCCTTAGGACTGGGAAATGATGGCATATCTTTAATTTAATCATTAAAATTTATTTCTCTGCACTTCTAGGACTGCTGCACAGTTAGTAGAAAGTGAAGATCACAGAAATGAATTACAGCAACAGCTACAGGAGAGAGATGGCACAATAGCGAGTAAGTCACCTACCAAAAGGTCACTGAAGCTAGAGAACCAGCTCCATTAACTAGATGTTGTTATTATGGGCTCTAGATAAGCTGCTATATCTTACTGAGCAACTTGTAAATCTTAAAAGTTGGCCACAGATACATAATTTAATAGTTGAATGAAACAAATACAAATTTGAATTTTTTAGAAAGGTTGCATGAAGTTGATTCCCCAGACTTCACTGAATCTCTTCAAGATCCCTTCAGGATCTTCCTACAACATGTCCATTAGAACAATTTTCTGTAGGAATTGCAAATTAGAAGAGCTTAATTTAACTCTTTCTGCAAATGACTGCAAGCAACCTCTAAAATTTAGCAGTAGGTGCCACTACTCAGTAATTCAATTAGCAGCCATGTTGAGTCTAGAATCAAAAAGTTAATTTAAAAAGCACCTTGTTTCCCAGGCCAATGTAGTATCTGTTTTCTAGGTTTGGCATTCAATCTTTTAATATGTTCATTTTCTTAAGCCTTGCAACAGAATATAAATGTTCTGGAAGAAAAAATAAAAACTCAAGAGAAAGAAAAAACAGATATGGAACAAACTATCGATATTCTTAGAAAAGAATTAAGTGAAACAGAGCAAGCAAGGGAAGAACTGAGTGTCAAGGTAAGGAATTATTTGTGCCTGCATTCCTGAGACTGGAATTTTAGGTATCTGCTTGATTGATAGAGTTGGTAAATCAGTATTTTGGTGGTTTAGTACCTAAAGACCTTAGAGCAGCCAAAGTAGTAGTGGACAGGAACGAATTCTCTCAACTCTAATGTGTACCTCTCAAGTGTTAAGTCAGGATCAAGTTCTGATGAGGTTCTGTGAGGCATGAGTGTAAGTATGTAATGTTGGGAAGGAAAAACCCCCCCCAAACCTGTGGCATAATGTTAAATAACAGAGTGTAACACATTGCTCTTCAGTAGTTTTGACTACTGAAAATGCAGGTCAGCTTGCTTTCCCTCCCTTTCTCACATTGAATTATGGTACATATGTATGCACCAAAATGCACATGGGGTTTTTTTTGATCATTGAAATTCTAACAAAAAAAATATTTTTATCTCCAAGAAAAAGTGTCTTTTTTTAAAAGAGAGACCACTTTAGCTATACCAAGTTAACAGGGTAATATTAACGAAAAAACCCCAAAAAAACCCCCACTAAATCCCCCAAACTTCAGTGCAGCCTACATGTCCTTGACTGCAGGTAAGGTTCCCACTAAAATCACAAGGCAGACATTCATTGTACATGCAAACTGATCAGCAATTGCAAAGCTTGCAGTCTGACAAATACATGTACTGTATTTCCATTTCCTGGAAGCAAAAGGTTAATCTCTTCAAGCAATGTTATCCAGTATATAGCAAATATTTTCTTTGTTCTCACTAAATATTTACTGGTGTGGTGCTTGAAATGAAATGTAGATGGTAGCACAATGATAATGGGGGGTTGGTGCTTTCCCATGGTATCCAACATTTTGCAGTGTGGCAGTAGCTGTAATCACTCACATACACCAAATGTACAGCTGAGATTTCTGAAATAAGCTTGTAATTTTAAAACTGCTTTTTAATTACTTGGTTAAGTTCATCACCGGGCCACCCAGCTTTCACTGTATTGTGTGTTTTCCAGTTGGTAATGGAGGAAACTACAACATTTTGTTTGTTTATGCAGGCATCTTCTCTGGAAATTCAAAAATCCCGGTTGGAAGGATGCTTGGAAGAAAAAGAAGCACTCGTAAATCTGCAGAAGGAAGAATTGGACAAACACGCCAGCATGATTGCAATAATTCACAAACTAAGTGGTGGCAAGCTAAGTGCAGAGACAGTGAACCTCACTTTGTAGGGCTCTGTTTCCTGTGCTTTGTGCATTCTGTTAAGTGAGCTAAATTATAGGGGTGACTTTGTGTACAGCTTTGTGCACAACACATGCAGTTTGGTTGCCTTTTTGCATAATGCAGTTATTGTTTAGAAAGGCCAGCAACAAAAAGAAAAATATTATCAGAGCTGCTGAATTAAGGGGTTTTGTTGGAGTTTTGCAGACTCAATTGCGAAAGTAAGTGTCATGAACCATCAATTCTTGCTTCAGTGTAATGGGTTAAAAACTTTCAGTGTCAAAGTAAATTTGCAGACATGGGTTCTTTCCCTTTAAATCTCTTGGTCATGGAGAAGGGATAAGTAATTGTTGGAGGGGGAGTTGTTGTTTGGGGTTTTTTTCTCCTTTTCCACCAGAAAGTAAACAAATTCAAATAGGAAATGTCAAACATGTTAATAACTCAATTGATAAATGCCAGTTTGGCTTTGTCAAATGGTGGACTATGAGGGAAAAGCATCAAGCTGCTCACCAGAGTAAGGCAGCAATAGGGTACACATCTGCAGAAAATGGTAAATTAATCTTTAGCATTTATATGGCAGAATCCAGAGTATGTAAATATTGATTTTGGGGGTTTTTTCCCCCTGGAAAAATGTGCTGTTTCAATATGCTGTTCTAAGCCAAGTGTAGCTGAACTCTGGGTTGCATAGCAAATAAATGCATGGACACATCAAGGCATTTTGACAGCGTTTCTGTGTTCTTTTGTGGCAGTGTTTTTTCCAAATGGTAATGCATAGTGGCTAATGGAACTAGCAAATAAATTGATGTCTGTTTAAAATTTTGTTTAAAACATATATCTCTCTTTACTATAGAAAAACCTGGATATTTTTGTACTTAATTCATGCAAAGAAATATCTGTGTAAGGGGTTTTGCTTTTAGACATCTTGATATTATCAGTTCTGTAATCAAAATAGTTCTGTAATAAAGTTCCCTGTGCTGTTTTCATATTCATGTTATGTGCTGTATCCACTGTGCTATTGGACTTTTTGTTCCTTTCCCCAGAGGCTTGCTTATTTAGTGCAGAGAGTAGCTGGCAACAGCACAACAAATAGCTCTGCAATAGAGTCGATTTTTAATTATCTGTGTCATGTCAGGTTGTCAATTGCCTGTTGTACAAGTGGAGATTTTTGTGCTGTCTAAGTTCCGAGCACCCTCACATCTCAATATCAGGCACTCCAGTCCTTCTTATCTGAAAGTAGCTGCCTTTTATTTCTACATAATCTGGAGAAAGTTTTCCATTTAGCATGTGGTTCTGTTTGGCTTTGTGTGTTACTTCATTCATGCCTAAAAATACCCTTTATTGTGTATTTATTTTTCAGTACTATATGTTTTCTGTGCTGTCTGGTTCACTACTGGTGTACTTACTGTGTATAATGACACAATAAAGGGTTTGGAGTTGATGGTCTTCAATTCATCACCTATTGTGGGTTGTCTTCATCTTAGCGCTCCTCTTTAGTCTCGATTCTGCACCCTTTGATCTTTTTCTATTTCCCTGCTAGTGGTTTATTTTAGGCTTTCACTTTCCCCTTCTCCATCTCTTCACCTCTCTTTCACCACTGATTCCAACTGACTGTGCCCACCACTGGCTTTTCCCTGGTGGCATCTCTGTCTTTTTATTGAAATTAGGAAGCTTTCCTTGTGTGCTGTTTGGATCTATTAGTGGAGCCTTTCCCACCCTTTGATAAAACAGGCTGTGGAATGGTACTCTCACTTTTAAATTAAGTGCAATTGATCATCCTCACCTACATGGATGATGGAATGGGAAGCTTTACCTAAACCAATTCCCAGCTTTCATTGTCCCACTCCCCCCCCCCGCCACTTATCTCTGCTATAAACAAGGCAGAGCTTTTTAGTAGTAGTAGTAGTACTGTGGTCAAAATATCGGTGCTGTGTTGTTTGTGCTAGCACATGCAACTTAATATAGACAAAAAAACCTTTTCCTCCCAAACTTGTGAAATTTCAGCTGGAATTTTCTTAATTTCAGGATGAAGTTAGTATCCTGCACAAACAGTAAGAATTCTGAGGTTTAAAAACTGAAAGCATGGCCTTGCTGTAGTAGATAGAAAGTGATCCTAAGTGTAATGGCTGATAAGTAGGCCTGGTTAAAACAAGCAATCTAATGCACAGCTGCTATGATCTTGGATAGATTTTTCAGGAAATGCTTAGTGCTCACGGTGACCAGTAGGTTTTATTTAGTGATGGTGTAAACAAAACATAATATTCTGAATAAAGAAATCTAGAAACCACTTATGCTATGGATTCAGCAGTGCCAAAAGTGTTAGCTGCTGGTCAGGACCTATGTCTATTTTATGCTTACAGTTTTCCTGATTCAAAGAGACGTGTCTAGTTCTCCAGGAATTATCTAGCAGTGCACTTTTTTGGAATAAATGCAGGCCAAAAATGGGACAGACTNTGTGTCTAGTTTTCCAGGAATTATCTAGCAGTGTGCAGGCCAAAAATGGGACAGACTCCACTGGAATTGTGACACTCAGCTTTATAGGTTTGGTTCAACATTCTTGTGAAGATGTAAGAAGAGGTTCTCTGCTCCTTTTTTTTAAGAGTTTATTGTTAGCAGCCAAAGATGAAGTATTTTTAGGCGAGTACTTTTTTCACAAAAAATGCTTTCAACCTTGCAAAGTTGGTTTATATATAAATAAACTTCTCCATGCATTCCCATCTGGTTACTTTTGAAATCTTCAGATTTGTTCACTGAAGCATGCTTCCTTTCCCTCTCCCTCACCAATTTCCCTTCTGCAGAGCGATGAAATTGGGAACAGTCTGGTAGCTTTATGTCCCCAGTGACACATCCTTTTCTGTCTACCCCAGTCCAATCTAGATTGGATCCTTTCCTAGGAGTGCAGAGAAAGGAGGGGTAAATAGTTAGGCTGAGTGATGCCACACTGGAAGCTGTATAGCTGTTGATGTAAATATCCTGGGAGTCCCAGACCACGCCTGATAACAAGGGCCAGGTGGTTCCCCACCTCCTGAATGGCAGTCTGGCTTGTTCTGCTCGAGAGGCATCCATTTCAGAGCAGATATAACCAGGTAGCGTGAGCCTCATTTATATGGCCAGCTTCTGCTTGAATCTGCTGTGCCTGAGGTTCTCATGGTTGCAATGTGTTAAACTTTTCTTAAGGAACAGTCTTGTGCCCCTTCTGGCATGTTGCTCTTTGACCTGAGATTGCCTGATGATCTTGGCTGAAGAGCTGGTGGTTAGCTGGAAGATTTTTTCTTGCTATGAATGATTCCTGTAAAGGGCAATTAGTAAGAAGAGCCATCTGGGTCCATGTATGTGTTTCATGCTCAGCATTACAGTTGAACCTCTCTGTTTCCTCTTATGCCTGCATAAATTTGCCCACATGACTTTTTAACTGAGCTTTAAGTACAAGCTTGAGTGCAGAAGGTGGAGTTTGGGTTGGGTTGGGGTTTTTTTATGGCCATTAGCTCTTGTCTAAATAATAGGAACTCAGAAGTTATGGAATCCGTTATGTGATATGGTGCTACCAGACCAGCTATAGTCTGTCTTCCTGACCCATTATTCTCAGGCTGTGTTGAGTGTTAAGCAAACATCGCAGTCCCTTTGCACTTTGCCAGCAATAGATTTGGTTTGTTTGGTTACTGAGAATGTCTTTGGACATGGAAATATACAAACTCCTGGTGTTTCGCTATTAAAACTTTCATAGTGTTTGCCCCACTGTCCCATCTTTCCAGGAGAAATGTGTAAGAGCATCACTGCATGCTGCATTCTTCTGCCAGTATCTTCCCTTCTGAACAGAAGGCTTGTGGAGAAACCCCTAAATAGGGAAATGGATGTAACGAAACTATTGGGATACAGCTTTTTCCTTTAGTTGGCCCTGTGTATTTTCAGTGCTGACTGGGGAAACAAAAAAGATGGTGTTGGGAGTAAGGCACCTGGCTTAGAGGAAAGGTCTGTGGGATCACCTCCCACAGAACTTAAGCTTGCCAGTGTAGGCTCTGGCCTAGCTTGGAAAATGGACTGTGTTGGCAAAAGGGGCCACAGTCTAGGCAAGAAGTCATAATGGCAATAGGAAGTCTTCAACCTCTTTGTATCAACTGTGCGTAGTTGTAAAACTGAATTCAAAGCTGTAGGGATAATAGCTGAGCCTTTGTTGGACCTTGAGGAAAGCAGGTAATGAAACACTTTATTTGGTGCATGGAGGTAGGAGGGAAAAAGGTAAAGAGGATCTTGAAGCACATTTGGGAGTGATCTGAAGTATCTTTTCAGCCAGTACCCAATCCCAGTCCTGAACACAGCATACTGTGCATGTCTGATACAAGGCTCCAGGCTTTCTCCTCAAAGAAAGAAGTGACAAGCCAAGGACAACGTGTTACTTGGGAGCAGGCATTGTACTCTTGTTGCTTAGATAGACCTTGAAAGCACTGGTTGCTTGCAGGGTGTTAAAACATCTTTTCTTTCCAAAGCTCTGCATCAGAAATGATCAGTGTTTCAGTGATGTGATGAAGATGGCTTGCACACTCCTCATTGCAACATGGCAAGCCTAGGGAGACAGACAGCCCAGTTTTGTTTATTTTTCTGAGACATTTCCAGCATTGCTTGTACTCTGGGATAAGGAAAGAAGAGAGTGCAGGGAAAGGCGAGATTGTGTCACCAGATCCTGAGACAGGAGTGTAAAAATCCCATATTTCTTTGGCTAAGATACTGTAGTATCATAGTTGACTGCAGTTTTCTGTGAAAGTGGTTGGCTCATGTTACAGAGTCACTGAATAGTCGCTGATTAAATTCCAAAGGATCTCATACATGTTTGGAAAGGTTATCTCTGCATGGAGAACAAGCACCTCATACTGCTGAGATCTCGCTCCTAGCAGGGATGGCCAGTGCCTGAAGCACCTGTAGCCCCTGTAGCCCTTAGCTCCCTATAGTAGCTAAGCTGTTACACAAGAGAACAAATGCTGTACTGGTTAAATTTGTCTTCAGAGTAAACAAACTGAGCTAGCAATCTGGTTTAGGTTTTTTATACTGTATTAAGTTATTAAAAACTAATTTTGTAAGCAAGCAGCTCTTGTTTTAACTCAGTTTTACTTCAGAATAATCTATCTGCATGTATTATTTGTTTATAATGGTACTCAATTGAATTGAATTTCAGTTGTGTTTTACAGTACAGCCAGGATACCCTATAAGGAAATACAAGGCTATTGTAATTTTAAAAAACAGAGACAACTGATAAGCCTGATATTAAAGGGGGGGGAAAAATCCGGTGATTTTTTACAGGTGATCAGTTACAATATATTTTGTTTAATCTTGGTTGGAATATGAGTACCATCTCTGCTTGCTCATGTGTCCTGGTGAGTGCCTTAATTGTTCCTCTTTTTATCCTTTGAGGCTAAAGCTTGGGAAAATATCTTTGGTTTACTTTTGTCATGTATCTAGTAATTGGAAGTGAATATAGTTTTGAAAGAAGCCTTTAATTTTCTTGCTTATATTCAGGATGAGGTGAAACAATGTAAGTTCTTTGTTGTGGCTTTCTAAGGCAGTGGGAAATCTCAGAGTTACTGTGTGCATTTCGGTATCAGTTGAGTGGTTTGCTTCAACACCAAAAAACTCCTCAGAATATGCTTTGAGGCATTGTGCTTTACTTGTGTTCTGCAAAGACCACGTAAATGCCTTCATGCCTTTCACTATCCAGGGCAGAAGTTGTTTTTGCTGGGGAGGAGTGTGTATGAATATGCTGGGAAACAGCATCCTCTCTGGTTAGAGTCTGGCTGAAATGCTGTGCATTTTTAGGCAAGGTGTGCTTTGGTTGCACAGTCTCTGGGCTGGCCAATGCATGCTACCCTCCCGGATGGCTGTTCTCCCCCAGAGAGGTTAACAGGCCTGACAGAGCTCAAGAAGTGTCTGGACAATGCTCTCAGGCACGTGGTGTGACTCGTGGGATGTCCTGTGCAGGGCCAGGAGCTGTACTCAGTGATCCTTGAGGATCTCTTCCAACTGAGCATATTCTGTGGTTCTGTGTGTGAGAGGATAGGCCTGTCTGTAGCTATTGAACCCTAAGACAGAACATGTAACAAGAAGCCTTTCTCATTTATTCATTTCTGTGGGGTTCTTACTGTCACAGTATCTACATACAATTACCTTCATGGTACTCTCAGGGAGCCAAGATGTGTTGGGGTAAACTGCTGATTTGGGGCTCCTTATGTGAAAGGTTGAAAACCTCCGCTTGTCAGTCCATAGCACTTCACACCTGCATGCACAAGTGCACTTTCTTTAGCTCCAGAGGCTGTTTCTGGTGGCTTTGGCTGCAGCCCTGGCATACAGGACTTTCATGTGCTTCCACTCAGCATTTCCATGCAAATCAGGCGTTTCAACCTCTAGCTACATAGGAAATACAACCAGTTATGGTAGTTGTCTGTCTAAAAGTTGGTGTAAATGGTTTGCTTGCCATCACGCAGGTACTTTGTAATGAAGCCTCCTGGCATACTAATGCGGCAAGCAATTACTTGAATCTTAAAATCATCTTTTTTTCCCCAGTTCTGACTCATATAGAAGGCAGCTTCTGCAACAGAGTGGAAAGGGACAAGCAGATAGCAGTGTCTCCTTCGCCACCTGACTCTGCCTTCCTCCCCACGCAGACCTATCTCATATGCAGAATGAGGCAGAGCCCCCAGGGGAAAAATAGCATCTAATCACAGCACTGCAAGCAGAGCTCTTACGCACGCAGGTGCTGGAGCGAGGTCACACAGCCTCCAATTTGCGTTCTATTTCTGAAGCCTGGAGTACTCAAATGACATTTTTCCTTCCCTCTTTCCCTCCTGCTCCCAAACCTTGTTTATTATATATCTAACTACTCAAGGCCTGATGATGCTGTCATGTTTATTCATAAGTTGGTGAGAAGAAAGGATAGAAGCTAGACCTGAGCTACAGACAGGATTTTATTAGCTTACCAACCCTGCTCACAAGGGGGGATTGTAAGTGACCATTGCCAGAGGGTGAAAAGCCTTTCGGCCGAGCCCAAGCGAGTGCAAGTCCTGAGCTGCAGTTCTCCAGGTGATAGCTTTGCTGTTTGTTGGAGTGTAATACTTGTTAAGTCTCCTCTATCTTTCCTTATTATCCCGTTGAGATAAAGCTGATGTTTTGTGTAAATAAGTCTCAGAGGGAAAATGTGTAAAGTATTAGTGTTTAAATCTGTAAGAATTTTACCCCTCTGTGTGATGTGTGTAATTTAAAAAACTAATACACCCCAACCATGGATAGAAGGATATAAGAGTGGGGGTTTTGCCCTGCAACCTAAGAAGCATGGGGCTTGTCTTACACAAACCAGAGTGTCCCCTACACCATCACGTCCCCAAATGTCTTCGATTTCTCAGAACTTAAGGTAGAAAGTAATTAGAGGAGAGATAGAAGGAATGGTCCTAATCTTCGGGAACTATTTTCCATTCATTGGAATGTGATAACAATTTTACATCAGGTAGCTGAAGTCTGGCATTTGTCTCTGTCTGTTGTTCAGTGATAACATATTTCTGGATTTCTACCAGACTCATTAAACCTCATCAGTCCCAGGAAAATCTCGCAAGGACGTGTGCTTGGATGAGAACTCTGCTGTACTGAAATATTAAACAATGACCATTCATAGCACTGATAGAAACTGGCAATTTTTTGTTGGGTAGTCGCGCTCATGCCTCACAGCTCAGGGATTCGGTGGGCATCTGATGCCAGCTGGGCTCTGGTAAATTCTGGGCTCAGGCATTTAGGTCAAACCTGTTTTACTGCTGTCTAAAATAGATGCTTTCCAGAGTTCATGCATATGGCCAGCCTCCCTTTCATTCAGTAAGGCACTGTGTAGCAATTAAAAATATCACAATAGCTCTGGGCTTTTTCTTGGTGTCTACATGTTATTCCTCTATGGAAAGGTCTCTGTAACCTCTTTAGGGCTTTATGGGGAAGGAGGTGGGATTGTTTTACAGGTCTGTAGTCTAAGCTGCCATATGAATCTTTTATTTTATGTATAAACACCACTATTTACTATAAAGAGCTCAAAAACTAAAGTAGTACTTGCTGCATGCCCTTTTGAGGTAATCTTTGCTGCTCGGCTCTGTTCTTCAGAGTACACATGTTCTTCCTTCTTTTCAATGTTTGTGTGTCCATAAAGGGCAAGAAAGGATGTGTTTATTTTTACCCATTTAGAAATGGATAAAGCTTAGATCAGATCTGGGACTTGAGTTCAGCACTTGAGCAGCAACACTTACAAAGGCTGATCGAGACAAGTGAAATTGGATTTTGTTATCTTGTGTTAAAGGCTCTGGCATGCTCATATCTTTAAAGCATTAAAAGCTAAATGTCCTCAGATTCTATATCCTTTAGGCAGGAAAAATGCTAATGTGAATGCTAGCTAGCTACAAGCCTATTTTGCTGTGAAACTCCATGAAATCATCAAAAATGTTTTTCCAACAACTTAAAACTATTAATACCTTGACTAAGAAATTTGCTTTGCAATATTACTGCAGATGGATGTTGCATTCTTAATAACCCTGCCTAGGAAAGAGAATATTGGCTGGTTTATACAGACTCAAGTGGTTTGATAGCTGGGTAACAGATGCATGTGACATGTTGGAAAACCACTTACAGAACAATAGCCAAGGTCACTCCTTGTCATATCTGCAGCGTGTGGCAGAACTGCGGAGCCAGATCTCCCTCTCCTGCTCTTCCAGCCAGGAGAAATGTGAGCTGCTCTTCACAGAGCCATGCATAACTGGATTGACTTCAGAAGAGGAGGACTCGGTGGCAGGAGCTGGTTACTATGGCTATATGCATTGCTCACTCTAAATGGAGGAATCAAGCCAACAATTGCTGTATACATTAGCTATGTTTTTATATGAAGGAAGCTCATTGCCGGCAGCTGTGTGAAGGTGTCATGATGAAAATTGAACTTGGCTCATGCCAGTCAAGGACTTGGTGGCTTTCATGCCTTTAAAGCAGTGCAGAATGAAAGCAGCAAAATCTGTGCACCATTGGATCAGGTCCTTTGTCCTCCTTAAGCCTTTGTTTTGCTCTACAGAAAGGTTTCTTCTTTTCTGTGCCCCTAGTAATCATAGAACAGCCCAGGCAGGAAGGGACCTAGAAAGATCATCTGGTCCACCCTTTCCTGGAAAAGAGAGCCTAGGTGGGATTGTAAAGCACCTTGTCCAGTCACATCCTACAGCTCTCCAGCAATGGGGTCTCTACTCTGTCCCTGGGGAGATTGTTCCCCTGGGGTGGGAATGGCATGTCATGATGCTGCCTCGGAAATTATGGAGGTGCTAGCAAGCCTGGGCTCTGCGGCGTAGAATATGACAAAAACAACTCCTAACTGTGTTGGCTTCATAGTCCAGCCTGTTTCCAGCTACTGACTTGTTGGACTGTCATTGGAGCCTCTTTCCCTTTGTCGAATGACATTAGAAATCATCAGTGAAGACAGAAGTAGCTGGGTGGTGAGACATCTGTAGCACAACCGCAGCCTTATTTTTGTTGCTTCCAAATTTAAAGCCCTTTTTCTTCCCTTTTTGAAGCTACCCACTGGAGGCAGAGGTTCTGTGGGGTACCTAGCCAATTTTGTTGCAGGGTGGCTCTTGGTGGTCGTTGGTTTCCCCCTTTATCCAGTGCTGCACAAACAGGTAAGTATTTGATAGGTGAGGGGTTAAGCCAAGGCTGTTACCACCAAAGACTCACTGAAGCTCTTGTTCCTGTCTCCAGTGCCCAGATTTTCATGCAAGTGGGAGCAGTGGACTTGGGTATGCTCAGGAGGTGGTTTGTAGCATACAGCCCAAGCTGATGGAGCACTTCTATTACCTGCTGCCACTTGTAATTCCACTGTTAAGCCTGAAGAGGGTTTTGCGCTTCAAATAGGAGCTGGATCTTTACTCCCAATGGAAAATAGAGCATATCTGCTGCAGATGTAAAAGCTTGCCTTTTAAAAATGAATTAGGTTGTTGCAGTCTACAAATATTTTAATTAGCCTGAGTTCATATTAATTAAAAACTGTCATTTAAAGAATTAAGCGCTTGCAGGTTTTACAGAGTTTTGAGTGATCTTAATGGAATAAAACAGACACTTGGAACTTTCCATATAATTAAAAATAATTGAAAACTTCTGCCTGCATGTATATGAATAAATCAGCTAATAATTAAGCTATGCTATTAGCAGTGGCTGTATTTAATATTACATATAGAGTATAGCCGAAAAAATTTTAACTAGTTCTACCATGAAATCGGAAATAATGCAACTACTGCCATCAGTCTTCTGCCAGGCTGGAATGTCACTCTTATAGGGGAGCCAGAGAACACACAGACTTTCTCTGGTGGATTAGCTGTGTCACTCAGCTTTAGTCTTTAAAGGTTAAATGGCTTAATGGTTGAATGGCTTGCATGTTTCTGCTTGAAATGTCCCCCATACCACTGAAACCTTGCCTGCTGCTGGGAATGAGAGAGAACCACAGAGAATATTTGGTGCTGGTAGGATCCTTCCAGAATTTCTTTGTATGTTCTCCCTTTAGAGAAAAAAGAGCCTTAACCCTTATTAAAAGCCAAACGTGTGTGGAATGGGCTGCTTTGTGTGAGGCTTCAGCCATGCAAACTTGGTGCGAGCCTCTTTAGGGATGGGTGACTGCTGGTTGTCTTATGTGTCTCTAGTAGCTCTGCCCTTAAATAGTGCTCTGCTCCTCCAGGACAGAAATCTTGTACAGGAGCCCCAGCTGCTGCCTTTCCTTCAGTCTCCACACAGACATTTTGAAATAGGAACTTCCTGAAGGGGGGGAAATAAAAGCCTGATAAAATGAATGAATGCTAGTGATTACTCATTCAGTGAATCCAGAAAGGTGGAATCAGCTCTAAAAATGCTTGTAGGAATACAAACAGATGCCTTAGTCACAATCTGTCCTCACTGTGCTGCAGCACGAAGACTTTTTGAAGACTGTAGCTGCATGTTTCTTATTTCAATTCAGTTGGGTTTCTCTTTATCTCATCTCTTAATTTCCTGGATTAGTGATGCATGGTTGGAGGCTATTTGCAACATCATTGTCATACTCCTAACTGTAATTCTGTCCTTAATGTTTTACTTCAAGCTGAGTACATAAATGCTGGGCTGGATTTACTTAGACTGGCTGATCAAAAATACTGTTGGTGTAGGAGGATGGTATATATCCTCTCTGTATTTGCATTTTTAATATTAATGATCTGTTCTTATCATCAGTTCACACAGAATTTTCAGCTTTTCTTTTATTTAGGGACTCTAATCCTTTACAGCTAGGAAGATACTCTCTTAGCAAGTACTGGATTCCTTTTAATTTATATTTGAGATCTCCAAGGAAGCTCTGATAAACTCAACAAGTGCTGAATCTTGGGAATGATGTCAGTGCTTAATATCTTTTGTCAGGTTGCAACCAGCAACCAAGGTGAAGTGTCCACACTGCTGTTTCAGTGATGGGTTTATTTTGAGGAGGAAGGGGGTATGTTTGAAGACATTAATGAATAAAGGAGGAATAAGATTGAAACAAATCTCTGCTAGATATTCTTTCTTGCCCCTATCTGGTTGTCTTGATTGGTAAATGTGGAGCCACAAGCAAGGAGGCCTGCTGGTGTTCTCTTTTTGCCATGTGCTTTCCCCGAGTCCAAGAAGAGAAAGGTGCGAAGGGAGATCATGAGTCAGTTCCTAGACCCTCTTGTCCTTAGGTAAGAGCAGGGACAGAAAGGAGGTGGCGCTAAGGAAACCCGAATGCTCTGAATTTGTTCAGGTATGGCTGAATGACTGATTTGGGTTCTCTTTGAATGCCTCCACTCCAAGCAGCTGTCGTGGCTGGGCCCCCTTGCTTGTGCCCTCGGACACAAGCACTCCCTGTGCTCGGTTCAGTGCTGCTGGACTGGACAGTGGGACACAGACAGGAACCCCATCCAGTGAGGGAGCACACTGCAAAAATACCTTTCCATTGCTAACACCTCTTCACTTGTGGTTCTGATAACGGTGGTAGGAGACACTTAAAGGAGATAGCAGGGTTATGGCAGGCGTTGCTGAGTCCCAGATCTTGGCTGCTGTGAAGGCACTCAGGCTGCCTTTTTTTCCATGTCATGACTTTATCAGTGATTCAGGGTCAGGGGTGTGGAGCTCATCTCAGCAGAGCCCCGTGTGACATGTCACACGTTGTTACTGCTAACAAACAGGCTGTGGTGTCGAGAATAGGGAGGGTGTGGAAGATTCTGTTTCATTTGTCCTTTTGGAACATCCTCCCATAAGCTCCATACTTTTTTTTAACACTCATTGAAACACATCTTGAATCTGTAGTCTGAAAGACTGTGACCTTTCTGGTTAAGGAAGTACTTGGGTTTGAACTTTGAACTTTATGCACGTGCTATGAAAAAATTAGTAAGGCCTGTCTGCATTGGAGACATTGTATGGGATAGAACAGGTGCCTACTGTTGGACTTGGTCTGAAATGTCATTTGGTTTATTATTTCTGGGGAATGGATCTGTACATCTGCTTTCTGATTTGTTCTCTCACTGAAATAAATTCTGCTAATTGGTCTCATACTTTAATGTGCATGCTTTTTACCTGACAAGGTGCAGACGTCCTGTGGGGCAATAGAAAACAGTAAGCAGTTTATTCAGGATAGTTTTCCAATTGTTGAAAATAGCTAAAACTCATATCAGTGTGCTCAATGATGAGTGAGCCAAATCTTCCTTCAGTGTAACAGGGAATATAACGGGCATTGCTATTGCCTTTGAATGTACCTACCTATTCTGTCGTAAATAACAGCGCCAGTTAGTGCATTGCTCCTTGCATGTACAGCATCTAAATTCTGCTCCTCTCATTCTTGATTCGGAATAAACTGGTTGGGTAAGAAACAACATGTCGTTAGTTTTTACTTGGGTAAACTTCCTACTTTTAAAACCAAGTAAGTGTGAAAAAGATGACCCATGTGGTGAGAAGCCCGCCTCCCCACGGAGGAGGGTGGGACTTGCTCCAAGGGCACTGTCAAGTTCTTACAGCCCTATTTCCTGGCCGCTTCTCCCGGTCCAACAGCATGATCATGAACACACTGCTTAGTCCTTTTTCTTTGAAGGTAATCAGCTTTTGACTCCACACAGAGAAAGCAGTGGCAATTAAATGCCTCATTATTTATATGGATGTAGCCCCTACCTTTGCCTCAGTTTCCCTTTCCTAGAAAGGTGTCAGTAATTCCTGCATCACACTGTTTATTTAATTTGATTTTCTTTCTGATCATGGATGCCTTGCATATCTTGAAGCATGAAGGTGTTTCAGCAATGGATAAACCTAGGTATCCAGGCCTTGCTGGCAGTACAATGGAAATCATCTGGACTTTAGATCTGCAGTTCCTTCTCTGTGGTTCTGGTGCACATTTGGGTGATGACAGCAGGGGAGATTTTTCTGCTCTGGAAAATCCCTGTTCATCAACTGCAGTACAAGATGAACCAGAGATTCTACCAGGACTGGTATAGCTTGACAGGCAAGAGGCAGAATAATCCAACTTTAAAAATACAGCTTCCTTTTCTTTTCTTTTTTTCCTTTTTTCTTTTTTACATATAACATATTTTCATACCCAGAAACAGCTCGTATTTTTCCCAAAGTTTTGTGATAAATTTTGCAGTTAGTGTCCTGCTGTAAATTTGGATCCTCAGAAAAACCTCAGGTTGATTTTTAAAACATGATACACATTTTTCTATAGCTATAGAAACTAAAATGTTGTTTTGTTGCCCTGCAGGAGTTATTGTTAGGATCTCATTCTCTCCTCTAGCAGAAGCAAGGCACAGCCACCAGACCTTCAGAATGGCATCTGAAAAGGTGAGATGAATAAACATGTGCCCCCACAGAGTGGTAAACGCCTTCAACCAAGGCTGTTCCCAAATGCAGTTGGTGAAGAGATTTGAACAGATAGACCTGCTGGTGAGAAGTTACTGTGGGACAGGCTGCATAGAACCAAATCCAAGGTTTTCTGTTGAGTGAGTTTTGATGAAAATGAGTCACTCAACCAGGCTGGTGGTCTTGTCAAATGAGCTCTTTGGTGTTCTCATGCTGCTAAGCTACTGGTATTTAAAGTGAAGCTTCATGGTTGCCCACTGAGGCAGGGCAGCTGTTCCATTCCTGTTCAGCGTTTTTACAGCAGTCTAGCTTTGCATCATCATACTGGATATGTCAATATTTTCTTTCTTTTTTCTTTTCTAGACCATTGTGTGAGACCACAGTGCCTAAAATGACATATGTAGCAGATACTTTGCCTTCGTGCAAGAAGCCTCACGTGTATGATCTGATTTATTTTTTTGTTCCATCTCCTTCATTATTTTTTCCTATAAAGACAAAATGTGTATTTCAGTTAAAAAAGGAAAAGAAAAAGAAAAAGAAAAAAGAAAAAGAAAAAAGAAAAAGAAAAAAGAAAAAAAAGAAAAAATATTTTAAATCGATTCAAGTCAATTCTGTTACAACTGGACTGGCTGCTGCTGGGGATCCAGTGTGACTCTGAAGAGAGTTGTGCCTGTAGCCTCGCTGGAAATCGCAGCTGCTGCTCACTGTTGTGATAAAATTGGTGTGCTCCTCAAAGGCAATGCCTGGCTGGTCTTGGTAGTGGTCTCTCCATGTGTTGTGTTCTAGGCAGATAGTGCAACCTTTCTCCAGTGGGATCCATAGGTTCCTCTGGGTGGTCCAGCACAGCCTTTTCTCACCAGCCCTCTCTCCTGTAACTCCTGTCTCATCACTCCTGGCTCTGCCCTCCCCAGACAGTGCTGCAGCAGTGGGGCTTTGCTGCAGCTCTCCCCTTTCCCACCTCGCCCCACTGTGCCTCTCCAGAAATTACCGAGGTGTTAGACATGATGTGCTCATCCCACAAAACTGGAACGCCCTGTGCAGAAGAGAGGCTGAGCCCGAAGCGCTTCGGGGAATTTGCTGGCGGCAGGATTTCGGCTCCAGCATCGCGGGAGCACAGCAGGGGTGGAGTGGAGTCTGCCACGGCTCGGCTGAGGTGCAGCAGCACTCGCAGGGTCAGCTCTGCAGGTCTCCACAGGAAAATCCGTTCAATCTGGTATTGAGCTCTAAGTGCGGAGCACCACAGCCGGGAGGGGAGAGGTTAGAAAATAAACTGTGTTTCACATTTATAAGTCTATATATGTGTATAGATATGTTTAGATATACACGCAGAGGTATAAATATATATGTGTGTCTCTCCTGCATGTACACTTATATGCACACAGCAGCCAGTCACTCCAGAATATTGCTGTTGGAGAGAAGGATGTCATGTCCATTTCTGGAGGTGTTTAAATTCAGCTGACAAAAATCATCAAGTCGTTAGGCCATGTGAGAAGCACAGACTTGTGCTTTTTCAGGCAGAAAGTAATACTCCTGAAAATAGATTTTCTTTTAAAACTCACCTTAATATTTCAAGAAGCCTTGCTGACTGAATTTTCAGCAGAGGTGACCAGCCCAGTGTATCTGTTTGGAAAGAAATCATGTTTTATTGTTGCTTGCAGAATGTAAATGCGGAAAAACTCACAGTCTCCTTCCTGCGGTGCTTTCCTGCTATTTAGCATCATGCCAATCACATTGGGTTTTATTCTGTCAGCACTTGAAATGTTAATAAAGTATCCCCATTACAATTGTTTCACCAATTAAACTATCTCTGCATGTTTTAGTGCAGTTTGCAGTTGCTGTGAGGTAAACACAAGATAGCAAACAATCCTTGACTGAAAGTCGAGTTATGACTCATAGAGTTACAGCAGCGAAAAATTGAAAAATCACAAAACCTCCTGTGTCTAAAAGGGCATGAATACTTCACTTCCTTCCTCCTCAGCTCCTCTGAAAAATAAGCTTCCACAGCAGCAAAGCCGAACGATCAGCAAGGGCTGTACCCACCTCTACCCATACCTGGAGGGCAGGTGCTGAATCCTTGAAGCTGAAATATAAAAAAGGCAAAAAAAGGAAAGTTGTCTTGCAGGAGCTTGGCACCAGGAGCTAGAATATGTTGTGTCTGAAGACCTAGGAGTATTTTAGGACAGTGCTGCCTATTGAAATGGAAATGTGGTTTTCAGGCTGCTTGAGCAGACAGAGTGCATCACAGTCAGAGGCTGAAGTAGGCTAATGAAGTACCCTGTCTTTGAAGTCAGATTGCGTAATACAAGCCCTAGAGAGATGCTTAGATTTCTTTTTTTCCTTGCATTGATCATGACTAAAATACTTCTGCTATTAGCTTCAGAAAGGCTTAATGGAATTGGTGGTGGAACTACGGTAATTCCAATGACGTGCTGTGCAAACAAATGCTTCGTTAATGAATACTCGAAAGATTAACCTGCACTGCCCACATGCATTATCAGTGCTTTTAACCCCCTGCCTTCTCCTAGAGGTTATGGATAATGCAGAGTAGTTTAAGATGGGGGGAAAAAACCCCAAAATTCGCTAATGGCAATTACACTATGTGATAGTTGGGAAAACGATGCACAGCAATTCTGAAAACATGTCATTAATCTCTGACCTGATGGGCAGGGCGAGATGCTCAAGATCATTGGAGATGGAAAACTTTCCACAGAGGGCATTGGTGGAGTGGGGGATGTGGTCAAATTTGGAGAAAGAAAAGTGACAAGGCACATGACAAACGCCTTCTTTCCTTCCCCTGGTACATCTCCAGAGCTGAAGAGCTGAGACCATTTATTTTACTAGGCTCCCTTTTCATCTTCTTATTTTTCTTATGGCTGTGCGTCAGTCTGAGATTGATTTATCAGTGCTGTTAATCTGCTCTCAAAAGGCTGTCAGTCTCACTCCCAGAAGCCAAGCTCTCCCATTAAAAACCTGACCTATTTAAACGTTCTTAAGATACCGTCATGATTGAATGTCAGCAGGGGAGAGGCAGCAGTGACAGCTCTGAAATGTTTATTGTCCCAGGCCGGGCTAGGAGGGGAGCGTGCCGCTGCAGCCCTGAGCTCTGCGCTTGGCGTGGAGTGAGAGGCTGAGGGACAGGCGCTGCCAAGCTGGGAAGATCGGCCACACTCTTGTGGCTTAGAGGGTTAATGCTCTGCAGTCCCCACTGACCTCACGCCCTTCAAAACGGGAAGAGGTGTCAGGGGTCTGCATGTTGATAGCAACAGATCACGGATTACAGCGGCTTAAAAGGCTCTTAAAACATTTTTGGTGGCTTAGGAATTATTTCATCAGGCATATTCGTATGAAAGCAGATGCTTTCCATACAGAGGTTTAAATTTCTGTTCTACAGTCACACCACACAGTACCTGTCAGCAAAGAATTAATTGAGGGTAAGTATGTAAAATGATGATGCTGAAAGGAAGGTAAAGAGATGCTCCCGATACCTCTTCAGGATGCAGATACGTGTGTCCATGGCCAAGCACAGGCACTGCAGCAGGGGGAGCACAAAGGCTGGCAGAGACCTGAAAATCTCCAGTTCTAATAATGGGAAATTAGCTGTCATAAACACACTTTCAATGCACTGTTCAGTGCCAATTTTTTCACCCTTAAGAGACGTAGCAGAGTGCAACTATTTTTAAATCTGCTTCTCTCCCCCTCCAGTTTCTCTTTGGGCCATCAACAGCTTGAAGAATTAAACCATAATTCTTCACAAGACAAAATACATTGCTTGTGCAGAATGGGCCTGGTTTTGCTTCGGGGTACGATGTTAGCACCTTTTTTCTGCTGAAACTATTCCCAGATGGATGAACTTTCTCATCCAACTAAATCATTTTGGTTCTTTCCCATTTGGTTTTAAACAGAGACTGCAACAGCAGCAGGGACCAGTGACCTAAAAAAGCCCCTGAGGTAAATAATGGGTTCTCAGTCTCTTTAGATGCATCTTGTGGAGCAGTAGTCTTTCTGCTTTTTTTTGGAGCAGCCCAGATGATCCTGACTCCAAAGATGTTTTCTCCAAGCATCTGTATCTTGAACTGGCGTCCTTCTCTCTCACTGATCTTGCTCTTCAGGAGTGCCAGGTTATTACAGTACACATTTTATTAAGAGTAGTCTAAAGGCCAGCTTTTGTCAAAACCCAGCTGGCTGGTTGATCTTTTTGTCCAAGAAAATAGAGAGGCTTCATAACTGGGCTTTTACAGATCCAAGATGTCAACTTTTCTATATTAGACCACAATATTGACATTATCGTCTGTCTAGAGCTGATAAATGTTATTGCATTCCTTTCCAATATGTAATGTTATTAAAAATAGATTAGTCACCAGAGCTCCTTATCAAAGACCCTTGTTTCCCTAGAAACAGTGACCAGCATTAACCTTTCTAAAAGTAGCCCCTGCAAGAGACAAATGTCTTTGGTTGTCCCTGTTACAAATTTAATCTAGAAAAATGTGCTGCAATTTCTGTTTCATGTTAAGAGAAAGCAAATAAACTCCAGAAAGGCAGGATTAACATGCCGTATCCATTCACATCAGGCTAGCAAGGAAAATAAGTTGATCGTGTTTGAACCAGAGTTAGCTGTGTCCCTTTCTAAGCGACACAAGCATTGAAATTGCTTTAGAATCAGCTATGGAAACAGTTGTTTGCAACCCCAAAAAAAGAAAAGGGAGGCGTGGGAGCAAGATTGTAGTGTTCATGCAGGACTGATGAAAGCTGAATATTTGGAGAACAGAAAAGATGTAAGTGATAACAGCATATTTGTAAGAAGATGGCTTCTTCTAAGCACCGTAGGTGGTAAACGGGAATATTGTGTTTAGAAGTAAAGCTCCTGGCAGTGTGAGAGAGGAGCTAGAGGGAGAGAGTATCAGCATGTTATATCCTCATGGCTTGAAAAAACCATATTCTCAGTCTTCACAGCAGATTAACAATGTCCATAAATCTTGGTGATGCTTGTGGTTTACCCTGTTTCAAACTATGTGATCAGGAGCATCTGCTTGAATTTACACAACCATTCACTGTTCACCTAAGCAGCCAAAATCACCGCCTCTCTTTTCTTTTTTGCCAGATGTAAAGCAAAATGATGGTGATTTAGATCTGGCATCAACACACATCTGTGCTGCAGGGCACCAAACACCTCTAAAGCAACAGGCTGGGCAGATTCTGGTGTGAGCAAGACAGCCAGTCAAACTCTTAGAACGTGACACAAGCTGCTCGTGTTCAGCTTGAGTGCAGGTTCCTTTCACAAAGGAATCCAGACCAGGATGTAAAGCTCCATCCCTAGCTCTAGCAGAGTGCTCTCTTCTCCAGTCTGTCTGGAGGTAATCATGTCTCTAGCATAGCAGCAGTGATTCTCTGCCTCTTGGTTGCATTCCCCAAATGCTAAAAATACCAAGTTACTTTAGTGCTCAGATCCTCAGAGCTGCCACATCAGTCTCCTCTCTTTGAGCCTATCACTTCCAGAAATTCCTGTTTCTTGCAAACCAACTTTGTCTGTACAACTTGTCCCTGTCCAGTCATCAGCATAACAGCTTTAAAAATAGCAGACTCAGACCGTGCAGACATTTTCCTTCTTGCCTGGTCATAAACCAAGCCACTTGTTCCTGTGGGTATCTAGGAATTCAATGAAGTTGTGGAAAAGCTGCCTCCTTGCTTCCTTGAAATTGAGTTGTGTAAAGCACTAATATATTGTCTCCCCTTGTGGCCAACAAGCATTATCCACAGCATTTATTTTCCTTTCTGCTTTTATATTCAGTTTATGCCAGAACCAAAGGAATCCTATATATATACCTATGGTGGTAAAAGCAAATCGATCTGGCAGTGTCAGTTGTTTTGTTATTTATGGGTTGCAATCAAGTGAGACCTGAGTTACCCATGGTGCTTGTTTCACAGGAAAAATGAGTTTACGATAAGAAGGCCAGACATTGCCTAAATTGGGACTCATAAATTATTTTCATGAAGCAAAGGACTCACTAAAATTGATGCCTACTTTGTTCTTTATCTGTGATTCACTTTCCGGACAGAATCAATACATTCTCAGATTTCTTCCCTGTCCTACCTTGTTCATAAACTGGGGAACACCTGTGTATCCCAAACCTGAGCCTACAGTCTTGTCTTTTTAACTCCTGGGGTCCAAAAAGAGATTTAAAGCCCTTGGCTGTGATGTGAGAACCCACATCCCAGCCTTGTTGCTTGAAGGGAATTTGGCTTACGTACCCAAATTCCCTTAATAATCACTTACCCCTGGTGCAAAAAGCTTTGATTTTCATATTCCAGAGGAGTTATGTCTGAATAGTCTTAATTTACACGCACACACACCCACACACATCCCCGCAAGCCCACGGTAATTAAGTTCTGAAGCACTTGGATAAGCAATACTTGCCCTAGTGAAAACACAGAAGCAGGAAAGGCTTCTTTCATGAAGTCATGGAGCAAGAATGGTGTGGTGAGGGGTGGCTAGGACTGAGAGTGCCACTCCCCACTGACATTCCTGCCCCCCTTCATCAAGGCACAGCCACACGTGTCCCCTCCTTGGGCGTTGTCTCCTCAGCTGGGATCCGGCGGACAAATATAGACATGGGGGAAAATCGCTGCTGCCTTTAAACAGTTATCAGCAGTGACCTTGAGATAGGGGCATATAAAATCTGGACCAGGCAGGGTCGTGACACTTTCTGTGTGCTCTCCAGGGTGAGTACCAATCTCTCTCACTTTTAAGTGTGGGTGCTGTGCTCTAACACTGTACTGTGGGTTTGATATGATTAAGGCTTTCATGTGGCTTAAAGTTTTAGTAGTAGTATCAGTAAACATCTAGCCTGTGGTAGTCACTGTAGGATGCTGCTTGAATACTTGAATGGCAAGTACATGTTTCTTCTCTAACATCAGTGCATTCATTTCACCAGCTGGAATAACCACTTAGGGATGTGTCAGTTTCCTTGTAATTATGCATCTGAGTGAAATGATTAGCCAGTGCCCGCAAGTCATCTTTTCTGCCTTCTCTATCATCTGCAAGAGATGATGGCTTATGCAACTAACAATTTTAAGCAGCTTGTTGGTCCAAGGCGTTCTTTAATCCAGCCTGAGTTACAACCTTTGGAGCATCACTGAGCTGCCTTTCCAGGCCAGGCAGTGCTCTTGCATTATCCCTGCCTGCCCTCCGTGCTACAGTCACTTCCAACAGCCCCAGCAAAGACAGACAAGGTCCCTTCTTTCCAAGTCTGAGTGCACCATCAAACTTGGTGAGCCTGGGCATGCCACTTCACTTTCCATAACAATATCCGCTTTCTACAGCAAGCAGGCGTTTTCAAGGATCTCCCACAGCTGATACACAAGGGCTGGCTTTTTTTGTTGTTAGCTACAACAGGTTGAAAGGGAAGACTTTTAGCTTTAGCCTTGTCTTTCTTGACTACTCTGCATTTTAAAAATAATCCTGCGTCCATAACAAAACAAAATTTCCCACTTCTTTTATCTGCCGATGGATTTGCTTTGCTGAGTTCCGTGCACTCCCAAGGTGTGGTCTGCCTGGGCTCCAGCCTCTGCCATGACTCCAAACACCCAGGCTGCTGAAGGAAAAAGGGTTCAGTCCCAGCTGCCAGAGTGCTGCTTTATACCATAACATACTTAACATAGTGGTCCACCCTGATTATCAGGGGGAAAAAGGAAGAGATAAGAAGGCGATAGCTGAGGAACTGTCCCTAGGAGGTCTGCAAATGGAGCCAGGTTGCACAAAAGTGATTCATAGCACTTTAGTGTATTCTAGGACTTGTGATAACCTGCCCTGAGTCCTAGAGGTAACACTGGAGTGTCCCCTCTGGCATTTGCACGTTTAATGTAAAATGACACTTACGTGCTCTAACATGGCTCTGTTTAAATGCATGAACTGATGTAATTTCATTGCTCCACTAGAGCTGAGACATGCTTAGAGAGAGAGGGGCTCTGCCACTGAGTTGTGTCTCCAGCTGGGAATTTTGGTCAGTTCAGATGATGTTAAAATGATTGGCGATACTTGTGCTTATGTACGTGCTTAATCTTTAAAAAGATTAAGGTTTAAAAATTACTTAAAAATCTAGGAAAAATTAAGGCTAGTTCTGAGAAAGAAAATTTTTGCTCTACAGCAACAAGACAGAAGGTATCAAGCTTTTACTGCAGCAGTGGGAGACAGCTGGAAGTAACACCTTGGCAACTCTGCTGTCTTAGGGCTTTACGTTCCCTAGGAGGAACACGCTGAAAAAAAAGCTGCCTTGGTTCAGGAGGAGTTTTTAACTCTAACAGGATTTGGTTAGAAATAAATTGAATTAAATTTTGAAAGGCTACAGTGTCTGTCGTGATAGGGGTCTTGAAAATTTATCTAGATGCTCTGGATATCGCACAGTAAATACAATAAGGGAAGAGATGAACCTGGGAGTCACTTACACACCTTTAAACAGTAATCAAATTATGTCCTGACTTTAAAGAAAAAAATACTTGAAATTCTAAAATTGTGTGTGTACACCTTGTAGCAGTGGAACTTCTTTTAGGCATTCTCTGGACAGCACCCTGAGTTTATATGTGTGTGTGAGTATTTATGTCTGTAAAAAACCTGAAAACTAAACAAAACAAACAAAAAAAAACCCCAACGTATCTGTTTGATCATTTTAGAGAGTGCAAAACAAATTAATTACTTGGCAGTACAAACACAGAAAATTAGTCTCACTGAGACCCATGTCCCCTGCCCTCTCTTTCATGAAAAAAGACTCCTAAACACTGTGCCCTTGTCATTTGAGAAAACAAGTGTAGGTGTTAGGCTGGAGTAATAAACCAGTCTGAAAACATATGAAGGCCTTGCACCAATTCTGCAGATACCCTTGCCCTCAGACATGCATTGCTGCAGGGGGATGCCAAGACTGGTGAATTTGGAGGGAGCAGCAACCTGGGAAGCTGCACCAGCACAGGACCTCCTGAAGCCATGTCAGTCCTGTTTTTATTGACAGGCCAGTTCCTGAATCAGAGAAGTGTACTGCAGGGAGCAGAGCTGTTTCCAGCTCCAGTGCTGACTTTCTGCAGTGAGAGCATGGAAATACATCCCTGCAGCTTTGCAGCAGTGAAGTGTTGCTCCCCATTTCCCAGAAAACGCCTGCCTGAGATGGTGCTTGAATTGGCTGAGTGGCGCAGCCCCAGGGAGACCTGCTGGAGAGCATAACTTTGCTCCAGGTGATTTTGAAAGGGGTCAGAAGAGGCCCCTGCTAAGTGGTTTTTAAAATCACAGCTTCAAGTTGTCCCTCCTGCTCTTAAGCACCATTTGTGCCACAAAGAAGAGACAAAATCCTCCTGTGGAGATAACTGTGACCATTGTTGAGGTTTTGAACCCTTCAAGACCTGGCTGACTTTTAATAAACTGAGCCAAGGAAGGGTTTAACTAAAGGTGCAGTATAGTCCCAAATCTGCGTTAGACATTTGTGTTCAACATTAGTCATCCCTTTGATCAGCCACCTGCGACGTTACACTCAGCATTTTATACTGCCTGATATTGTTCACAAAATAGACAATTGTTTGGGTTTTTTGCCCCTCTTTCTTTGGTAGACTGGGTGCCTGTCCTTTTCCTCTGTGAGCTGTGCCACCTTGAACCCTTGCCAAGATGATGGTCGATATGTCTGAGTTTGGGGAGGCTGCTCCCTACCTCCGAAAGAGTGAGAAGGAGCTGATGAAGGCTCAGACTGTTGCGTTCGATGGTGAGTTGCCACTTTGTGCTGCTGGGAGCTGGTTTAGAGGGATAAGGCTTACATACAAATGTAGTCAGAGAAAAGCAGAGCAAAGCAGGATGCAAAGCCTCCATTGTCACTGCCGTGCTGCTGCTGTTAGAAGTAGCCGATTCAGCCAAGTTTGGGTTCCTTTATTCTGCAAAGCTCTCAAAAACTCCCAGATAGTAAAAAATAAAAATAATCTATGGCAAGTAAGTGTTTATCTATATTTAGAAGCAAGGTGTATTGGTACTGCTCTGCTAAAAGGGGGATCATCTCTCTGTCAGTTTCAGAGAAAAACAACAGACATTGATGTTTCTGTAATGAGAGATTCTGTGACTTGACTAGATGCCTTATTTGCTTTGCAGCCTGTATGGTAATGTGATGTTAGCTTTCAGTTTCTCATAATTTAATTTTCATTAAATGGGTTTCTATGAGCTCTAAGGTTTAGTAGTAAGTGTGAATGCGTCAGTAACTGCGGCCTTTCACTATTCACAACAGTTGCTGTAACTAAAGGCTTAAAGTCTCATGCAGCTGCTCCAAACTCTAAAAAGGCACATACATAACTCAGTGTGAGTTATTAATATTGCTGATCTTCAACATAAATCTCAGAAGAATGTGAAGGAATAAGGTTAAATCTGATAGCTGGCAGTCATACAATGCGGGTTGGATTCCTTGAGCAGTTTGAAATTCTGTGTGACTTTTTAGCAAACGCCTTAATTTGGGCTTGGATCTCAGTTCCTCCATCTGCACACTGGTGATAATGATTATGGATTTCCCATGGAGGCTGAGGCTTAGCCAGCACTTGTGAAATATCTTGACACCTTGTGCTGGAAGGATCTAGAGGAAGCCGAGCAGTAGTTTCAAAGGAAGACAACATTTGGGAGCCCCATGCCTTCTGCTTCATCAGGCAGCTTCCCAGCACTGCCAATCTGCTGCAATCTCAGAGGTTTTGTGTCGCTTCTGCAGGAAAAGTAATCTGGCAATCTCACTTAGCTAGGCATGGTGCTGCTGTTTGATGCAAGGCTGTGAACCCTTGGTCTTCTAAATTTCACAGGGAAGAAGAAATGTTGGGTTCCTGATGAAAAGAAAGCTTACGTTGAAGCTGAAATTACGGAAACCAGCGAAGGCAAAGTGACCGTGCAGACAACGGATGGAAGGGTACAAAACTGGTTTTGTCTGATCTGTGGCTAACAAGGCCAGAGCTGCAAGCTGCAGAACTGTCCTGGTTTCAGCCCGGTTGCCTGTTTCATGAAATGGGCTGTGAATGGAAAGCTTCAGTAACTGATGCCAGCTCAGGATAGGATAACACATGAAAAACCACCAAGGGAAAAGCAGGAATGCAGCGATGGGTGGGCGAGCATCAGCCACCGCACAGCCAGGGGCGAGCTGTGACTAGAGGTTTGCAACAAGCCAGTTCTGGTTTGGTCCCCAGAGCTAAAAACCCAGGCTCGAGCCAAATTTCATGACTTCTTTTGCAGCCATACCATCATTATTTTTCCTTTCATCATCTCAGCCTTCCCCTGTTCTTCTGGTACCTGTGCAAACACATGCTATCACGCACATAGGCAGGGATTGACCTGGAGAACTTCCCTCTGCTACGGGAAATGTATGTTTTCTCCTATAAAGTG
This sequence comes from Oreocharis arfaki, assembly GCA_013398015.1. NCBI lineage: Eukaryota > Metazoa > Chordata > Aves > Passeriformes > Paramythiidae > Oreocharis > Oreocharis arfaki. Next base: position 54,461 of record VZRR01000208.1, read on the forward strand.
TATGAAGCAACAGAAAATCCCAGTGTCTTCCATTTTTGCTGTATTTGCTTGTCTTTGCAGACCATGACTATCAAAGAAGATGACGTGCAGACGATGAACCCTCCCAAATTTGACATGATCGAGGACATGTCTATGCTGACCCACCTGAATGAGGCGTCCGTGCTGTATAACCTCAGGAAGCGCTACAGCAACTGGATGATCTATGTAAGGGCCACTGCAGGGGGAGATTTAGCAACCTGCATTTCAAGTGCTGACACTGTGTTTGAATGTGTTGTGTTCTTCGTGTTCATTTTACAACTCTGATAAGTCACAAAAGTAAGGGTCTTGCTCTTCACATCTAGAAAGATGCTGCTTGTAGCTGGCTGAATACAGACAGACAAAACCGAGTGAATAAGATGGTGCCTGGCTCCTTGGTTTTGCGTGCTTGCCTAGGAAAGGGGTGGTGGCAGACATTATCCTTCAGTCAAGGTGTTGGGGAGACCCAGTTTATTTTTCATCTTCAAACACTAATCTATGTCACCATCGGCCATGAGGATTTCTTTGTTAAGAAACAATTCCTCAGCCTTAGAGTTCTTTACACATACAAGTTCTTCAGAGTAGGAGCCTTAGTTCAGTAGCTATATTCCCTTCATTCTCAGAGCTAACATCTGTCCTGTTGCACTCTGGCCTTTTCCCTTGTTCTGTATCTTCCCCATGACATCACAAGCTTCTGTCAACACCAGAACATGCATTAGTATCATCTAATTTTATGGGGCCAGAATTTTGCTCTCAGTTAGCTGCATTCAATTGTGTTTGAAATCAGTCAAAGGAATCAATTGATTTTCCAGCCAATCCCTCATCTGGTTTTTGGTATTCATCAGAAGAGCAAATCCAACATTACTCATTTAAATTCTGATTGTCGAACATTTTCTGTGTTTCTCTAATAACCCCTGTCTGGACATGTAGGGCCTAAAGCATAGCTTTGTTTGCAGATCAGTATAGGTAGAAAATTAAACTGTCATCTTGCTTTAATCCATTTACTTGTAGGGGTTTATTCTTTTTCTTTCTAGAAAACAGGACTGAGGATTCATGCCAAGGCCATTTGGGAGCATGCCCTAATGCTATTTTTAGGGAAAGGGACCTGGATTTTACCTGAAACTTTTAGAACTTAATTGAGCTCATTAATCTCTGTGCATATAGTGATTGTGCCCGTATGATAACTGGGTTTCTTTGAAGATTTTGCCCCAAGCTGGGCTAAATATGTGAAAAATTACCAGGTAACACCAATTGCCTGGGGTTACAACTCAAAGCTCATTCTTCCTCAGAGTGACCAGGCCCCAGTGAACCGATGTATATCATCCAAAGAGCAACTATAAAGAGATTTTTACCAACCTGGCATCTCCAAAAGCTGAAAAAGGTTCCACAGCTTTGGAGTACAACACTATGAAGTGGTTTTTCTTTGAACACCCACCAGAAATTGTCTCGAGTTTCTTGCATAGAATTATTAATAGGAGGTTGTTTCTCCTCCGAAAAATGTTCAAACAGGGAAGCTGTAACTTTCCATTGCAATGTCTGTTTTCAAGAGGAAACAGCTGTCATGGAATAGCAAGGCACGAAGTCAGACACAACTCTATTTGCTGCTCCTTCGTTTTACTGAAGGGGATGTTTCCATTTCTGGTTGATGCCTCAAAACCATTTTTCTCCTTCTGAACACTGTCCAATATCCGTAGTTTTGGTATGAATTGCAATTAGGAAGCCATCTAGCAGACCAATAGCATTCAAAATTCAGAAAGTCTGAAATTCAAGTCAGAATTCGAACCCAAATCAGCATCTGGCAATGTCACATCCTGCTTGGCTAACCAAGACTTTTTGCCTTATTGCTCGAGAGAATTTTTTCACTCTGTTTCTGTATTGCTCTCTAGACATATTCGGGTTTATTCTGTGTGACCATAAATCCCTACAAGTGGTTGCCAGTCTACAAATCGGAGGTTGTCGCTGCGTACAAAGGCAAGCGGCGCTCGGAGGCTCCTCCCCACATCTTCTCCATTGCTGACAACGCGTACCATGACATGCTGCGGAGTAAGTGCCCCCGCCTGCCTTCACACCGCCTCTCGCCTCCCTGGGCTGGTGTGACTGTGCTGGAGGGAAGTGTGTGAGAGCTTTTGCAGCATGTAACAAACAGGAAAATAGTCCACAAGCAACGGGGGGCTTGGCAGTCTGCGATGATTTTATATATATATGTGTATGTGTATGTGCATACCCATTTTGTTTTTAACCTGCCCTGCCTGTTGCTGTGGTGCTTCTGGTAACTGTCTGTAAGGTGCACGAATTTAGCTGTCTGATCCGAGTGAATCCATCGGTTCGCCACAGAAACGGGGTCATGTCCCAAAGGTTTGCTAGCGCTTTCCGAATCTCAAAAATAAGCCTACAGTCAGTTTATGCTGCCTGTCGTGATGCTGGTAAGATGTGTGCATTCAGAGGCCAGTGAAGGCAAGCTCTGTGAGCACACTGCTGACGTGAACCTGACCTGCGGCAGTGTCGCAGCGGCTGCCGTGGTCCGGGCACCAATCCTGTGGCAGCGGACTCCAGATTTCCCTGGGAAGTTTCCTCCCCCTGACCCTCGAGTTACTGGGAAAAAAAGTTTATCAGCAGAGGGCAGCAGCGATGTGCTCACACCAGGTCCTGCGAGCCAGCAGAATGAATCCAAAAGAGACCTGACCAGAACACGTCCCGCTGTCCCTTGGTTTTGATAAAACGGAAAGCACCTCAGCTGTGACGGGACAAAAAGCACCGGGCAGAGGGAGTGTGTGTGTGGCTGCAAAGAAATGCTCTTTTGTCAGATAAGGCTGCTCGATATGTAGCCTGCCATGACGACATTTTCTAAATAGAAAAAGGGAATTTAGGCTCAATGACTAGCGAAGCTGCCATGATTTAGTGTTTGCTGAACTTGATTAATAATATATTAGGGTTGTAGAGTGTTCTAATAAATGCTTGATTCTGATCAGGCAATTAGGCGTGGACAATAGGCTGCTTTATTCCATCAGCATGGCCAACTGAAGAGGAGTACACACACATTTTAAGGAACAGCCTCTGAAAAAAGAGAAAAATTACTTGGGTTCGTCTAGTATTGCAGGAGCAGAAAGGTCAGATGTGAGCGAAGACATACTCAGGAGCAAGAGAATAAATGTTTTGAGAACAGGAAATTACTTTCTTTAAAATAGTTTCCCAGACACAGATGAATGTGTACAACTGACAGGTATTTAATACCAATTTGGGCAAAACACGAGAGAAGGATTCAGGGCAGGGCTGGAACTCTCACTTCTGGAAATCATTCTAAATTATACTAGTTTCTGTCTTTCTGCCTTTCTGCCTTTGCTTCGTGTGATTCTCTCCTGTCCTTGCATGACTGATTCTGTTACTCATTTGCAAATATAATAAGTGATTTGTACACCCTACTAAGTTTGCCTCTTGTTTTTCTCCCCTCCACAGATCGGGAGAATCAATCTATGCTGATCACGTAAGTGCTTCTTTTTTGACTGATTTGAGACTCTGTTGCTGTGAAAAACTTTGAAGAAAAAACTCTGATAAAATACAAGTTGACTGTTAAAATATCAGCTAAATTGCCTGGAACTTGATTCAGGCTAAATAACTGTCCATTTGGCCATCTGATGGTTAGCTTGACCTCTATGAGAAAGGAGTAGCAAAAGGTTTGATGGAGCCTGGCCCGTATCTGATCCCCATCTGGTGAACATTCCATGTAGGCATGAAAACAACTCAGCAGGCAATTAAAACAGGTCCTTGTAGGATTAGCCTTTCTAGCATCTCTTCTCTATTTTTTCTAGCTCATTAACTGTATACAGGTATACCCCAGATAGTCAGCCTGGATGTTTGTAATAAAACTTCATGCCCCTAAAAGAAGCTCAGTGTAGCATGGGTTTGTATGGGACTTCTGAGCTCAATTGTGTGAGGAAGGAGTTACTGCTGTCATATGACTGCACATCTTCATTCAATTTGATGCGATTTCCACAGAAATGGCTGGGCAACAGGCGCAGATACCAGAGTCAGTGAGTCTGAGAACAGCCTTGAGGGGAGGAGCTGGCTGGACAGGGGTTAAAAGGCTGAGTTGCAGCTGTTTGAGCAATGCCTGTATTCTCTTCCCGCTTCCTCCAGCGGAGAATCCGGTGCTGGCAAGACTGTCAACACGAAACGAGTCATCCAGTACTTTGCCACAGTGGCAGCCCTGGGTGAAACTGGGAAAAAGAACGTAAGTCTGCTGGTGGCTGACTCATTTCAGACTCCCAAGGTTCTGCTCTCGTGTACAACTAACCTTGTGAGTCTGCAGTACTGAGAGCATGCTGTTCTGAAGGGAGAAAGGCAATGCACACACGCACTTGCCACGCTCCAGATGCAGCAGAAACATCACTTCTGGTTCTGGACAGATGCTTGTTGCTGCCACTTTTTTTTTTTTCCGCAGCAGTTTCAGTTTTTATATGTGATAAATATCCTTCTGATTGTGTTAAAGCTGGCCAAAAGATGGGGAGACTGTAAAGAATAATTTTTTCTTTTCAAATGGAAAATAGTCTTCAAAGGGACTAGGATTATAACTTCTCATCAAAATGTCTGTTTCATTGAAAGCTTTTCTATCCACAAAAAAAGGATTGTTTTGACAGAAGACTTTTTTTCAATCAGCTTTTCTGCATTTCTGTTTGGATAAGTGCTGTTCTGCTTATAAGTGCTCTGTGAGGTTACAGTGAATACTTTATTCATGCTGCTTTTTATCTTGTGTTGCTATGAACTTATTTGCTATGAGCTTCATTGCACTTGAAGGGTTCAGTGCTCTTTTGTGGTGAATTAACTGATTCCTATGAACTGTGTTTATAAGGCAAAAATTTCAGCTGTGGTTTAAGTCTGTGCACAGAACTCAACGTCATCAAAATCTAATATACATTCCCTTGAGGCCTGCAAGGCTTTCTTAACAAATGCTTGAGTGGTCCAGAGCCAGCTTCCTGCATGCAATGAGGCTGGTGTTCATTATGGTGTCTAAAACCCGGTGTGCTCATGCAACAATGGTGCTCCTACCCCTAGCTTGTTGTTTTAACTTCTGCTGCAGAAATTTACCTGGTTTTGCTCTGGAGATGTCCCATGATGAGCCAAAACACTAACTAAGTGAACAGAGAAAAGAGACTGCTGCCAGGTGCAAGAATAAAAGAGTGTAAATGCAAACAGACAAGTTCTAGGCAATAAGATCGTGCTGCACCTGAACTTTTGGATTATTTGGGGGAAATTGGTGATGAGAATGAAAATGAAGAGCAACCTGAGCTGATGAACTTCATGAAACATCTTCCAGCTGCAATATCTGTTTTTGCACCATTGTGATGTACGGTGAATGCAAAGTAACAGCCACACATGCTTTTTCAAAGCTTCAAAAAGCACTGCTGGTGTGTTGGTGCCCACGAGACAGATAATCTTGCTAATTGTTATCCTTTGTATTGTTCTTCATATTAGTATTCATATTCTCTCTCTTTTTTCTCTCCATTGTGTTCATATTTTGTCAACAGCCAGCTACCAAAACTGGGGTAAGTCATCAGCTTTGCTATTTTATGTTTTCCTCACAAAATTGGCATTGGGCTCTGTCAGATGTGTCACGAGCCTCAGCATTTCACTTTGTGCAGTTCTCGGGTGAATGATGAATGATCCCCAGAGCCGCGGCAGCAAAAGTCATTCACTTCCCAAACTGAACTCTATGCAAGCAACAGTTAAAGCTTTTCTCATCTCCAAAAATCCTAAATGTTAAAAGCTCCGAATGCTTTCAAATCAAATGCGTTCTAGTGCTTGTCACTGTCGCCAGTAGCCCCTCCTACACACGTTCTTTATTGCTCCGATGTCCCCACGCGCTCCCCAGTACACTCGGTGATTTCTTTCTCATGCAGATGGCACAAGATAAGAGTCTACAAAGCTGAACAGTAGGGAGCAGCAGAATGTTCGAGGCCTTTTAAGCGCTCATAATTGACTGGTGGTCTCTCTGTTCTGCCATTCACACTGTGCCGCCCCTGGGGTGAAGCTAAATAAATCACTTTGCTACGGAGGCTCCACTCTGTACTTGAATGCATGGCTGAGTTAGAGCTGACAGCTGAGTCTGCGGCTTGGAGGTTTCTCAGTAGTATTTCAACGTTGATTTCTAGGGAACCTTGGAGGATCAAATCATTCAAGCAAACCCAGCCCTTGAAGCTTTTGGAAATGCCAAAACTCTGCGAAACGACAATTCCTCACGTTTTGTAAGTCTGCAGCATAATCTAGTGATGTCTTATTCAAAAGTGGCCAGTTAATAACACCTGTGTCAATCCCTTCACAGATTGCACTTAGCCCACTTAAATTATTGGATTTCCACAGAGTGGAAGAATAACACAGTAGGATCTAACCAAAAAAACCCTACTGAAATGATAAAAAATAAAGAGAAACAAAGAAGAATCAAACTTGAATAACTCTTTGAACTGTTTAAATTGTTTAAAATGACCAGAAGACAAGCAAAGCCCAGTTTTAGGAAGCCCTTTGAACAGCAGTGGTCAGTCTTCCCCAGAACTGTCTCTGCATTATTTTCCTACCCTTTTTTCCACTCGCCTGTCTTTCCCCCTTCCTTCAATAGCTGTACTTTGCCACTAAGTGTCAGAAATCCACTGCAGTCCCTGTTCCCTCCCACATCCTCCCCTGTGCAGACCTGCCCTGCAGCAGTACTCCTACCCTTGAGCCCTTACATTTACCTTTCTGGCTCAGTGAGCTGTCCCTGCTGTGCTGCCATCTTCTCCATTAGGTTTGCAGGAGAGCAATCCTCTTGGGAGCTCTTCCTCTGCCACATTTGGTTGACATTGTCTCAGAGGTCCGAAAGGAATGGCATGAGGATGACAAGCCTGAGTTTGGAGCCCATGCTTCCCTAACAAGTCCTGTTAAAAATTAAATTGAAAAGGGTGGAGAGGATCAGAGGTTATAAGCATCTGTAAAGCTACACAATTGTATAAGGAGCTTGTCAGCTGGAATGGAAATTAATCATTTTTAAAAGTTCATGTGCTTGAATATGAGAGACTAAACAAAAACTACAAAATTTTTATGAATTGGGAGAGATGGATATGTAAATTTAATGGGCAAAGCTGTGTAAAATCACAGCACTCTTCTGACATAAGTAGTTGCTTGTAAGTTAGGACTGCAAGTTAGGAGAAGCCAGAAAAAGGAGCCTGTGTGTCTTAAGCCCAGGTTTATTGCTCTGAGTCCTGCATTACAGTAAACCTGCTTCATGCAAGCCATGTGCTTTGCCATGTCTTAGCCTCGCAGATAAGTACACAGTTATCCTTTCTCCACAAGCAGATTACATAGCTCTGTGTACAGATTTGGGCTTGGAAGACGGTAATATCATTGTTCGATATTTCTCATTGAAAATATGCCTGTGCAAAGCCAAGGAGTTGGCGTGAACTGATTCTCTGGGCCAAATGATTGCCTTCAAGCAGCATCCTTTGTTTCCCTCTGTGTATACTATATGTACTAATTAGAATATTTTTCTGTGTGAACTAGGGTAAATTTATCCGAATCCATTTTGGAACTACAGGCAAGCTGTCGTCTGCTGACATTGAGATTTGTAAGCAGCAAACTCCCTCCTTTTAAAAAATACAATTGCTCATCTGAAAGCCATGAGAGCCTTTCTCACTGAATTTTCCTTTGTGCGACTAGATTTATTGGAGAAATCTCGAGTGATTTTCCAGCAACCTGGTGAAAGAGACTATCACATCTTCTACCAAATCCTGTCAGGAAAGAAACCAGAGTTACTAGGTAAGCACTGTGTGGATCTGCAGCTCTTAAGAACCCAGTACTGAATAGACAGTAGATTACAAGGGGTTAGGGGGCAAACCCATGTGCAGAAAGGCCCTTATGCTTCCACTTGATGAAACTGAACTTCCACTGTCAAATACAATCTTTTAGAGATGCTGTTCCAGTGGCAGCAGCAGAGACAATTTTTCTCATATTACAGATTAATCTAATGGGAGTAAGACTCAGTCAGGACTTTTAAAACATAGCACTATAAAGGCAAAAAGTGTCACACTGAATTTGTGTAATCCAGGGTCTCAAAACATCTGGAAAATGCTATGCCCTCAAAAGCATTTGTGGTGATAAAACTTCAATTGTCCAGATTTTCACATATGAGAAGATTTGCTTATAGGTCTGTGAAGAAAAGCTAGATTTCTTTTTCTTCCCCAAGTGACAAAACTGGCATCCCAGCATGTTGTGTAGCAGGGGAGAATATTCAAAGCTGCCTGCTGCTGATTATGTGGTGATTACCCCTTTCAAGTTTCCCCTGGCTCAGTGTGGTCCCACAGACCTGCTGGAGAAGGCAAGAGAGGGGCCAAGATCTCTCTGCTCCCATCTCCTAAGTCTTTGAATAAAACGTTCACTAATTATTTAAGCGACGTGGTTTGCTGACTTTAATTTGTGCTCTGAAGGAACACATTTTGTAAAATACGTTGGAGAGTCACTTTATTGCTCTTCTAAACTCCCACTAAGCCACAGCAATCATAATCTCTTTTGAAGTCGTATTATCCTGACAGTGCATGGTCAAGTCCCTAACACTCTAAGCTTTATGTGGCCTAATTAATGACAATTACGGGAAAGATTTCAAGGAAGCTTTGCACTGAGATTCCCATGAGAATCCCTGTGCTGGGAAAACGCTCTGTTTCTCATAAACCCTCTGTATACTCCACAACAGCACACACCTTTCTGGCCAGCAGGAGCATGTCTGCAGGCCCTTGAAGAGGCTGAAACTCTCAGACTTTCGTTTTGTAGACACAAAATGTATGTGCTTGTAAATAAACACATCCATATCTAAATATGGATAAGTATAAATATGAATAAATATAGATGAGCGTAACTATAGATAAAGTTATATATATCATAGTGACTCCATAGCAGAGTAAGACAGGCTTACAGGGAATAAGATTTCATATAAACACATATTGATAGACATATATTTACATACATATTTAGACATGTAGGAATGCGTGTCTGCATATAAAAGATTGAAATCTAGACCAAATCTCAGTCTGGTGAATGTGGGTGAACCTTTCAGTTGATTTAAGGAAGCAGGACTCTGCCTGTGCTTTTGCAGCCAGCTAGCTTTGTAGAAAATAACTCTGCTTTTTTGGATTTTTGTATGAAGGAAAGATGAGAGATGGAGCAAGCCATATTCTGACTTTCTTTTATCAAAAGCCAGGTGTCTTCTGCAAAGGGTGATGGAAGTCACTGTTCTGTGAGTCTGTTACAAAAGAGGGGAGCCATGCCCATACTTCCTGCCTTGGATCATACTAAAATCTTTTTCTCCTCTCTATTTAGATGGGATTTTTATCCCTAAAGGTATGCAAGGCAGAAAGTAGGACTATACAGGAAATTATGAGCTCAATATACTGCAATACATCTTTAATAGATGGGTATGCACAATAGATGCAGTATTTCCATATTCTTTTTATTCACACTTTTTCTGTATCTTCAGACTAACATAGTAGAATAAGAGAGTTGGTTTCTGCCCTGTAGTTATCAAAATAAAAACAGCAAAACAACTCAGTAGTGCAGAGACAAATGTAGGTTACAGCTGATTTTTCCATCTCCACATTTGAGGATAACCTGAATAGATGGCAGTTTTGACCTTAGCAGTTCTTTTACAGATATGCTACTGATCTCTACCAACCCATATGACTACCACTTCTGCTCACAAGGAGTGGTTACTGTGGACAACTTGGACGATGGAGAAGAATTGTTGGCAACAGATGTAAGTCTGGATGGATTTGACTTTGGGTTTCCTCAATCAGGGGAGGAAGACTGCTGGGAGAAGCCCATCTTCTGTCAGTGCAACTATTGGACTGAAGCAAAAGCAGGAATGGATGTTAACTGCATTCAGACTGTGAAGCACAGGGCCTGGTAAAGGGTTACACTTTTGAATCTGGTCCATGTAATGTCCATCTTTTATAACTTTTATATATAAAATGCTAGATGAAGAGAGCTCTCCCCTGGTTCCCCTGCCACTGCTGGGTCTTCAGGGTGTTCCAGTGGCTGCTTTGGGTGATAACACCCCTTGGCAGGATAGTAGTATGTGCCATGCAAAGGTAGATTGTGGGGCTGCAAAACACCACTGCTTTGCTGCAGGTAAGTGACAAAATATCTGTGTTGCCTTTTCACAGCAAGCCATGGACATCTTGGGATTTGTGCCTGATGAGAAGGCTGGTTCCTACAAGCTCACCGGTGCTATCATGCACTTTGGGAATATGAAATTCAAGCAAAGACCCAGAGAAGAGCAGGCAGAGGCTGATGGCACTGAAAGTAAGAATAATACCTAAAATTACTTTTCAGCTTCAAAAGTCAGGCATGTACCAGGCACTGCGCTGAGGAAGCAGCAGCCTGTTTGCTTTGTTCTTGCACACTGTAGCTCCTGATCAGCCAAGAGTGCTGTATTTGTAACAGGTTTGTTCAGTGGTGGATGACCTTACTCAGCAGGAGATGAGCAGACACAGTCAGACTAACAGGATCAAATTCTGGTTTTGAGACCATTTGCACAAAATGGTTGTGAAATGTTGCTGCCTTTACTTTCTCTTTCATGATTTTGGGTCTTGCTTCATTACTTTGTCTTGCACCTGAAACTGTCTATAACCAGTGGGGAGACATGATCTTTTTCTTAAACCTGAACAGTTTCTTAAGTAAGATTCTTGCAGCAGCTGGGGTATAAAGTAGTTAGATGACCCATCATAAGGGAAAGTACAGGCATACCTAACACAGATCATTAAGAGACCAAGGTTTTTGGTTTTCCAGTTTGTCTTTGGAAGTGGATGTGCTTAATATTTTTTTTAGCTGGGCATGTTTCCATGTAGAAGTTTAAAGCCAATTGAAACCTTGTTTCTCTTGACCAGGTGCTGACAAAGCTGCCTACCTGATGGGGATCAACTCCTCTGATTTGATTAAGGGTTTGTTGCACCCTAGAGTGAAAGTTGGCAACGAGTATGTGACAAAAGGCCAAAGTGTTGAACAGGTAAGGAGACGCTTTCAGGGTATTTGGATTCCTGCCCTGCAAGTCCTGAGGATTTGCCTGTAATACCTCAGGGAGACAGGCAGCTGCTAGAAATATTAACATGAGCCTCTAGTACCTGTTCTCATTTTATATCCCCAGTCTTCGGGGGAACAAATTGTGAAATTGAGGGAAACTGGTGAAGAGATTGACAAAGGAATATTGGCCAGCACTGCTTTTGGTAGAATTGTTTTTCTGATGTGTTAGTAGCAGCCACTCCAGGAAACCAGGTGCAGTAAAACTACATGGGGATTGATAGCTAATTCTGGATGAGGATAGTTACCTAGAAGAGTTGAGCTGTGGGTTATTTATTCACTCATCACTCATTCATTATTCATGTAATTTTAATCTCTGTGTGACCTCAATCAGCTAAAGGCAATATCCAGTTAAAGTTATCTCTTAATTTAGGGGAAAAAAGTTCTTGGGTTGCTATGCTACAGCTGTAGCAATATTGTAGAAGACGCTGCAGCATTTTGGTTACAATAAAAGTTGCCGTTTGAAGACAGCCGGTGGTACAGGCTCAGAAACTAGAAAACTGCTACAGAGAGGTCTATCCTANGAGAAGAATTGTTGGCAACAGATGTAAGTCTGGATGGATTTGACTTTGGGTTTCCTCAATCAGGGGAGGAAGACTGCTGGGAGAAGCCCATCTTCTGTCAGTGCAACTATTGGACTGAAGCAAAAGCAGGAATGGATGTTAACTGCATTCAGACTGTGAAGCACAGGGCCTGGTAAAGGGTTACACTTTTGAATCTGGTCCATGTAATGTCCATCTTTTATAACTTTTATATATAAAATGCTAGATGAAGAGAGCTCTCCCCTGGTTCCCCTGCCACTGCTGGGTCTTCAGGGTGTTCCAGTGGCTGCTTTGGGTGATAACACCCCTTGGCAGGATAGTAGTATGTGCCATGCAAAGGTAGATTGTGGGGCTGCAAAACACCACTGCTTTGCTGCAGGTAAGTGACAAAATATCTGTGTTGCCTTTTCACAGCAAGCCATGGACATCTTGGGATTTGTGCCTGATGAGAAGGCTGGCTCCTACAAGCTCACCGGTGCTATCATGCACTTTGGGAATATGAAATTCAAGCAAAGACCCAGAGAAGAGCAGGCAGAGGCTGATGGCACTGAAAGTAAGAATAATACCTAAAATTACTTTTCAGCTTCAAAAGTCAGGCATGTACCAGGCACTGCGCTGAGGAAGCAGCAGCCTGTTTGCTTTGTTCTTGCACACTGTAGCTCCTGATCAGCCAAGAGTGCTGTATTTGTAACAGGTTTGTTCAGTGGTGGATGACCTTACTCAGCAGGAGATGAGCAGACACAGTCAGACTAACAGGATCAAATTCTGGTTTTGAGACCATTTGCACAAAATGGTTGTGAAATGTTGCTGCCTTTACTTTCTCTTGCATGATTTTGGGTCTTGCTTCATTACTTTGTCTTGCACCTGAAACTGTCTATAACCAGTTATAGTCTATAACCAGGGGAGACATGATATTTTTCTTAAACCTGAACAGTTTCTTAAGTAAGATTCTTGCAGCAGCTGGGGTATAAAGTAGTTAGATGACCCATCATAAGGGAAAGTACAGGCATACCTAACACAGATCATTAAGAGACCAAGGTTTTTGGTTTTCCAGTTTGTCTTTGGAAGTGGATGTGCTTAATATTTTTTTTAGCTGGGCATGTTTCCATGTAGAAGTTTAAAGCCAATTGAAACCTTGTTTCTCTTGACCAGGTGCTGACAAAGCTGCCTACCTGATGGGGATCAACTCCTCTGATTTGATTAAGGGTTTGTTGCACCCTAGAGTGAAAGTTGGCAACGAATATGTGACAAAAGGCCAAAGTGTTGAACAGGTAAGGAGACGCTTTCAGGGTATTTGGATTCCTGCCCTGCAAGTCCTGAGGATTTGCCTGTAATACCTCAGGGAGACAGGCAGCTGCTAGAAATATTAACATGAGCCTCTAGTACCTGTTCTCATTTTATATCCCCAGTCTTCGGGGGAACAAATTGTGAAATTGAGGGAAACTGGTGAAGAGATTGACAAAGGAATATTGGCCAGCACTGCTTTTGGTAGAATTGTTTTTCTGATGTGTTAGTAGCAGCCACTCCAGGAAACCAGGTGCAGTAAAACTACATGGGGATTGATAGCTAATTCTGGATGAGGATAGTTACCTAGAAGAGTTGAGCTGTGGGTTATTTATTCACTCATCACTCATTCATTATTCATGTAATTTTAATCTCTGTGTGACCTCAATCAGCTAAAGGCAATATCCAGTTAAAGTTATCTCTTAATTTAGGGGAAAAAAGTTCTTGGGTTGCTATGCTACAGCTGTAGCAATATTGTAGAAGACGCTGCAGCATTTTGGTTACAATAAAAGTTGCCGTTTGAAGACAGCCGGTGGTACAGGCTCAGAAACTAGAAAACTGCTACAGAGAGGTCTATCCTAGTGGTGTGGATCTGCATAGGATAAGAAGAGACTTTAGACAGACTTTTCCTATTGCCTGCTCATGCTGTAGCGTCTCTCAAAAATTAGAAGCAAATGTCGATTAACAACTTGAGCATAGACCTCCACCCTAGTCTGGCAGTAGCTCTGGACATCATAGCTGGCATCTGGCCTGTGAGTTTTCTGATACCTTACTTCCACAGAAATATAATGGATTAAATCATTTGGAACTTGCTGTCCAGCTGTTTCCCGAGATATACTTTGCAAGCACTTTAGTGTACACGTTAGTAGACATCCATATATTTAGCAGTGATTTGGAGAAAATTCAGCAGAGATAAGAGGAGAAGCTGTGTGTTGTATTAACTATGCCTTGGTGATTGTACAAACCATTGTGAAATTTCACTTACTCTGTAAACAGACATTGACACAGGCTACTGCACCAAAATCCTTGTGTTCCACAGTGAATTTTGTTTCACACAGTGACATTCTGAAACATGTATTTTAGGTTCTGTATGCTGTTGGGGCCTTATCTAAGGCAGTGTACGATCGAATGTTCAAATGGCTGGTGGTCCGTATCAACAAGACCTTGGACACTAAGTTGCCAAGACAGTTCTTCATTGGAGTCTTGGATATTGCTGGGTTTGAAATCTTTGATGTGAGTATTAATGTGTGAGGACTGGATGGAAGGACATAAAAGATGCCAAGAGATAGCTCTTGGTCGGGTGTTTCTCTTTCTGAATGAACAGAAGGCAAAGTGCTGAGAGAGCCATAAGGCAAATAGTGTATATCATTCTACATGGGTTTTTCTCCATGAAGAGACATAAAAACCACTTGGCTGGACATGCCAATAGTTCTGGGAACAACGTCTCATATGCTTTGGGCTGTAAACAGTTTCCTTCTTGCTGTTCCACCAAGTTAACTGCAATGCAAATGCTTCTTTTTTATCTCTTTCTGCAGTTTAACAGCTTTGAGCAGCTGTGCATTAATTACACTAATGAGAAACTGCAACAGTTTTTCAATCATCACATGTTTGTCCTGGAGCAAGAAGAGTATAAGAAGGAAGGCATTGAGTGGGTATTCATTGACTTTGGCATGGACCTCCAAGCCTGCATCGATCTAATCGAGAAGGTATGAGCATGCTAAGGAGTGCTTACTGAACTGGTTTTATTCATGATGCTCCCCTGGATGTGTCCTCTCGGCCCAGTGAGTAGGATAAACAGCATGAGAAGTTTCTTGCCTTTCTATCTGCAACACAGAATCAAAGGAAAAGCCGTGTTTGTGGCTACTCAGCTTTTCCTTTGTAATTCTGCCTTACAGAGCCAACAGCAGCCAACAGGCTGTAACTGGTCATGTAACTGGTAATTTGTATGGCTGGGTCATCTTCCCTGGTTTGCACTTTTATCTTTCTCTGTCCCTGCTGTTCCTCCATTTAGTCTGTGCCACATATGCTTAACATCAAACGCGTCAGCTTTTCAGGGCAAATGCAATGTTTCAGTCTTGTGCCCTGTACGTCTCCCGTGAGGCTCCTCTTTCTCACATTACATGCTGATGGGCAAAGTCCTTTGTGCTCTTTCTACCCTGAAAAGGAAAGAAACCTCTCACCACTTCCCCAGCATGGGTTATGCCTTTCCTTTTTCCTGCTTTGTGAGTATAATGTGGTCCTGGTGGGGACAGCTGTCCCCTGCTGTGTAACCTCTCTTTGTATCTCTCTTTCTGCCAAGTTTTATGGCACAGCATCTAACCCTGCTGATCTGTGAGGAAACATGAAAGTTCGCATCTTACATTAGCAGGAAATTTGGAACAGCAGAAGTAGAAAGGCTGATTATTAAGTTGTCTTCTGTTTGATCACTTTCTCGTCCGAGGGCAGGATATCTGTGCATGATCCTAATCCCTTGAAACCAATCTGCCCAGTGCTATGAGGTTTGTTCATCTCCTCCTGAGACGTGAATGAAAAAATGCTAGTTGGTCCAGCAGCCCTGAAAGATAAATCAAACCCTTTCTGGAAGCCATCATAAATTCTCCTAAGACAGAAGTGACATACTGAATAGTCAAAGGTGACATTCTGAATAATCAAAGGGGTGGTTACTATTTTAACAAAATAGTCAAGGACTTCCTCCTCAGGTTGAAAAGAAATTTTGTAGGCTAAAAATTCCATCAGATAAAACTTACAGGCTGCATGGCCACTGAAAGAAGGTAGCCTAAACATTTTCCAACGAAGATGCTCTTAAATCCACAGCCACTGGGAATCCTGTCTATCCTTGAAGAGGAGTGCATGTTCCCAAAAGCTACAGATATGACATTCAAATCCAAACTCTACGACAACCATCTTGGCAAGTCACCCAACTTACAGAAGCCCAGGCCTGATAAGAAAAGGAAATATGAAGCTCACTTTGAACTCCTTCATTATGCTGGTGCAGTAAGTTCCTCTGCTGGCAGGTAGACTCTGTATCAGAGGTCTCCCATGTGGGCTTTGGCTGTAGCACACAACAAGGGAGGGTGGGAAGGATGAAGAGGGGAAGAGAGGAACAGTGAAGAGTGAAAGCAAATATCTACTCTCTCTGCACGAGTGTTGCAGCAGTGTAAGATGCCACCAGACTCCAGGACATCTGCTCCTTAGATGCACAAATAGAATGAAATACACTGAGGAGGGCTAATAGTACTTTTGTGGGAAATATGCCTTGCTTTGCCTTTACCACTTTTCCTAGAATCAGATGAAGACTAGTAATTAAACACCAGCAGCAGCATCTAAATTTTCACCTCAGTTTCCTGGAAAAATGAACTAATTTCTGTGCAACTCAAGGGATGGTTAAAAAAAAAATGACATCACTTTTTACTCATTTTAGGGACCGATGTGTCAAATTAGCAAAAGGAAGTGTGGTTAGCTCTGATGTGGTGGTTCAGTTTACAGGTTCGCTGGTGATGCGGTGAATGAGAACATAATCCAGTACTGTGATACCTGAGCCAAAACTTGCCTGGTTTTGAAGTTCTGTTTTCAGACCAGACAGGCAGAAAGAATTTGAGAGGGTCACAGGAATTTTTTAATCAAACTACGATTGATAAGAAGCCTCAGCATAGCAGAGCAGGAATTTACCTGATGCTGTTAATTTCAAATTATAATTGAGCATTAAGCTAATTTTGTATTTATTAAAAGAAATAATGCTGATCTTGGTACTTATCTGTAGTTGTTAATGTATTCAGCAAAGAAAATTAGAATTTCTATTCCCTTGTGGTACTGATAATGGAACATATTTTCCCACTAAACAGAGCTGTGGCAAAGTCCTGGAGTTAGTTTGTAATCATTAAGATTCTGTTAGAAAACCCTAATTATTCCAGTGTAGAATGCTATTTTAAAGTTAAATTATTTCTTGTGTGATTTATACTTCAGCACTTTTTGATAGGGTTCCTGGGACACCAATGCCACGTGGTATCCTCACAGACAACCACATGGAGTCCATGGGAAGATGTAGGGACCAGATAGTTTGGAAGGGGTGTGTGGAATTCACATGCTAATTATTAGGAAGAGAGGTTTGGGAATTAGGAAGCAGAGAACTGCAGGGGAAGTGATGAAAACCAGGGCAGCTGGTACTGCTCTGAGCACAGCTCTTCACAAAAAGCCTTTGGCTTCAAGCCGAACCACAAAGATCTCCTGGCTGCTCTGAAGGGGAACATTTGCAACCTCTGGTTTGTTTTCAATGCCTTGCTGTAGGTTCCCTACAACATCATTGGGTGGCTTGAGAAGAACAAGGACCCACTTAATGAAACTGTGGTAGGCATTTTCCAGAAATCATCCAACAAACTCCTGGCAAGCTTGTTTGAAAGCTACATTGGCGCTGACAGTGGTAAGCAGAACCAGCTCACGCAGGCTTTCTTTGGGGTTTGGGATGTGTGCTTGGGAATGAATTTCGGGAACTAAGCAATTCTCTCAACGGCAATTGCCTCCAGTGCTTGATGAGGCAGTGACTAATTATTTAGATGTGCAGAGCAGCTGTGCCAGTTACAGGACAGAGACCATTAACTCAGCTAGTTTGAATGTATAGTACCTCTGAGCAATTGTGGCAAGGAAAACTGTGTTGTGAACAATCCAGTGGGAGTTTGAGCATGCAAGTGTTCAGATATGCAGCCAAGTGTTGCACAAAAGATTGGGTACATAAATGCCAATGAGAAAGAACAGCTCTTGTTTCTCCTGCTGTAGTACTCCTTGCTAGCCCCCCTGAAATAAATAAGAAATACCAAGATTCAGAGAGTTTTGGAATATTTTATTGGATTAGTTGCAAGTACACACTGAAGGTACTGGAACACCATTCCACATTGGCCACAGTCAAAGGCTTTGCCAATATGTCTTCCTTTTTGCTTGCTGCTGGTTTTTTATTTGACAGTGCACATTGTACTAATGTACAACGTAATAACGTATATCTGAGAACATATTTAATCTCTACTGTTTACACAGAACTCTTCTATTTGTGAGAAGACAAGTAGCAAACATCCAGAAAATTGATTTTAAGTAAATAACTGGTATTCATTACAAGGATGTAGCTCTTATGTCCTGAAGTTGCAATCACTTACAGCATGTTTATTAGCAAGCTCATTTCAAGAGATGCTCTTGTCATGAATCACATGGCACTTTCCTAGGAAGCAAGCAGGCTGAAGACTTCGTAATGGGAATGAGATGGAGCTGAATGTAAATAACAAACATCCTGCCACTAGCAAATCCTTGCAAGTTACTAACTGCCTATTTGCCTGTGGATATTCCTGTCTGTCAGAATACTACCTTGCTTTTCTTTGGTGTCAAGAGAAAGGAACAGCCTGTCCAGATTAGCCTTTTCCAGTCTCAGCAGTGTCACCTTCTGAAGGGGGAAAGGCTGTGGATAATTGCATCAAGCACACTGCACTCTTCACTTCTCCTCTTATGTCGACTGTTGTTGACAAGTGACAGAATGAGAGACCTCCTGGGAATGATCTAATGGCCCACTGCTTAGAAGGCTGCAGCAATTGCTGTACATTTTTGGGTCATGTCTGGAACTTGTGAAATTTTGTAAAGGTCTTGTCAGAAACTAGCATTCCTTGGGAGGATCTGAATGATTTTGACTCCAAAGCTTTAAGCAAAATTCAGAGGGTACAAAGCTACTATATTTAAAATTACAAATATTTATTTCCCTCTATTCTAGACAAATCTTACTTGCACAAGTTCAGAGTCTGCATAGCAGAGAATCAGTTTCTATACAGTAAAATGTGCAGTATAAGTTTTCTGTAAGCATTTTTTTTCTTTAAGTTTTCCTTTTTCTACATCATCTCACCCTATGGGGCTTTTAACAAACTACAAATTACTTTAGTTAAAAGTTATTTTTCTGCCATATTCATATTTATGGGCTTTTCTGCATAACAAGTGATGCAGTATAGATCTGAAATGCAAATGCAATCCAGAAGCTTACAGTGGTCTTTGACAAAATTCCTAACTATGGACAGAGGGCTGCAAATGTGTAATGTTATCACATATGATTTTCAGAGTGTCTAGTATAAAATTTGAGCAATCAGAGTCTTTCAGTCAAAGAGAGCAGAACTATTAAAATGGTCTGTTTTCCACACTCTGCCTGCACCCCTTATTGAGATACAGATTGGTTTATGCTTCTTTTTTCCCCCTTAGGTGACCAGGGTGGAGAAAAGAAGCGCAAGAAAGGTGCTTCTTTCCAAACAGTGTCCTCGTTGCACAAGGTTTGTTACCTTTCCACACCTGGCGGTTTGAGTTAAGACAATGCATTGAAGAAGAATGTCAAGGATTGTAATGGACAAGAAAAAATTGAAATCCAGCATTGAAATTTGATTCGTGGACAGGGTTATTGACCTTGGCTAAGGAAATACAGTGCTATTAAATCTGCGTGTCAGGGGCTGCTCCGATTCATCATCTTAGACCAGTCAGGATATCGTTCTTTTTACTCTGTTTGAGAAAGTATCACAAAGTGGTGCCAACAATTGCTTTATCACTTATTTTGTGGCTTACAGCTTCATGCTTGTCTTTGGAACAGGAGCTGATTACAAGTAATTTGCTAGTCCCTATCTGATTGCTGCTTGTAATTGGATCCTCGGGTTAGAGCAGTCATGGAAAACAAAAGTTGTTGAATGAAGTGGCATAAAACTTCTTTTCCTTACTTATTCTCTTCTACTAGGACTGGCATGTGCTCCTAGTGGAAGCTGTTACTAGGAATGTGCCTGAGGAAAAATGGGGCTATTTACCATTTTTTTACCATTACTACCATTTCTATGGGTAACATTGAGGAAGCTGTAATGTAGGTAAACCTCAGGTTGGCAAGGATGTGGTTACCCACCAGTCATGTCACTTTATCTTGTTTGGAGATACTCCCCATGAAGGGAAATCACAGGAAATGGAGACCTGCATCGTACCAGCTGAAGAGATATAGAGGTGGCTGAAGGAGAACTCAGACAATAATTGATAAGCCACAGATAGAAGTCCACTTTCCAGCACAAAAACAGCTGTTAGTACCCAGCTCAGGTTGGTTGTTGTCCTGACTGGCATATGAGAAGTTCGCAGTTTGCACAGTTGTGCTGATAACATTGCATTCCACCTCCCACGGTCTCCGTTTTCTACTTACTAGACAAAACACTTTCCCCAGAGCTTGGTGACCCCTGAATGGTTGGCTTCTTCTGAGCTAGCTTGCTGTCTGCCTGGGGCATGTCTGACTAGGACCAATGAATTGAAAATGTTTGGCCAGGAGACAAAACTCCAGCCTTTATGAGGGACAGGTGGGAAAGGTGAGCTCTCCCTACTGAGTGGGGAAGTGACTAGGCAAAGACACAGTTGGCTTTACAGAAATGCTCCACAGGATGATACTGAATCTTGCCTGCTGTTCATCTTGGGTTTTGAATTTCTGGGGTTGTAAGTAAAAGACGTATCTTCTTTGCTAAAACTGATATTGAATCCTATGATAACGTTAAATTGTACTTTGGTTTATTTGAACACATTTCTCTCTAATAATTTTGGTAGGCTTATAATTTTGTTGGAGAATTTTTAGAAAGATGAGCTTCTTAAATTTAACAGCCAACAAACCGAAGAAATAGTGATTGGAATTCCACTAAACCGCTAAAGCTAATTATGTTTTTAATGTGTCTGTTCTAGGAAAATTTAAATAAGCTGATGACTAACCTAAGATCTACAGCCCCTCACTTCGTACGATGCATTATCCCCAATGAATCAAAAACTCCAGGTATGAAAAAGACAGTAGTCTTAAAATTTTAGAATATTTAACTGTGTCATTCTATTACTTACTTCTGAGTCACCAGATTGTACTTAAATACTGTCTGTGCTTTTTACCTTATCCAATCGTGTTGCTCTTTCAGGAGATGACATCTCACATTTTCCAGTTTCCTTGGGGAAATGAAGATGAAGCCCTGTGGAGAAACTCCATTTAATTTAGCTTTGTTTTCCCCCTGCAGGCGAAATGGATGCATTCCTTGTCTTGCATCAGCTCCGTTGTAATGGTGTCCTGGAAGGCATCCGCATTTGCCGGAAGGGTTTCCCAAACAGGGTGCTTTATGCTGACTTCAAACAAAGGTAATGCAGAGCTATGATGTCTCCTGTTCCATTCAGGTTTATCTTCCTTTCAGTTTGGCTGGCATGGAAGGCAGAATTCTGCTCTTCCTTGTGTCTGTGTAGACACAAAGCAGGAGATTACCCTGGGTGTTTTGGTTTGGGTTTATTTTTTTTTTTTTTAATTCTAGGGGAAGAGGGAAAAAAAACAAAGCCGAATCTAGGCCAATTTTACACATTGCTCGTCTGTTTTTAACAGGTACCGCATCCTGAATCCAGGAGCAATCCCAGAGGATAAGTTTGTGGATAGCAGAAAAGCTGCTGAAAAGCTGATGGCATCTTTAGATGTTGACCATACCCAATATCGTTTTGGACACACCAAGGTAACCAGAAGAGACTGTCATTGCTTATGTAAAGAGAAAAGTGATAGATCCGGTATGTAATTTGCAGAATAGGACCTGAAATTTCTGGTGGTGGTCTTTAACGGATATTTAATAATACAAGGAACCAGTAAAACAGCAGCAAAATGATAGTACGTTTAAAACTGTGCTAGAGGAAATTTAACTCTCCAGCTTAAGTTCCCACAGAGCTTTTATTAGAGAAACCCTACAAGGAGACACAGCAGCAGCTGATACTCCATGCCCCCCAGTAAAACAATAGCTTATTTAGTATAATATAGGTACATCCAAACATAGATGGACCACAAGATCAGCTGCAGCTTTTGAAATGAGGCCATGTGCAATTCTCATATGATCCCATTAGCAGGGATTTCTGGGAGTCAGGAGTCGTGGTTCAGCTGACCTACCTGGAACCCTGCCACAGCTGAAAGGTATTGTGGCATTAAAATAGTTCAGCCTATTCAAAACCGGGGACATAAAACCCAGTTTTAAAACAATTCTGGAATTGTAGAGTGAAGCCCCTGATGCAAGTAGTATTTGGCCCTCTATACTCTTCTAGTTTATACTGTGTCAATAAGAATATCATTCTGAACTATTTCGGCAAGGTCATTGTAGCTCTGCTATAAATCCTTCATTGTGGTGAACTGACATCTGTGCATGTACCAGGTGTTCTTCAAGGCTGGTCTCTTGGGCCATCTAGAAGAAATGAGGGATGAGAGACTTGCAAAAATCCTGACAATGATCCAGGCAAGAGCGCGTGGCAGATTGATGCGGATTGAGTTTCAGAAGATAGTCGAACGCAGGTATGAAGGCACCCCCTTAAATCTTAGCAGATAATAGTAATTACCATTTAATTATAAGTTGAATAGAGCCATTAATTACAGTCCCTAAGGGTATAGATAACCCTAAATTAAAAGCATTAAGTGGATGTGTGATAAAAATAATAGCAACTGTATATTAGTGGCCTGCAGCTCCAGTAAAAAGGAGATTTTGAAATCTTTTGTGTCTCCAAAAATAAGGAGATCTGGAGGAAGTTTCTTGAATCTCTTGGAAATTAGTACAGGTTCCTAATATTGCTCAGAACAAACCTATGAAACTGACTGAGAATAAAAAAAAATCCCTCACTTTTTCAATTCAGGCTAAGATTTAGGGAATTTTGTTTGTCTTCTCTTAAACCAGGGATGCCCTCCTTGTAATTCAGTGGAACATCCGTGCTTTTATGGCTGTCAAGAACTGGCCTTGGATGAAGCTTTTCTTTAAGATCAAGCCTCTCCTGAAGACTGCAGAAACTGAAAAGGAGATGGCCAATATGAAGGAAGAATTCTTGAAACTGAAGGAGGCCCTGGAAAAATCCGAAGCCCGGAGAAAGGAACTTGAGGAAAAGCAAGTCTCTTTAGTTCAGGAAAAAAACGATTTGCTTCTCCAGCTCCAAGCTGTGAGTAGACACATAGAGTTATATACTTATTAGACGTTCTTTGAAACTCAAAGGTGTACAGACCACAGTGTTAGTGGAATTTAACAAAAAAAAGCTGTTGATCTTGTCAAAGTCCTGCCAAAATTCTGAGTGGATAGATATTCTCATGTTTTAGCTTATAACCAGGTGGGTTAACAATGAAAATTTTAACAGGTTCTGTTCAAGCCAACATTCACGGCAGTAACACATGCAAGTAATGTCGTATGTGACTAGTCAGGCTCACCACTATCTCATCCTGCTCTGTTAATTACTTGTCTTCTGAAATCAAGAGTAGGAAATTTTCCTTACCCTGCTGTGTAGCGCTGGATCAGGTTCCCTGACCACTTACAGGATAGGGGACAAGTGAGGGATAAAAAAGGCCAAGTAAGGGAGAAAAAAGGCCAGGCAGTCATTGCTGTCCTCTTCCTTGTGCCACACCAGGAGCAAGACACTCTGGCAGATGCCGAGGAACGATGTGACTTGTTGATTAAATCCAAGATTCAGCTGGAAGCCAAGGTCAAAGAACTGACAGAGAGGGTTGAGGACGAGGAAGAGATGAATTCTGAGCTGACTTCTAAGAAGAGAAAATTGGAAGATGAGTGCTCTGAGCTCAAGAAGGATATTGATGATCTTGAAATAACACTTGCAAAAGTAGAGAAAGAGAAGCATGCTACCGAAAACAAGGTACATTTAGAACTTCATGTATTCGAAAGAGGCTGGGCATGGATTACCTTTGCAACAAGTGCTACAGGTCTTCTGATGGTTTTACACTGTTACACAGGCCACACTGAAGGGTCAGTAGATACAGTAATTTGACCTTATGAGGTAAAAATTGTTAACTCTGAGCCTAAATTTCCCTTTTTTTGAAGTGAGTCCTACTACACTTCAGCTGAAGAGTTATACCTGTTTGGGGCATTTTTAAGTAAACAATTTTCTGCTGTAACCATTAATTCCTCCAGCTCTTCTCCTTAAAGCCTGTAAATGTAAAAAGCTCATCTCCTACTTCTCCCAGAGAGAATCAGAGGCTGGAGTCCATCACAATGGGAGTGACTCTGAAAAGAATTTAGTACGTTTGAAATAACATACTATACCCACACCAAAAACTGGCAGACATTAACTCCGTTGATGGCAATTTCACTCAAAAAGCCATGAGGTACTGGGAGGGGAGAGATCCCTTTCTTTTTCTTGTTTTTCTGCTTTTGAGTTCAGACCAGATAGTCATTTGAGCCTTGTTATGGCAATCCCTTCCTTCAAAGTCTTACAAATGCATCTTCCTTTCTCACACAGGTCAAAAATCTGACAGAAGAAATGGCAACACTTGATGAGAACATCAGCAAACTTACCAAGGAGAAAAAGTCCTTGCAAGAATCTCATCAGCAAGTTCTAGATGACCTACAAGCAGAAGAGGACAAGGTCAACACACTGAGCAAAGCTAAAGTGAAACTGGAACAGCAAGTGGATGATGTAAGCTGGCTCTGCCTTTAGGTTTCACAAGGCTCATTTTACCGCCACTTACAGTGCACCTTTCATGAGACTGAAAGGTTGCAAAGCTTTGAAATGTGTTCCTGTTCTTTTAGAAATGTAGTCCTCATACTGTCTGTAAAAGGTATAATTACAGGAACACCACAAAAATTTATCTGCGTTCACCCTTTGAAAGGATTGCAGTAACAAGGGAAAATCCTCCCAACTTGCACTTGCAGTGTAACTGGCATAAAGTCAAGCAGAACTTTGCCACCAAGAGAACCGTAACGCTTGCACAAATGTAAAGCATGGACTAACCCTTTTGTTCTGTTTCTTTAGTCCATATGCCCACTGGCTGCTAGAAAACAAAAAAGATAAACTAAGATGCTTGTCCTTAAGTACTTCTGCTTCACAGCTTACTAAAACTCAGCACAGAACCAGGCACAGCCTACATCTGACTGTTGTAAACCATCTGTGTTCAATGTATTTATTATGTGACTTTGCTCCTAAAGCTTGAAGGATCACTTGAACAAGAGAAGAAAGTGAGGATGGATCTAGAAAGGGCAAAACGCAAACTGGAAGGGGATTTGAAGCTGACCCAAGAGAGTGTCATGGACCTGGAGAATGATAAGCTGCAGATGGAAGAAAAGTTGAAAAAGTAAGAAGTTGATTCTGTTGTACCAAATAAAGCAACACCATTACAGTGTCATTTAAGAGCCTTCAGGTGTGTCATCCTGCTCTGATGGTGGCTGAAAGAAAATTCCATTGTGAAAATGTGTAGCCAAAGAGGGAGGGAAAATTACTCTTGTGTACACAATACCTGAAACATTAGAATTCATTAAACTTTCCTACATTAAAAAAAAGCAACACAGATATTTGCTGATGTTTTTCGTTGCTTAGAGGAGAAAGCTGAAGGAACTCTCTAAAGTTGTTCATCCTAACTAGCTGTGGTAGTGTTGTTGGGAGGCCTGACTCTGTTAAATACGTTTTTCCATTGAGTCTAAAAATAGAGTTATTTTTGTATGACACAAAGAACCAGAAATATAATTGCACAAATGCATGCAGAGGCTTGACTTGGGAACTGCTGCTCAGAGGAAAATGTGTTTTCATGCAAATTGTAATACATGAGAATTGTTTTCATTTTTAGATGCGTTAGAAGTTCTATTGAACAACTCTTTAAAAATTGCAAAATCCTAACTTGAAGCTTCAAGGCAAATTGTCGCCATAGGATTTTCCTTTCTGTTCCAGGAAAGAATTTGAAATGAGCCAGCTGAATTCCAAGATAGAAGATGAACAAGCCATCGTGATGCAGCTGCAGAAGAAGATCAAGGAGCTTCAGGTCAGCTTGCTTTTTTTATCGTATATCTCAGGATGAGTTTCTCTTTGTGCCTCACTGAAAGACCTTGCAGAAACTTTTTATGGCTAGCTGCAGCTCCTCTTTGAGACACAAAGTGGTACATCTCCATAGCTTCCCAGACAGATTCCTTTTTCTTTCAAGATGCTCGCTCTATAGTGTTTCCTCCCAGCCGCAGGACATACGACCACAGAATGGTAGTGGTTTCAGGCAAGGCAGAAAGGCTCTGGTGTTTTGTTTTAAGCAAATAATATTGTTCCAAACCATGGAGGTGAGGGTAGTTGCTGGAGAGGAGTTCAGCAGTGATAAGCATGGATTTGAAAAGTAGAGAAAAGGTTAAAACACAGGAAATTTTCAACAGAAATTAAAAGGCCAAGGAAATTCAGCACAGTCCAAACAAGATGTCTGGATCCAAAAATAACAGCTCCACTTTTTTTTTGTTAATAAAGAATATTTGTATAATTTGGATGTAAAGTGCAGATTGGTGAAAATAATCTTTTAATAAAAAAGATTGTTCCCAATAAATATTTGTTATCCACGCAGTTCTACACACTGCTGTATTGAAACCCTGTCTTAACCCTCCTAGAGAGAAATTACTTCAGTCACTGAGCTCTTAAAATGAGAATTTGTTGCTGTTACTCCTACTAGTATGTAACTCCTCTCGTGTACTTCAGCTCAATGTCAAATACGTGAACATAAGGTCAATGCACTGGACCTATATGTCTTGAACTAGAACTTGCAGAACAATCTACTGCAAGCAAGATGTGACTCATCATCATTACTGTAGCTCAGGATCTAAATTACTGGCACAAATGGGCAAGTCCTTTAACTGCTGAGCTTCTGCCAGCGAGGTAAAATGTGGGCTGGCAGAGGGTTTAACAGTTTGTAAGGTGCCTTATGGTCTTCTGATGGGAATCGTCATAAAAGTGACCCAAAAGTGTTCATGTCTCTCTGGCAGGCTCGTATAGAAGAACTAGAAGAGGAGTTGGAGGCAGAAAGAGCTGCTCGAGCCAAGGTGGAAAAGCAGAGATCAGATTTGGCCCGAGAGCTGGAGGAATTGAGTGAGCGGCTTGAGGAGGCTGGGGGAGCCACAGCTGCCCAGCTGGAGATGAACAAGAAGCGCGAGGCGGAGTTCCTGAAGCTGCGGCGTGACCTGGAGGAGGCCACGCTGCACTACGAGGCCACGGCCGCCACGCTAAGGAAGAAGCATGCAGACAGTGTGGCCGAGATGGGGGAGCAGCTGGACAACCTGCAGAGGGTCAAGCAGAAACTGGAGAAGGAGAAAAGCGAACTGAAGATGGAAGTGGATGATCTGTCATCCAACATGGAGCAGATGGTCAAGGGAAAAGTAAGGGTCCTGAGGCTTCCCAAAGCCTCCAAAAGTCATGTGTAGCTAAGGCTGGTCTGAAGGTTTCCCAGGACACCTGGTATGGCTGAAGTGTTTTAGAAGGTGGTGTCTTGCACCATGTCTCCCTCACGCAGCTGGTGGTACAACCCTTCTCCCCTGGAGACAGGACAGCAATTAAGATGGCCTGTGAAACACACAGTGCATCCTCAATCCCAGGCATATTGTTTATCCATGTATCTCAGGGCACAAAAACGTGTCACACAAATTAGGCTCCTCCAGGCTGGTGACAACTGGAGTGATGCCATGCAAGGCAGGATATCTCTCGCCCTAAGCAGAGCCCTTTCGCATCCTGCCCTTGGTTCACAGTTTTGATCCATGTTAGCACAGAGTGCAAAGCAAAGGCTTGCATGATCACACTGTGTATTTTCACTTCCTACAGCTGAATTGTGGATTTTGTTTCCTGAGTAGATAATCTCAGTAGCTTTCAGAGCACTCTAAATAGATTTCTTTCAGTGCAAGTGAGGAAAAGAAATGTCAGTATTCTCAGAGTTAGAAAGCTGTCATCAAACCCAATTTATGATAAATGGCAATTAAAGCAGAATCAGTAGAGCAATTTTCATTGGAGGTGATTTTCCCATCTAGCAATTATGAGGCAGTTATGCCTGAACTTCATAGGCATGTGACTGCTGCTGAAGTTCTTGCAGAGTCTTTTTACACTGGCGCTTACATTCAGAACGCAATTCAGGGAAAACAAACAGGGAAGGTGGTCTGATGGGGAGTCCCATGGCCTGGGATCACAGACATGGGGCTGCTCTTCCCTGCTCCACTGCTGCGATATTTGTGTCTTTGCTATCTGCCATTCCTGTGAAAGACAAACACACAGAAAAAAGGATACCTTTTGAAGGCTACAGCTTCCAAAGGTCTGCCTGGAGGCTACAACTTTCTTTGTCTTTTCTCCTGATTCCCATTAGGCCAATGCAGAGAAGCTTTGTCGCACTTATGAAGACCATTTGAATGAGACAAAAACAAAACTGGAAGAAATGACTCGCCTAATGAACGACCTCACTACTCAGAAGACAAAACTCCAGAGTGAGAATGGTATGTGCATGTTCAGCCCAGGTAGACTGTTTCCCAGGAATTTATCGGGGCACCTCTGCATCAGTGAGATGTGTTCTGCAATGACATCTGCTGTGAAGGTGGCAGGGTTGGGATAGCTGAATGGAGCACTAGCTTTGTGTCTTTTGACATTTCTGTCTTCAGTATTCTTATAACCTTGATGGGGAAACCTTGCCTTGAGCTGGCTTTTAAAACAAACCTATACCAACATTTATCAGTATACAGTGATGCCGTCTCATGAGCCAAAATGGATGTGCCAGCTGGGAACCCAGGATGCCTAGGTACCTATTGTTTCAGGAACAAGGATATGTGCATCTAGCAATGCTAGAGGGAAAAAGGAGTTGAGCCTGTGTGAATCCCATCTTCCTCAGCCTGACCTTGAGCACTGCTCTCTAGAAGATGTTCACATCTGACCAAAAATACCACATATCCTCTAACTTCTTGCTACCTGTCTGGCCAGAGCAGTATTATTTAATTTCTTCATCCTCATCAGATATCACTGTTTTCTGTATTTTCAAAGACATATGTTTCATTTCCTGTTACTTGTAACTTCTGTGTCTCCTATAAGACCATGGTTTTCACCCTGCAGTGACACACTTCCAGTGTCCAATGAAGTTTTCCTTATGTATTCATCTGTTCTCTATGCTGGTCTTTGTGAGGTTCTGAGGATGCTTTGCAGTCCTCTGAAAAGAAGTCTGTGGAAAAGCAATATAAAATAGTGAAGAAAACTAAAACCAGCTACAACTGCCCATGAAAGTAAGCATCAGTCTATTCTGATCCACAAACTGAAGTAAAATTAATAACTCAAGCTATTGGCAGTTTGGAAAAAAAAACAACATACAACAAAAAAAAACCCCAACCAAAAACCTCAAGTCACAAAACCCACCCAGAAAAGCAAAAAAAAAAAAAAAAAAAAAATCTAAGAAAAACTATCCTGGTGAAATGTCTGATGGTTACAACTTTGGAAGAAGCTTCACAAGAGGGCAGTCACAATCACTGTGAGTTCTTTTCCTCAGCAGAATTGGACAGGTGGGACTATGATTTTTGACTGTGACTTTGCATTTCATCATCTTGCTCTTTTTTTTTGTTTGTTTGTCAAATCTTGTGGCAGGTGAGTTTACTAGACAACTTGAAGAGAAGGAGTCACTGATAAGTCAGCTGTCTCGGGGAAAAACATCCTTTACACAACAGATTGAAGAACTTAAGAGACAGCTAGAAGAGGAAACCAAGGTAATGCTTTAAATTAGTCCCATTTCTTGAAATGGAATGGCAAAAAATGTTCATGTTCAGTTGAAGCCTGGATTAAAGCTGAAATGAGACATAGGAGTGACAATGATTCCTACTAATTGCGATGGTATAAGTTCCTGCCCCTGACTGCGGCAAGTCACAAGAGAAGAGTTTGGGAAAATCATCAGCATACATTAATGCTAAATAAAACTTACCCAGTAGGACAGCCAAAATCTCAGATCTTGCATCCTAAAGGTTTGGGTGTTATTCCAAAGTTGTTAAATTATCCTCAGTCTTGATAACTTCCTCCTCATGTCACCAGTTAGGGATGACTTCAAATTATTCTTACCTCACTTGACCTGGTCTGTCAAAGCCAGAGGCAAAACGGGAAAAAGAGCTTAAGCCTCCATTTGAACTTCCAGGTGCTGTTTGTTTTAGTTTTGCTGTAGGTAACCTTGCAATGCTGTGACCTTTCTATCCCTGCAGTCCAAAAATGCCCTGGCTCATGCCCTGCAAGCAGCCAGGCATGACTGTGATCTCTTGCGGGAGCAGTATGAGGAGGAGCAGGAAGCCAAGGCAGAGCTTCAGCGGGCTCTCTCCAAGGGAAACGCAGAAGTGGCACAGTGGAGAACCAAGTATGAGACTGATGCCATTCAGAGAACTGAGGAGCTGGAAGATGCCAAGTGAGTTACGAGGGCTTCAGCGTGCCCTTGACTGTCAGGACTGTGCTCACTGAGTCCTGTTGTGTGCTAAGGAAATAGGGCAGCCTGGTTGGAAAGTCCCTCTGACTCAATGCTGTAATTTGGGGCTGTCCTTCTTCTGTTCTTCATAATGCTTGGGCAGGTCAATGTTTCTGCTGAATGCTTGTCTGTGGAGTAGTGGTTATGGACACTGGGGTTTATTTGAGAAATAAAAAAATTAGATAGCCCTACATAGTTATCTCACATTCACTTTGCTCTGGCCCAGTACTATGTTTCCCTGGTCTTGACTTCCATTTCCCACTGGGAGATGATAGCTGCCCTGGGAATGTAGGGCAGAAAGTCATGTTGGTTCACACTGTATAGCTGGTCCCAGTTACCAGGCTCAGGGTGCAAGGTCTCTGAATGTCTCCTGTTTCTGCCTCTGCACATCTCCAGTCTGCAGGATCTTACCCCACTTTCACCATATTTTCTTCATCTAGTATCTCCATGATCCTCTTTCTAGGCCGTTCTGTCTTTCCAACACCTCTTCTTGACAGGACTCCCTGTTTTCCCTGTCTAAATAGTCTGTGAACAAAAGGCCAGGCCATGACCAGCCTCCTAACTGGTGGTTGTCTCATATCTCTTAATTGAAAGAAAATGACACTGTCATTTAGAGCAGGTCTTATAAAATATTTACAACCAGCCCATACTGGTTACAGCTAGTAAGTAGCTAGCTGGGACCTGAGAGTTCGAAAGTTCAATTTCAAATGTTCAGACACACACATAAAATGATCTGCCACATACCAGTATTCATAATTTAAGCTAGCTTTTTCCCTCATAGTCCCTTCTCCCTAGGGGCTCAATTTCCTTCTCTGTTCTTCTTCCCCTTGCCCCATCCTCACCCTCATATCCTCCCAGTTTTCCCTTTCAGAACTGATTTATTGAGTCATTGCTTTGCTGTCAGTTTTTCTGGACAACACGGCAGCAGTGACATTTTGTAATTTCACTGTGTCTTCCCACATGGTAGGAAAAAGCTTGCTGCCCGCCTGCAAGAAGCTGAGGAAGCAATTGAGGCGGCCAATGCCAAGTGCTCTTCTCTGGAAAAGACAAAGCACAGGCTGCAGAATGAGCTGGAAGACATGATGATTGACCTGGAGAAGGCCAACTCAGCTGCTGCCTCACTGGACAAGAAGCAGCGTGGGTTTGACAAGATCATCAATGACTGGAAGCAGAAGTACGAGGAGTCACAGGCTGAGCTGGAGGCTTCCCAGAAGGAGGCCCGTGGCCTCAGCACTGAGCTCTTCAAGCTGAAGAATGCCTATGAGGAGACACTGGACCACCTGGAGACTCTGAAAAGGGAAAACAAGAACCTCCAAGGTAGGCTTTGTTCAGGTCCTGCAGCCAGTGCAAGAGCCACATCAGCAGATGGCTGGAGGGATACAGGTGCCCTGCAGCAGCTGTGGGGAAGGGTGTTTATCTCACCCTGAGATGAGCTTTCTGATGTCATTTGAGACACTGATGCTGCCAATGAGTGTTTTGAACAAAGAGATTGGTATGGCCAAAGCAGAGAAGGCTTCCCTTTGCCCCCCTGTCAATGAAACTCACTGGCAGAGGAGGCAGTCTCAGGGGAGGAACAAAAAAGATGACAGAGGTGCAGTGGGTGAAGCCTAAACAGCAGAGCACGGTGTTCCCAGCCTGCAGATCACAGATAAAAACTAAATCACTATAGCCACTTCAAAATGCATTCACAAGAAAAGCTGCGCATGCAAATTGTTCAGGTAAAAAATCTTGCTGTAAGTGAAAGTAAGGGCAGGGCTCTTGTACAGACAAGCCCTCGAGGTAGCAGGTTGAGGCATGGGTCCTCTATTCACACTCCATGAATTGCAGGATGTTCCAAACACTCTGTTTTCTAAATCCATCCATCCTCTTTTGTTTCAGAGGAGATTTCTGATCTGACCAATCAAATCAGTGAAGGAAACAAGAGCCTCCATGAAATAGAAAAAATCAAGAAGCAGGTTGAGCAAGAGAAGTCGGAAGTTCAGCTGGCTCTGGAAGAAGCAGAGGTAAGGAAAGAAAACTCAAGGGAAAAGGAAGAGGGTGTCTTTGTCAGGATTTTCCATCCTTTTCATCTTCTCAGGAAAATAGCCAATGTGTTGATTTTTAGCACGTGGGGAGCACCCAGCTCCCCCTGCCAGGGTCTTCAAGAGTGACTGGTGACTTTTGGAGATGTCAGCTCTGTGATCATCAGTGGAGGCCTTTTGCAAGGAGGTGCCTTGTAGCTTTTGGATTTTTGTTAGAATCATGGAATCATCAAGGTTGGAAGAGACTTTAAAGATCATCCAGTCCAGCCATCCACCCCACACTACCCCTGTAACCCCGTAACCACTAAACCAAATTGCCCAGTGCCAGATCCAGTTGTTCCTTGGATACCTCAAGGTATGGGGACTGCACCACCTCCGTGGATGGCCTATTCCAATGCCTGAACAGTCAATTTTTTTTTTTTTTTTAGTACCTAATCTGCATCTCCCCTGTCTCAGCTTTATGCCATTTCCTCTGGTCTTCTCGCTGTAGGCAAAAGAGACTGACACCCACCTCACTGCAACTTCCTTCCAGAGAGCTGTAGAAAGTGATGCAGTGCCCACTGAGTCTTCTCATCTTGTGACTAAACAAACCCAACTCCCTCTGCTGTTCCTCATAAGATTCGTTTTCTAGACCATTCACTAGCCTTGTTGCCCTTCTCTGGTTGGTTGGTTTGGTGTTTGGGGTTTTTTTCATTTTCAGGAAGCTTAGAAATCTTCTGTCCGCTGCCTCAAAATTCAGTCCTTGCTCACTTTGATGTAGAACATTTCAGTCTTTCAGAAAATAGAAATGCTGAAAATTATGGCCTTACACTCTTTTATCGGATATTTCTACTGTCTAGTTTCCAACAGCAAGTTCACCATTTCCTGCTTATGAGAACAAGGAAACAAACCTCCCGATGGCTTTCTCTTTTATAAGGTTTCAGATACTGAGTTGTTTACTGCAGCCTGCTTTAAAAAATTCAGTAGTCTCAGAAAACAAATGAAAACAGTCCAGTAGGAATTCGGTAAAGACATTTGGCCTCACTGCATTCATTTCTACAGTGCCAGGTATGCACATACCCAAGAGGTTTGCTTCATCCCAGTTTCCAGAAACAAACCAATATGGAACAATCCAACTAGAAATCCCTGTTATTCACTTTAAGGGCTCAGCAGACAGATTTTCTTAGAAGTGAGGAGCATGACAAGGCTAAGAAGGGGTGTACATGGTGCTGGCAGAAGCATCACAGCACATCACAAGGGATTTTTAGTGAAGGCTGAATTTCTTTTGAATTGCATCTAAATAAAATCTGCTGAACCAAAGATCACCCAGTGACAAGAATCTTTTATTAACTTTAATGCTGTGCAACTTCTTTTGTCAGTTGTAGGATGCTTTATACATTGCAGGGATTTCACAGCCGGACGAACAGGTGTCATGACCAGAGCAGAGGAAAGAGCATGTCTTCCTTCTACAGCTCTGAGATGTGCAGAATGATTATGTACTCTGTCAAAAAACTTCCCTTGCTAGGAAGAATACATCAGTTCTTGAGGGATCTAAGGGGCATGGTTTACTCTCCCAGACTGTGTGGAATGGCTTTCTAAACCTCAGTGGTATTAGGAACTAACAAAAGTAAAGTGATGGTGTATCTTACTTGAAATGGGAAAGAAATGGCTTAGTACAGATTTTCTCCCTTTCTTGTGATTTTGGGCCTCTGGCAGTCACTGCTGATGACAAAGAGCTTCCACCTGCTGTTCCCATTAATATGTTGTGGTTTCCTGTCAAGATATGTGTATTTGACTGACCTGCTGCATGTTGGCTGGAGATCAGCAGGGATTTTGTACAGCTTTGCTTCCACAACCCTCATTCTGTTTCCTCATTCTCTTAAGGAAACCATAGCTAAGCTTGTGCAGTTCCACCATTCAGAGAGCACTTCCAAAAAACATGATGCTCAGTTCTGTGCTTTCATTCCTGTTCAATAAGAACAGCAAGGAGACAGAACAACACTGAGCCTGGCTTATGCAAGGCCTGAAAGTCAGAGGCCTTGTTATTTCTTTTTGGGCTATTGTCTGCTTAGTTCTTCACTTCCATATATCAGAGAAATGTGGGAGTAAAGACAGGAACAAATCACCCGTTTCACAGACTTGTCTTCGTGTTAATTGGAAAGAACAGACAGAGAATTTTTGCATTTTGTCATACAGAGATGATGTCTGTTATTTCTTTCCTTGAAGTCATCTTGCTTAATAAGATTATGTAATTGGGAGGTTTCCACCACTTTGTGATTTGGAGAGATTTTTGTGAGCAGGGGGGGAATGGACATGTGGACCCTTTCACTCTCCCAACAACAATCTTACTTTAGCTTTATCCATGTCCCTTGCAAGCCTGTGAATTTCTGGAGGGTGTTTGTACAGAGGTGTGGAGCAGGGAACATCTGTTGATGTCAAAACCATGCAGGCAGGGCTGAAGCTGTTGGTGTGTTGTTCGGGTGTTTTTTGTGAGCTGTGGACTGTTTGACAATTTGTCCTCTGAGGAGCTTGCTGCTCGGTTTTCCAGCTGTCAGGTTACATTAGAAGGCAAATAAATGTGTTGTTTTGCCATGTAAGCTACTTGTGCCCTTGCCTAGAGAGAGAGACGGAAAGGAGGAGACAGGAAGAGAGAAGGGATCATGTTTGTGCAGCTGTTTGTGATTTGGAAAAAAAAAATCAATTCCTGGTTTGCAAGCTCTTGGCGTTTTCTATTTCAGGGAGCTTTGGAGCATGAAGAAAGTAAGACTCTTCGTTTTCAGCTTGAGCTTTCTCAGGTTAAAGCAGAGTTTGAAAGGAAACTGACAGAAAAGGAAGAAGAAATGGAAAATATAAGGTACTGTGCAGGAAGCAGCATGTTTCTTAAGAGAAAAGTCTGAAAAGACTGGAACTATTCTCAAGACCCAATTAAATGACCACAGGTGCTTATGCCATCATAGGCAGATACCGTCCATACCAGAAACCAAGACAGCTCTGACTAGTTGCCAAAGGGTAGCCCTACCACATTTCCCTTGCTCAGTTCAAACATTCCTGTCAGATCAGTCTCTGACAGTGTACAATTAAATCCATTATGCATAACACACTGCAGCTGTAACAAAACTGGTTGGCATAATCAGTTCACAGCAGACCAGGGACCACTAACTCTGTATGTTGAAAGTATGGTGGCAAGTAGGTCTAGAGAGCTGCCCTCTCCTAATCCTGTGTGGATGGCTGCCTCACAAGGGGAACTCCAGGCAAAATCAGCAGTACTTGCCTCAGTGGTGCTCAAACCTATGTTATCTGAAGGCATTTAGTTAATTTATGCAATTACAGATACACTGAGTGTGGGAGGATGTGAGGAGCTTGCTGTTACGAGCACACCACTTGGGTAAGCAGTGAGAATTGCAGATGTGCAGAAAGTGTGAATGGAACAGGAGAGGAACTTGCAGGTAAGAGGGATAAACAGGAAAAAATTGAAAGCAATTAGGTGAGAGGAGGATGATGTCTTTTGTCTCTCCCCTCCCAGCCAGCAGAAATGCAAGTCTGAAGAGTTATACCCTTAACAGGATATGCTAGCCTGTGTGTCTGTGCAGTTATTCAGAAAAGTTTGAATTAGTCAGTGTTGTAATGTTATTAATTCAAGAATCATGTCATTGTTTATTGATAGGCTAAAGAGTAGGGAAGCAGAAGTCCAAGGCCCACTCTGGCCAGCATACCTACAGGGTTTGATATGTTAATTGTTTCAAAACCAAGAATATTTTGGCCCTTTCACCTTCTGATGTCTGCAGATGTCTGGATTGGAGACATCTTGGGCCAAGCTGTGCTAATCAGTGATTTCTGCTTGAGCTTGATTATGAGTGTTCAGTTGACATTCTGTGTTGTTTTCTAGGAGTCTATGGAACAGTTCAGTATCTTGCTGAAGAAATAAAGCCCTTAAGTTTTTTCTTGTTGACTTGGTGATTTCCCAGAACTCCTACACTTTCAGCAAAACTTGGCCAGCTATGTCATATTCTGTGCTTTGAGTTACCTTCTGGTTGTAAGAGAGCAAAACTTTTGTGGTAGGACTTCTCTGTTACAGAATCAAGAAAATTAAGCTGTTTGTATCTGTTTTGTCTTTAAATTGACATTAAGCTGCCTTTCCCAGGGGAGCCAGGCCAGCTGGGTGTGTTTAATCTCTTCTAAATGTAGATGTCTGTAACACAGATTTCTATTAATGAATCATTCCCTTTACAATTAACATAAAAAAAGCTTTTTCAACATCTATTTTAAGACACGATAAATTGTAGCTTACACATGCCACTTACTATAAAGAGCACCTAGAGTAATTAGCTTAGAACATAGCAGCCTACCTTCAGTTTGATTAATCCCCTCCACTAATGCCTTTAGCAAAATGCTGAGAATGTAAAACATCCCAGGAAATTCAGTAAATATCTTAGTAAGTGCCTGTTAGGATGGAAGTGCTTCTTGTTAGGTTCAAATCCATACTTGCTTGTGTTTACAAGAGCTGTGAGAGCATTCCTGGCTCCAGTACTGCCAAAAGAAACACAGAAGAAGGATGCTAGAGGAGTTAGCTGAGGGTGTGAAGTGCACCAGCCAGTTAGACAGCAGTGAGGCACTGGAAACTATGTGTGCTGTGTATGTGTGCTACCTATGTCAGTCAGAAATACACTATTTCTGGAAGGGAGACACTTTCAGAAATCGAAGTACTGCTGCAAGTACTTCTATATCCCTGCACAGAGAGGAAAATCCTTCCATTCATCCTTCATGTCCTTTTCAGGAGGAACCAGCAACGTGCCATAGATTCACTGCAGTCCACCCTGGATTCTGAAGCCCGCAGCAGAAACGAGGCCATCCGGCTCAAGAAGAAGATGGAAGGGGACCTCAACGAGATGGAAATCCAGCTCAGCCATGCTAACAGGCACGCTGCAGAAGCAACCAAGTCAGCACGCGTCTTGCAGACACAAATAAAGGTAGTAGTGGCCCCCCAAGCACCCAGCAGTACCCATGGGCTGGGTTTCGTTAGCACAGACCAAACCAGCAGTGGTGATGGCAATTAAGAGGGAAGCTACTGCCAACAATGTAAAGGGAAAGCCTTGGTGATCCGTAAGAGATCTGTAAGATTCTCTTCTGGCATAAGAGAATACTGAAATGTGGATTTCTTCTCAGACTTGCATACAAGCTGGATGAGATCCAGCCATAAAACCCTTGCTGGCTGCAGCCTCTTGCTGGGGCAAAAAGCTACAGCATGAGGAACTGAAAACCTGTGATTTTCTTGTGAGCTTGCAAGGCTTTTAAAGAAGTAGAGAGCAAGTGAGTTTTCTGGAGTACACGGAGTGTGTTTATATTCAGCTTTGTTGTTTGTGTCAACATTCGTAATAGCTTAAAAAAAAAATTGTTTCTTGCCAAGGCAGCTCTTCTGTTGTCTCCTCTCCCAGAACCGCCAGCTCTGAGAGATTTGAGCACACAGATTTTTTTCCTCCGTTGTACCACATACCACAAAAGCTATTCAGCTTACAGTTTGGAAATAAAATAAAAACATAATAAATAGAAAAAGCTCTGAAATTCTTGAGGTTGGTCCCAGGTAGCCACTGCGATCTGGGTTTCTCTGATACAAGCACAGAGGCTTGAAATGGAGTTGTATTGCGTTGTTTTAGGAGCTTCAGGTGCAGCTGGATGACTCAGGACACGTGAATGAAGATCTGAAGGAGCAGCTGGCGGTCTCTGACAGGAGAAACAATCTTCTCCAGTCGGAGCTGGACGAGCTGAGGGCTTTGCTGGACCAGACTGAACGGGCAAGGAAGCTGGCAGAGCACGAACTGCTGGAAGCCACTGAGCGTGTGAACCTGCTTCACAGCCAGGTTGGCTTTTTCTGTGCCCTCTCCCTCACTGGTTAAACTGAGCCTTCTCTGTTGAGCACTGACACTGTTTGTCCACGGCTACCACAAGTCAGACATACCCTGCCATCCCTCCCAAGGGAAAATGGGGGAGAGGAGTTAAGCCACACTGTAGATGCCCCAGCTAACTAACTCAGTTCAAGTTACATGGAATTGATGATTCATCCAACTGCTTTCAACAGCTTCCAGAAAAAACACTGATGGAAAATAAAAAGAGTAAATTTGATTTTTTTCATTCTTCCCTGCTGTAAAACCAGTTTCCTGTTTTAGTTAAGCCATGCCCTGGACAGAATACAACACAAGCACTGCTTTTGTGCAGGGCACTGATGTTACTCAGCAGTGAAAACCATAGGGCTGGGCTCTCACAATAGGGAGATAACACAGGGCAGGAAACCACAGGAAAACGCCTACAGCAAAGTGCTCTCTGTGCCTGCAGGTGTCCGCTGAGATCAGCCTTTGGGCATTGTCCAGGTGGACATTGCCGTTTCTAGAGTGTCATGGAGGGGCATGTCCTGACTTGATAGCATTTTTACCACAAACTCCAGCTTCTCTTCACCAAATAATAGTCACAAAGAAATTAAAATGTGCTACAGACTGGTGATGTTTTGCAGTGTTTTCTCCAGCCCATTGGTGATATTGCTTTAATCACCTCACTGGCTGATTAAGGATCATTAATGTACCAAAATGAACAGCCTTATTCATTCTTCCATTTCAGCCTATTGCATATTATTTTATCTGAATTAAAATCTGAATATTTACAGCTTTGAAAGTATTTTTAATATTTCTTCAGTCTGAAGCTACCTATGCTAGTCAAGCCAGCCCTTACCACGTACCTGGGTCTCCCTTCCCAAATATTGCTCTGAATAATCCAGAAGTTGCAAAAATCAGGAAGCCTTGGTGTGCTATGGTATTTACAGTTGTTTCTTATCGTCGCTTTTCCTCCTTTTGCACTGTTCATTTGGGGAAACCTCAATAAAAGAACACAAGCCTGATCAATCAAAAGAAGAAGCTGGAGGGTGACATTTCCCAGATGCAGAATGAAGTGGAAGAATCACTCCAAGAGTGCCGGAATGCAGAAGAAAAAGCCAAGAAAGCAATCACAGATGTAAGTAGGCTGGTTTCTTGCTCACTTCTTTTTGTACCACGGCATCTAAGGACACTCAAGAAAGTATTTCCCAGGTCACCATTTCTGTGCTTGCTTTAGAGCTCATACATCTAAAGCCCTCCACAGTTATCTGGAGGTAACTGATGAAACTCCAGAATAAAGCAGGCTAGAAGTAAAAAGATAGGGCCGACTTTTTTTCTGATGTTTAGGGTTTGGGTTTGGTAATTTTCTTAGGGTTTTGTTTCCACAAGAATGCAGTTTCCAGTGATCCTCAAAGTCCCAGATCATGTCACCTTTTCATAAAATAAATCATTCACCCGAATAGATTAAACCAGTACAGACTGAACTAGTGCTAACTTGTCTCCTGGTGTACACAGAACCCAGGTGACCAACAAAATTACTGAATTGGAAAAAACATGAGGCCTAAGATCTCAGAGTGTTTTCCTCTTCTAGGGAGGGCAGGTATTTGGGCAGGTGTGGTTTCATTTCCCACAGACCTGGAGAAATCCACATCTTCATTGTTCAGTTGATGGTTCACATCACACCAACAAACAAAACGATAGGTCTCAAACTGGAGATTCCTGTGTGTTATAAGTCTGGAGTGCCAGACAAAGCTATTCCCATACCCTGCTTCTTGGCTGACAGCACTATTACTGCCTGCCAGAGAGAAGATGCTGATTCTCCTTGATGCAGCTCCATCCTGGACTACAATGAATGCTGTCTTTTGCTGACTGGTCACTGATGGGTACCAAATCTGCAAATGGCTCTTGGTGGCAGGCACAAACGTCAAAGCAGGAATGAGCTAATCTGGCATCCTTTTACCTGTCTTATACAAAGAGCAGGGACTATGAAAGATGTTGATTCTGAATTCCCTAT
The DNA here is from genome assembly GCA_013398015.1 of Oreocharis arfaki. Lineage (NCBI taxonomy): Eukaryota > Metazoa > Chordata > Aves > Passeriformes > Paramythiidae > Oreocharis > Oreocharis arfaki. The sequence continues at coordinate 94,477 of VZRR01000208.1, forward strand.
CCCACCACAGAGTGCAGAAGTTGCTGTGCTCTTATAGCCACTCAGGCAGCTCTCACCTGTGGCTGTGGAGGGAAAATTGTCTGCCAGTTGTCTTAAGCTACCACCTTTCAAGAGCTCCAAACACCAAGATTAGATTTCAAATAATTTCTGTGTAAAATGTCTGTAGTGAATGTCACAGGCTCACTTGCAGGCATTGTGAAAGAAAACCCTAGTGGTATAGCACAGGTATAAAGAAAACAAGAAAAAAAGAAGAGGTGGAAACTTAAATAAAAGCATTAGAACAGAGATGGGGAAAAAAGGCCTCCAAAGTTTTTCCGTCCTTCCATTTTCTCTGTCCAGGCAAGATATGCACACAGAAGGTATTCTGTGGAGCTTTGCCTATAGTGAATGATCCAAATAAGGGATAGGTCAGGACTAATCTTCCACTGTTTATTCTGAAACATAATCCAGTAGCATAAGGGATTTCCTGTAAAACGTGGTTGTTTTTCAGGCAGCAATGATGGCTGAGGAGCTCAAAAAGGAGCAGGATACCAGCGCTCATTTAGAAAGAATGAAGAAGAACATGGAGCAAACCATTAAAGACCTCCAGAAGCGACTGGATGAAGCAGAACAAATAGCTCTGAAAGGTGGCAAGAAGCAGATCCAAAAACTGGAATCCAGGGTAAGTTTGTGATCCAACTTCAGACCACTGCCTTCTGCTTACAGAATTGGCACCAGATCGGTAGCCTAGTGCTGCCTGATAAGTTCACAAAGACCAGGAAGGGGTAATATGGACACTTTCCTCTCTTTCACAAAATGCAGGTGAGCAGTTCTTGGAGGCATGCCTCCCCTTCATTATGCAGCTACAATGATCTGCTGACCAGCAGATGAAAAAAGCCCCTGATTTAAAAAAAAAAAATTAAAAGCCCCAGCATCTAAAATCTCCCAGTGCTTGCTTTGGCTAAACTTTTTTGGCTTTTGCATATGTCTGTGCCTCTGACTGATGGTGCAGCTGAAATACTTTTATGGAAAAGCAAAATGCAAAGGTGACATATTGATCTCTTCCTGAAATTTGGCTCTATGGAGACACCTAGGAAGTCAGTGTTCCTTGAACTGTGAAATTATCTGCTGCTTTACATATATGTAGCATAATGGCAAGGGTTTTTCCATTGATGCAGGTTCGTGAGCTGGAGAATGAGCTTGAGACTGAACTCCGTCGCAATTCGGATGCCCAAAAAGGAGCCCGCAAGTTTGAGAGACGCATAAAGGAGCTGACTTACCAGGTATGCAGTAACCACCAGGTCCCTGGCAAGAAACGTCGTAAATTGCCTCAGTGTTACAGTGAAGGATGAAGGATGGCCTTACTCAGAGCTTTCTGATTGCAGAAAACCTTAGGCACAGGGGGAACACCTCCCTAGGGCTTCCATCACAGAATGCTTTGGGTTGGAAGGGACCTTGGAGATCGTCTCATTCCAATCCCCCTGCCATGTGCAAGGGACACCTTCCACTACACCAGGCTGCTCAGAACCCCATCCAACCTGGCCTTGAACACTTCCAGGGATGGGGCATCCACAGCTTTTCTGGGCAACCTGTGCCAGTGATCATCATCCTCTTGCCTGATTTGTTGTAACTAATATTAGAAAGCCTCTGTTGCTGGGATTTGGACTGTTTTAGCCCAATATTAATATGGAACAGGCTTCAATGACTACTCACAGTGCAAGAGAAGAAAGAGCCCAGCTCCCCCTCAGCTGTGCTGCTGTTGCTAAAAGGAGCCAGAAGGACTCAGGTGACTCTAATGCCCTGCTCAGTGTAGGGCTGCTGAGTCCCAGGGCTCTGTCACCTATTATTGAGCAGCAGGGTCCAGTCTTGAGCATCCTGCAGGTTTGCTAACAGCTGCTCTTGCTGCTTGCCTTTCAAAAAAGGCCTTCAGCACAGAGCACTTATCCTTTTGCTTTGAACAGCATTAAGAAGATAAACCCATCCATCTGCCTTAGGAGACTATTTAGTCTCCTACCTGTTGTTTTACCTCGGCTTTTATATGCAGAAGCTGAAGGTTGTTTTCTTCTAACACAGTGCACGGGCAGAATTAGCTGGTCCCTCTGCTTATGGAGCGTGACAGCTTGAACCGGGCTCCTTTTACCAGAAATGCCTTCGAATCAAAATTCAAATTATGCAAATTACATAGTTCTAGGCTCACCGATATCTGCTTCAATATATAATGACATGCTTTATAATGACAAGCATGTTCCCCACCCCTGAGCGAGGAACTCTGTCTGTATGTATCTGTACGCCTCTGAAAGTGTGTGCACATATATATTTTTCTTTATATATGTTTATACTTAGACATAGATGCATGGGAAGGGTACTCTCTTTCAGTCTTCACCCTCCACACTTACACACATCTTCAACGATGATGCAAAAATTTTTCTCATGTGTACCCAGGATATGGCTAGTTGTGCTTTGAGCTTTAAGTTCCTAAAATATGTATGGCATCCACAATTATTGTATTGTGGGAGATGCTTTGAGCCTTTTTACTCTATCAACCCAATCAATGGTGTTTTGATACAGTCAGAAGAAGATAAGAAGAATCTTGCCAGGATGCAGGATCTGATTGACAAGCTACAATTAAAAGTGAAGAGTTACAAGCACCAAGCAGAGGAAGCTGTAAGTAACTCTCTGGGCCTTTTTACCTTTGAGAGATGTATTGCTCTAAACCCACAATGTTTTATTCATAGATGCTTTCAGTACAAATACTCATTTTGTGTCCCTTAATATTTCTTTTCATGTCCATATACACCCTGTATATAAAACTGCATTTATATTAAAGTAAAATATTTAGCATATGTGTTGATTATATTTAAGAAAAGGGATTCCATTTTATCCTGACTGCAGTATAATTTGCAAGAGAAGGGGAGGAAGGGAAAGAACAGGAAGGACTTGTTTCCTCCTAGCCCCTCAAAAGGCACATTGAGAGCTTCTCAGTTCACTTAACATGGAAAATGCCACTAGAAATATCAACTCTGTAAAACAACAACAATCTCAGTTCTGCAGGAGGCAAGTGGTGCCCATACAGCTGTTACCTAGTCATGCTGAGCACTTTCCAGCCCACTTCAAATTAAAAGCTTTGTTTCATGTGGACAGGAGGAAATCAGCTGCACTCTTTTTTCTCACCAGGAGGCTCAAGCCAATCTGTACCTCTCGAAGTACAGAAAACAGCAGCATGATCTGGATGATGCTGAAGAAAGGGCTGAAATAGCTGAATCTCAAGTTAATAAGCTGAGGAGCAAGTCAAGAGATATTGGCATGAAAAAGGTATGGTCATACTGTATGGGGTAGATGGGAGTGTTTAACACACAACAGTGGATGCTCTGTATTTGTTACATCTCTGAAAGTAGTGTAGACTAGGATAAATTCTTGGGTTTCTACATTTTTTAGTTTCACTCTGCCCTTTATTTTAATAATAAGGTAACCCTTTAGGTCAGCAGTCTGGTGCTTAGACAAAATATATTCTCTGTACTTTTGATGTCATTTAACCTCTGTTCTCAGCAGCAAAAGCAGAACTGGTGATTTGGTGGATTTTTTTCAGGGTTTGGGGTTTCTTTTTGCAAGAGATATTAAAAGATTCCACCTTTTTCTCTCCTTGATGATGTAGATTTCTATGTATGTAATACAGCCTGGGGCTTACCACATTAGCAGATATTTTAACATTACTCTTTCAGTGAACTTGTATTGATTTGAAGAGCTGGATGAAAAGAAAATATTGGTGATTAGTCACTTAGGTGCTGGGAAGTCATTAGTGATTAGAAATACATTTGTGGTGTTTTGCACTTGAACTGAATGGTAGCAGAATAATGTTGATGAAACTAGAAGGCACTTAAGAACTTAGTCTGGGACTGAAAGCAAATTTATTTATGCTTGCTTTGTGGCAACCAGGGCAAATAAGAGTGGTGTTGTTACTTTTAGGAATGGTAGAAAGACGAGGTGGCTCATTGCTAAATCTATTTCATTTGCAAGTGAAACAAACTTCCATGCTTAACATTAATAAGTTTTATGGAGTTGATAGCTCCCAAGTTAAAAAAGAAGGGGGAAAACCCCCTTTACATCTTAATTTCTGCTTTTATATTGGCCTAATTAAGTCACCTTTGACTGATATAAATGACTGTTGCTCCAACATCAAGAGCAGAGCTACATTAAAACTACGTGAATATCTGTTTTTTCACACATTTACATACAATGGAAGCAGTACTGTAACTGAGCCTCAAAATATTTGCAGCTTTTAAGGGTAAAAAATTTCCACAGGTTTTTCTAAATTATTCTACCCCTACAAAAAAAACCCAAACTAATATAGATTCACTTAAAGATTCAGAAAGCCATGGCATCACACAAACACTGAAATAGATACACCATGAAAGTAGCGGTTTTTTAAAATACTGTTAAGGTTGCTGTTTATTTCCTGTACCTTACTGGTACCCTCTTTCTGCCTCAAATATGCAGAAGTCACAGAAAAGTGGATGCCTGTTTTTATTAGTCAGATGCTGTTTGCCAACACCGACTGCAGCTCTGGCAATGTAGCAGAGTGTCGCACTGCCAGAAGATGAGCTCAGTGGTGCATGCAGAGGTGGCAGCTCCACAAGAAGGGACTTGTGGCAGTGACTGCAGGAGCTGCCAGGAAACATATTCAGGCAACGAGTGCTGTCCCAAAAGTCATGACACATTTCTCTTGGGGAGAGAAGGGCACTCCATAGACTCCTTTAATGCTGTGGCATTAGAAATACCTTGTCTCCTCCTACTAGTACCCATTTCCTGAAAACTCTGTGGTTTGTGATTCAGAACACCACCATCCATTGAAACAGGGTTGTAGAAGTCCTCTGCTATCAAAAGGCTCTATATAATCTAGAACAAGTACAGGATACCTGCGCTGTTAGCTGGAATAAGATGGCAAATGTTGGCTAGATTGCTGCTAGTCTGTTTCAGATACAAACTGGTAATACCAGAGAGCAGAAGCATTAGTGAAGCTTTTGTCATTTACTTGTGAACTTACCCTAAAACCCTTGACACTTCTATTTTTAACAGTTGTATACTATCTCAATTGCATTTCAGGTTCATGAAGAGGAATAAAAAAGTCCAAGCTGACAGATATGAGAAAATACTTGACATAATCAGGCACAACTGAAAGCAGATGTAGAAAAAAATAAGCACTTACAGAAATAAACATCAAGTGAAAATCCAAATAGACTGTATAGCATATTTCATTCATTTATTTTTGTTTCTATTTTGCCAAGCCTCAGGGATCAATAGAAGATTACATCTCGCCAACAGCTAACTTCATTATGTTGGAACAAATCCTAATTGGCAGATCTCTGACAAAATCAAAACTAAGGGCAAATCCAGTCATGCTTCACAGCCTCATGTATTTCATATGCAGATTCTTAAAGGAGCTGTCATGGTTTAGGAATGGTACTTCTCAGCTCATTCTCTTGCCCTCCCTTCTCCTCCCCCTTCCCGCTCCAGAAATGTACCTGGGAGTTGGAAGCACAAAAGGTGAAAGATCACAGGCAGAAATAAGAACAATTTCCTGGAAACAGCCATGAGATAGCATGGATAGTAACAGCAAGAATATTAATTTTTAAAGTGTACAAAAGAAAGGGTGATGCACATGCAGAAATGCTCAGCATGGACCCCTCCTTGAAGGAACCGCTTTTATCCCAAAGAGAGTACTTCTCCCTGTCCCCCAACGAAGGGAGGTGGTGTGAAATAACATGAGGGTCCTGGTCATGCCCCCTCATGCCTATTGCAAAAATATAACCCAGTCCTGGCAGGAACCAGGACAGCAGCACAGATTAAACCTATGCAAGGGGACAGCCCTTAAAGCTGGGATAACCCAGCTTCTGTTTGTCCTGCTGGTAAGACTCTGAGTTTTGTAGGAGAAGAGAAAGTAAAGATTTTCATATAAACAGTAAGTTTATAAGCTTCCACTACCACCAGTCAAATGACTTCTCTTTGCCAGCTGCAGGACAGGTACAGGAGATGCTGCCAAGGGACACCTCCCTGTGGCTCAGAAATAGTGTGTTCTTTCTGCCTTTTCTGCCTTTAAACAGGGAACTGGTCTGTGGTTGTTTAACACCAGCCAGAAAATTAAACTCCTAATAAGCCACTCCTAAAATTAAACTCCAAATAAGCAACTCTCCTTCTTCCCACTCCTTTCTGGTAAGAGAGAGACAAAAGCAGAGACTGTGGGTTGAGATAATTTACTGAAAACAAAGAGCAACAATAACAATAATTGTTAATAACAAAAGTATACAAAAAGAGAAGATGTTTTACCCATAAAAAGGTGTTCACCACCCCAACTTAGCTCCAGGTGGCTGCTGGAACAAAGACAAGATGGTGGACACGCCCTGTTGGTCATGTCCACGTGGTCCCCCGGGACAAGGACAAGATGGCAGCCGTTCCAGTGCTGCTGGCTCCACGTGTTTTTCCAGACAAAGTGGCAACCATTCCCACACACCATGTGGCACCCAGGACAAAAGCAAGGTGGTGGGAGAGGCTCCCACAGCTACAAGCAAGGTGGTGGGGGAGGCTCCCACAGCTAACATTTCCAACCCTGAGCCTGAGCCAATGGAAAACGACAGACAAAGCCCTGAAAGCTGGATCGTCTGTGTCACACCGCCCATTTTCCAGACCACTGTGCTGGGCAGCATTCAGCTCCTCACAGGTCAGTCTGCCAGCATTTTGTTCCCCACAGCTATTCCCACTCTGACACTTCCCCATTCCCCCCGCCACTGCCAAGGTGCGCACTCTGCTGGGCTCAGACTCACTGCTGTTGTCAGCAGACACAATCTTCTTTTTAAATCAAAACACTAAATGAAATGAAAACCAGTAAGCCCTCTCTTTTCCCCATACTGAAAAAAAACCACCCCCAAACCCTCAGAACTAATGGATTTCTTCTTCTGCGCAAACTTCTTTGTCCCTTTAGGAAATCCCAGTTCCAATTTTTCATGCTGACTTGTCACAAGACGAGTAGGAGCTTCAGACAAGCCCTGCCTTAGCCTCAGATTTTTGGCAAAACAGCTCAAATTTAAGAAATCACTCTGGCCTCCAAGTTCTAAGGATGGCAGATCAGGTCTCTTTATAAAATTACTTATTTATTGGAGAGCAAGTAAGACAAAAAAGGTCTTAATCAGTTACTTACTACACAGTATAAAACAAAAGAACTACCAGTAGATCACATAAAACAGTGATTGATATCAAGGTGCCTATATTAAAGCTAGCAAAAGAAACAGTATAGATAAGGAGTCAAATGTAACTTACCACCAAATGATGATAACGTACACAGAGTCCTTTCACTCAGCCTCCAGAGGAATAACCGCAAAGCAGGCATCCCTACTCTAGGGAGAAAGCACACATTTCCCAGAAAATGTTCTGAAGATTTCTGCTTTGTCTAAGTTTGGTGTAGGTTATATAGTTTGTAAAGTGAGGTGTCTGTCAGTCACAAATCCAGTTTCTCTTTCCAGATCTCACTTCCACAGAAATATGCCTATTGTCAGCTAGGAGATGCCAGACCAATGGCAATCCCATGGTGCCAAAATAACTCACTACAAGACGGCTTTGTCTGGTTTGAGTTATCTCACCAGTTAAAAAACAACAGATAAGCTCATGGTGGGGTGAGATGCCCTGCTACATGACTTTTCATGTACAAGTGTCCATTGACTTTTTTTTCCTCCTCATTTGTCTGTTACTGTTGCTCAGACAATTGCATTTCCATACGGCTCTGTGTCTTGAGGTGATTTTATGATAGTACTGTA
>VZRR01000210.1:0-11250 GCA_013398015.1 Oreocharis arfaki
GGACCGGCCCCATCGCCCCCCGGTTCTCCCCGTGGTTCCGGGCCCCCGCCCTGCTGGACCCCACCTGCGGGTCCCGTCCCGACACCTCACTTCCGACCCCCTGTCCGGCTCCCTCCGCTTACCGGGGCGTTACCCCGGGGGTCGCAGGGGCCACCCCAGCAGCTGTCACCGAGTCCGACAGCCAGGGAGGGACTCGCGGCACGAGGAGCACGTGGGGAATTTCACTTGTGTCTCCTGGACCGGTTATTTATAGGAATCCTCAAATCCACCCATTCCAGCTGCCCGCGGGCTGCACGCTGACCCCCTCCCGACCAGGGAGCCCTCAGCATCCCTGGAGCAGGACACGCACCCGTCCCTGCCCTCGGTCCCCTCCCAGCTCTCGGTGCTCAGCAGATTGCTATAAATGTTCTTTAGCGCCTGAACAGACTGAGAGTGACACATGAGTCCCACAGGTGAGCTCCCACCTCAGCCCAAGCCTGGAGCTGCTCCAGGCAGAGGGAGGAGCTGTGGGTTTGGGTTTTAGACCAAAAAAAAGTCCAAAGTTTGTTATTTTCTTTTAGTCTATGACTTCAGGTGTGATTTGGTCAATCTAATTCTCCTCTGGCCTCGGTGTAGGGCTGGGCACACGGGCAGTGGGATGGGATCTGCCCCTGCTGCCCTGACACCCCTCTTCCAACAGCCACCTCCAGCACCCAGTGCTCCACCCTAAGGCTGAGAGGTTTCTTCAGGTAAGGGAACACCTGAGGGGCCCTACTGTCCTTTTTCTGCCTCCCAGCCCAACACCAGACCCAGGGCATGAGGAAAGGGCCAGGGAGGTTTTCTGCCCCCCACACCAAGTCCAGCTGCAGCCCTGAGGGCCAAAAGCAGCTCCTACACCGCTTAGGAGGAATGGTGCAGGTGGATAGAGCTGGTTTCCTCGGCCACAAAGTTCCTTTCATCCCTCTCCTTCCCCCCACAGGGCACAGCAGAACAGCCCCAGGATCAGCTGCTGTCAGGCCAAACCCAGACCAGGTGCTTTATTCACTTCATTTATTTTTCACAAAGACTGTACAAAATTCTTATAAAACTCTGGTGTGGGGATGGGCTATGACATTGATCCAAAAAATAATTCCCATGCAGTCCCACCAGTTCCATAACTTACAAGGAAACAGATAAGCTACAGAGAGCTGCGAGTCCTGGAGTATTTACACCGAGGAGGGCAGGAACAGGAGACAAAGCAACACGTGACGAGAGGTATTTACAGCACGGACACACAGGCCCCCCCTCACCTCACGAGAACGGCAGCAGCGACAGCGGGTCAGGCCCGTGGTGCTCCGAGGCCGACAGAGAATCTGGGCTATTTACAGTATCTCACATATTAACAGCTTTACAAACGTGTCCAGGAAGTTCATCTCATGTATATATATATATATATATGTATATATATATATAAAAAAAAAGCACCAAGTGTCTGAATAGAAATCACACAGGCCTCCACGGGGGCTAGAATCCGAGGGCTGGCTGGCACCTGTGGCGTCACCGGCTGATGTCCCGGCTCGAGTCCCACATTTTTGTGCTGGGCTCCATGCCCAGCATGTCAAAGAAGGGGTGCTTGAGGGCCTCGGCCAGGGTGACGCGCTTGGACGGCTCGTACTCCAGCATGCTCTCGATGAGGTCGAACAGGCGGTGATGGTCCTCGGCCTCCGAGGTCAGGTATCGCTGCGAGGTGCAAGGGGAAGGTCAGGGCTCAAGGAGGCTGCACCCTGTCCTGGGATGTTCCTTGGGCTAAGCTGGGGGAAGGCTCCTTTGTTCAGGCCCTCGCTCACAGCCTGGAGCTGAACTCTGCGCTCCTCTCTCCGGAATGGACAGATTTTCACGCGCCCTCCCTTCCCCAGGCACTTCCTGAACTCTCTGTGCCCTCCTTGTCCTACACTTCACGTTAAACTCGGGCTGCTGCAGCCTCCTAAGCCAGGGACAGCCAAGACTCCCCCAGAAAGCCACTGCTCTGACCCTTCTGCTGGCCCAAGCTTGCCCAGAGGAGGGATCAGAGGAGGGGCCAAGCTGCCTTACCCGCAGTGGTTTGCAGTTCTCCCGCACGTAGCGTCCAGCTGAGGTGTTCTCGTCCCAGTCCAGGCGGCCGTGGTAGAAGTATTTCTGTTTCCTGCCAGAGTAACAGGTGGGAGCAGGTTACACCTGAGCACAGCACACCCTGCAGCAGCAGCAGCAAGGTGCCAGCCCCAGTGGGACACAGCTGGCTGGGCTCAGCGGGCAGTTCCAAAGTGGGATCCCTCAGGAGCAGAGGAGGGCTGGCAAACCCGCAGTGCCCAGCTGGCCTCGCTCACCTTGTCTTCCGGACCAACCGAGAAGGAATTGGCCCCAAGATCCTCTCCATCATGGCCAGGTGCTCCCGGTTGTCGTGTGTCTGAGGGAGAGAAATGTAAAGGGAAGGCATGGAAGAGATGCCAGTGGTTCTGCCTCCAGCCCTGGGTATTCCCCCACCCAGAACCCCTTCCCGGCCAACACCTCGGGTGTCCCTACGAGACTGCAGTGATGGAGGGACCCCCATGAGTTCCGGGGCCTCTGGGCTGTGCTGGGAAGCAGCCAGCATCCTCTCACCAGTTGGGAAGCAGCCACACAACACAGTTCTCACCTGGAAAAGGGTGAAACCCACATAATACTCAAAGATGATGCAGCCAATACTCCACACATCACAGGGCTGGCTCCAGCCAAGCTCTGAAAAACAATGTTGTTTAAATAAAGGATCCAGTTACAACCCAAGAGTCCAAATCCCTCTTCCTTTTAAAAATAAAAAAACTGAAAAACACACCCCATCCCAGCCAGGCTCCTGGGGCTCTGCTGGCAATACACTGCCCAGCTGGCAGCAATGCCAACACACCATGGAATCACCGAGGTTGGAAAAGACCTTCAAGATCACCAATTCCAACCTGTGACCGATCCTCAGCTTGTCACCCAAAACAGGGCACTGAGTGCCACATCGAGTCATTTCCTGGACACCTCCAGGGATGGGGACTCCAACACCTCCCTGGGCAGCCCCTTCTGAGGCCTGACCACCCTTTCCAGGAAGAAATTCCTCCTGATGTCCAACCCTGGCACAAATTGAGGCCATTTCTTCTTGTCCTGTCCCTTGTTCCCTGGGAGCAGAGCGTGACTCCCCCATCAGGAAGTTGTGGAGAGTGACAAGGTCCCCCCTGAACCTCCTTTTCTCCAGGCAGAACCCCAAAAAACAACAGGGCCATAACCATAGCACTGCAGAGCTGGTAAATAAAACACTTCCCATCTCCCAGGGCAAACCCAGGACAGCTCCTGAATGATGTGGAAGCCCAACACTGCCCAGCCCAGCGGGCAGCACCCAGTGCCCTCAAGGGGCCCACCTGCCCACTGGCAGAGACCCAGTGGCACCTACCCAGGATGACTTCAGGGGCCCGGTAGTGCCTGGTGGAGACGATGGTGCTGTGATGCTCGTGGTCAAACGTGGCGCTGCCGAAGTCCACCACCCTGATGGCCGTGCTCTTCACGCTGCGCTCGTCCCGCTTCTGCGTGGGGGAGAGAGGGATCCATCACCTGCGAGCTCCAGCCCCTTCCTTACAGAGCTCAGGGCACCACAGGAGGGGAAAGCTTTGGCAGCCCCACAGCTCAGCCCCAAAGAAGCTCCCACCACGGCTCACTCAGCGCTGCCTGAGCAGATCATGCAAAGCCCTGAAGGCGTGGAGCCCACATCCCCTGGGGCTGTGTCTGACTCCTCTACTAAGGTCAGGGACACCAAGAATCCAAGAGAAGACCCAACTCGAGGCAGTGTGTTACCTTCTCCAGGTTGTAGGAGAGCTCATAGTCAGAGTTCACGAAGAGGATGTTCTCCGGCTTGAGGTCAGTGTGGGTGAGTTTATTGTCGTGCAGAACTGAGGGAGCAAAGGGAGTCGGGGTGAGGGGACAGATGCAGAGCAAGGCTGAACCCCCCAAAGAGCCATCACTGGTTCAGTTTGCTCATACTGGCACCAGTTTAGCCCACATTTCAAGCCGGGTGTGAACAGCCAGGCAAAGCCCAGGCCACGATGCCTCAGTAGAAGCACAAAGATTTATTGTATTGATCGCCAGAAGGTGCAGGGGGGTGGATGCTTGGAGTGCTCTGAGCTACTGCCAGCCCACAAGCATCAGAAAATGAAGAGGATTCATTCCCAGAGGGGCAAGAAGGCTCAGGCTCAGAACCACAGCAAAAACTTGTTGCTCTGGGCCACCGTTTGCAGAACTGCAACTTGGCTCAGCTCCCCAGGTCAGCCCAGAGCAGGGGGAAGAGCAGCAGGGAACACTTACACTTCACAGCCTGGCACACCTGGAAGGCCATGTGCCGTACTTGGTGGATGGGGTAAGGCAGGTAGTTGTTATCCTTCAGGAAATCGAAGGTGCTGAGCCCCAGCAGCTCGAAGGAGATGCACATGTGGCCGTGGTAGTCAAACCAGTCAAACATCCTGACACAGAGACTGACAGAAACATTCCCAGTTGGCAACAGCTCTGCAGGCACCGCTCAGCTGTGTCACCCCTGAGCCAGCCTCCTCCTTTCCCTGCTCAGTCTGTAGCCCACAGCAAGCCGAGATGCCTCCAAAACCATCTGGGATCACATTCAACCACACAACTCCAAGCACCTCTTCCACCCCAGCCCTGAGACCGGCCCCTCCTGCTGAACACCAGGGGCACACTCACTTCGTGTTCTCAGGATCCTTCTCGTTGATTTTCTCCAGCACGTTGATTTCCAGCCGAGCAGCCTCTTTGTATTTCTCTACGTTTTTAATGATTTTCAGAGCAACACGTGCACCACCCCTGGGGAAGAAACAGGAAGAAAGCACAAAGTGAGCCCTGAGGGGGTCAGAGGGGCTGTGCCCTTGTGAAAGGGACTTCCTGACCAGCCTCCCCACCCTTGCTCGAGCAGGTTATTATCAAGGGGTGTCCACCAAAGCTGTGCCCTTTTCCCCCCTACAAAACAGCCCTGAAGCTTCCCCCAGCACATGGACAACACAAAGAGGGTAAGTGCCCGGAGCAGCAGAGGCTACTGGAAACCAAGAGACTGATTTTCACCCCCAGGCTCCCACATTACACCCAAAAGGCTCCGTTGCCAGCTGTGGCCTCCCCTTTTCTCACGTACCTCCGGTGATCCATGCACTGCACCACTCTGCCGAACGTGCCTTCCCCCAAGGTGCTGATAATCTCATCTGGGAGGGAGAGAAGGAGAGGGAAGGAGCTGAGAGAGGGAGCAGGACCTGGCTGCAGCGATACACAGGGCAGAGGAGGAATGCATTGCAACACCTAACCTGCACACAGCTGGAGAGGCCGGAGCAGCGGAAGGCTGACACCGGCTGCACAAGGCAGCTGCCCTGATTCCCTGGCACTTGAGTAACAATACACAATATAAAACGTAGCTTTTAACAAAAGGGGAAGGAAAAGGAGAGGGTTTCTCTTTAATAAACAATGAAAATAAAATGAAACAGAAAGATAAGACAGATCTGCGACTGCGATGGGAGCTTAACTAGAGAGCTAAATTATGTTACGATTTGGCTGTACATCTTTCTTGTAGCCAGTCGCCGACGCGATAGATCAGATGCCCCTCGTCGTCGTCCTCCACACTCTTGGCCCTTCTGCTGCTCTGTCGACTCCGCTGCTGGCCCAGGCAGACAGGGAATTCATCATTCACCAATCAGATTTTCAAACCAGCGCAGCAGCCAGCGTCACGCATTGGTTGGTTTGGAAATTCACATGGTTGTTTGAGGAGGGGTTGCAGGAGGAGATTCCCAGCCAATTCATACGGCACAGAGGAATATATAACGATAGGGATATTGCAAGGGAACATGTCAAGATACAACACACTAGCTCAGAAAAGAAAAAAACAGTTTGCTTTTCGTTGTAGCAAAAAAAAAAAAAAAAAAGAAAAAAAAAAAAAAAAAAAAAAAAAAAAAAAAAAAAAAAAAAAAAAAGAACCTACAAACAGCCCCAAACCCGAACCAGTGTGACAGCAGAGCTGTCAGAGTGAGGGAGGCCGAGGGGCATGGAAGGGGCCGGCTGCTCTCGCTCCCACGGGGGCTCAGAGAGGAACAGCGCCGGCCTTCGGGTCCTGGGGACTGCCTGAGCACGCCAAGGGCCAGAGGCCACGGGGAGGGGCTCCCGGCAGCCCCACGGCCGCCAAAGAGCAAGGGCAGCGGGAGGCAGGGGCCGGGAGGTCCTGCACAAGCCCAGGCTGCCCCCACAGGCACCCCCATCCCACTCCAATAACCGCCCGCACGGCTTCCCCCAGCCCCGACACTCAGGGAAAGATGAATTCCGAGATTTCAGAAGCAGCTCTAGGTACAATGATCCATCCAAAACCGAAAGGTTGCAGTGACTGCCTGGGGAAAGATGGACACTTCTTCCTAGACCCTCCCCCAAAGAAGCTGATCCTGGAAGGACTAACTTCCAGAAGAGAAGCAGAGCCCAACAGGGAACAGGGACAGCCTGGGATGAGGCAGATAAGAGGTTTATGCCACAGAAGAGAAAATTCCTGCCTTCGGTTCCTTGGCTAAGTATCCCTACACCTGGGAGCAACCAGCCAGCAGACCTGGGACCCAAATCCAGCCCCCAGTCCCCTCCCTGGACACAGAGCCAGAACAGACCAGACAACACTGAGAGCTCCACACACAGAGCAGAGAACGTGTCCGGGGTCTAACAGAAGTGGAAGGTGAACAGCAGAACAGACAAGAAGAGAAAGCCAGGGATGCTGCTGGGAAGAGCCTGGGATGGTTCTGCCTCCACCTGAACTGAGTGGTCCAAAAGCTCTGCTCCTCCGCAAAGCCCCTCGCATGACACCCCACGTCAGCTGGGCCCACCCAGGAGGATCCTGCTCTGGAGCAGGTTCTAACCCTCAGAGTCAGGGGCTCCTTGCCACAGCCCAAAACAGGGACCACAGGAGAAAGCCACCTGTCACAGGCTCTCTGGGGCTGGGACCAGCTGAGCGCTGGCTGCTCGAGCCTTGCACAAATCCTGCCTGGCTGGGGCTCCTACGCAGCTCTCCACGAGCATCACCAGAATGGGAGGAGCTGCAGCACCACCCTGGGGACCTGCCAGCCTCGTGGGGCACTCCTGTCCTCCCACCTCAGCGGGCAACACTGAGAGAGGGTCTGAGCCACCCGTGCCCAGCCGGCACAGGGCAGCGCCGGCCGCGGCGCGCAGGGACGTGGGCAGGAACGCTCTGGCACCAAAAGTTCTCTAACAAACGCTTCAAGCCGAGTCCGAGAGAGCGTTAGAAAGTGAGTTTTCTACTTACCCAGCTCGGCACCTGGGAGAGAAAGGTTACAGGGCAGGCGCAGCACAGCAGGATACTCACCGATGAGGAGCGGCTAAAGGACCGGCTGCGGCGCCGCCTCCGCCTGTGCTTACGCCGGCTGCTTTTGCAGCTCCGGTAGCTGCCCTCGCGGTCCCGGGAGCGCCGGTACTCGTAGGAATGTCGGTACTCGGGCTCGTAGTAGGCGTCGCCCCGCTCGCGGCTGTAGTCGTTGCGCCGGTAGCTGTCACAGTAACGCCGGTCGTAGGCCCTCCGGTCTGCAGAGTGGTCGTCGTAACTGGGCAGGGAGGGGAAGGTTGAGGGGTGCGAGTGGATTTAAAGACCAGAGCCTCTCACTAGACCCAGATCACCTTGTCCAACCCAGCCTTGAATGCTGGCGGGGTTGGGGTATCCATATCCAGCCTGTGCCAGTGTCTTACCACCCTCACAGGGCAGAATTTCTTCCTAATGTTTAACCTAAATTTTCTGTCTGTCAGTTTGCACCCATTACTCCCTGCCCTATCGCTACAGTTCCTCATGCAGGGTCCCTCTCCAGCTTCCTTGGAGGCTCCCTTTAAATATGGGAAGGTGCTGTGAGGTGATACAACCATCTCTTCTCCAGGCTGGAGAACTCTCCCAGCCCCAATTCTCTCAGCCAGTCTCCATAGGGAAGGAGTTCCAGTCCTCTTAACAACTTCCCGGCCTCCTCTGGACTTGTTCCAGCAGTTCCATGTCCTTGTTACGCTGGGAACACTGAAACCTTGCAGAGCTCCAGGTGTCTCACAAAAGCTCAGTAGAGGGGATACACTCAATGCTGGCAGCTCCAGGGACAGTGGCAGCTGAGGGGTGAGAGCTCAAGGCAAGGGGCCATCCCTTGCCAACCCTCTGCACAACAAGGGGGACAGGGACCTGTGTCCCAGCCAGGTGAGGGACACTCAGGGACACTCAGAGCTGAGGACCCCAGATCCTGAGACTGTGAAGGGATAAAAGCTCAGCAGGTCCTTTGCTCAGGATCACTCCTTGGGGGCACCAGCTAGAGCTGTTATTTTGTTATTGCATCGAGATTAAATTATTTTTAAGGATCGAGGCATCTGAAGCTCCGCTGTGGGAAACCAGGGCTGAGCCAGTAAGGAAACTGGTCTGACTGGGAGCGTGGGGTGTGTAGGGAGCCAAAGAGGGCACCCATTGGGTCACTGAAGCCACCACTGTGAAGGGGCCTCAGTCCCACTTCAGGTGGTGGAGTGGCACTGCCAGGGGGGCTCCTGGGTGGTCGGACAGGGAAGTTTCCCTAGAGGGTTTGGTGACAAGCACTGCCCAGGCTGTGCCAGCTCAGAGCAGGCCCAGGTCACACAGAACCTGGGTGAGTACAGATGACTAGGCCGTGATTAAGGCACTGGAGCATCTCTTAATGAGCAGAGACCGTGGGAGATGGGGCTGGTTAGTGGAGAACAGAAGACTCGAGAGGAAATCTCATTATTGCAAATTTTTATCTCCAAGGCAGGTGTCACGATGGTGCCAGGCTCTTTCCAGTGGTGCCCAGTGACAGGATCAGGAGCAATGGCCATAAAACCAAAACACACCCCGTTCTACCTCAACACGAGGAAGAAGTTCTTCCCCTGGAGGGGGGCAGAGCACTGGAACAGCTGCCCAGGGCGAGCACGAGCTCTCCCTCTCCGGAGACACCCCAAACCCACCCGAACGTGTCCCCGTGTCACCTGGGCGACCCCGGAGCTCCCTCCCAAGCCAACCCCTCCGTGATTCTGTGCAACGGAGCAGCTCCGAGCCCCGCTCACCTCCGGGATCGGACGTGGTAGCTGTCCTCGCGCCGGTGCCGCCGGTCCCGCTCGCTGCTGCTCGACCGCGACCGCGTCCGCCGCCGCTTGTGCTTGCGGCTCCGGTAGCGCTCGTGGTAACTGCCGCGGCTGCTGCGCTCCGACGAGCGGTACCTTCGGGAGTGCGGCATCTGCGGGGACAGCAGGGACCCCGTGAGGACAGTAGGGACCCCGTGAGGACAGCAGGGACCCCGGGAGGCACCCCGGGGACAGCAGGGACTCCCTGAGGACAGCAGGGACCCCGGGAGGCACCCCGGGGACAGCAGGGACTCCCTGAGGACAGCAGGGACCCCGGGAGGCACCCCGGGGACAGCAGGGACTCCCTGAGGACAGCAGGGACCCCGGGAGGCACCCCGGGGACAGCAGGGACTCCCTGAGGACAGCAGGGACCCCGGGAGGCACCCCGGGGACAGCAGGGACTCCCTGAGGACAGCAGGGACCCCGTGAGGCACCCCTGGGGACAGCAGGGACTGCATTAATAGCTGATATGACAGGAAGGGGCATGGAGCAGAGAGGCCACCGGCAGTGTGTGTGAGCGTGCCGCGGGATCCGAGAGAGAGGGGAGGAAGCTCTGAGAGATGCCAGAGCCCCACAGGACAGGATGAGACCAGCCAGAGGGGCTGTGCTTGCCCCGTGGTTCTCTTTCCCAGGTTTATATCCCTTCTTCCCACTGTCCACAGCTCCAGGGACAGCTTTTGCACCTTCCCTCTTTAAGCTCCCCGGGAAGGTGGGAAGCAGCACCAAGGAGAACTAAGGGAAGGTGAAATGAAGCCTTGGATATCACCAAGGTCCCTGTGCAGCAGTAATGGACACCCAGAGAACAGCTCCTCAAGAGATGCCTCAGCATCTCTGCCAAGCAAGTGACATCTACACTTGGAGGGGATACAAGGGTGGGGAAAGGTCTGGGGGGGCCACACGAGGAGCAGCTGGAGGTATTTGGTCTGTTCAGCTGGGACTAAGGGGAGATCTCAGGGGGCTGCAGCTTCCTCAGGAGGGGCAGCTCCAATCTCTGCTCCCTGTCAGTGACAGGGCCCAGGGGATGGCTGGAGCTGTGTCAGGGAGGTTTAGGTTGAGTATCAGGGAAAGGTTCTTCCCCCAGAGGGCTGTGGGGCACTGCCCAGGCTCCCCAGGGAATGGGCATGGCCCTGAGGTTGGAGAGCTCCAGAAGCATCTGGACAACACTTTCAGGGACACACAGGGTGGGATTGTTGGGGTGTCTGTGCAGGGCCAGAAGTGGGGCTGGATGACCCTTTTGGGTCCCTTCCAACCCAGGAGATTGGTGACACACGTCCCTTTGCCCACGGGGCACTACCCAGGAGCAAACCCACCCTTCCCGATGGGCATCCACAGAGCCCTGCAAACCCTCAGCTCTGCGTCTCCGGGGGAACGTGAGCCAAGGAGAACCCGAGGTGAGACGGCACAGCGGGTGCAGCCCCTCAGACCCTGCCAAGCCTCGCTCCAAAGCTCTCACACATTCCCCACACGCATTTCGGTTCCAAGCACGAATCATAGAACCGTGGAATGTTAAGGGCTGGGAGGGACCTTAAAGCTCACTCGGTTCCACCCCCCTGCCATGTGCAGGGACACCTTCCACTAGCCCAGGCTGCTCCAAGGGCCGTCCAACCTGGCTTTAAACACCCCAGGGACGGGGCAGCCACAGCTTCTTTGGGCAATCTATGCCAAGGCCGGAATAGAAGCCGGAGTTCTCTTTGCCCGAAGAGCTCCGGAGGCAATTTCCCCCATCCAAAATGCCCCCGGCTGCGTCCCCGTCCCCGCCCTGCGCTGACATCACTGGCAGGCCTCGGACAGGCCGAACCGGCCCCGGCGATGGGGTGACCCGGGGGCACGGGCTCGGTACCCCCTGCACGGGGGGCTCTGCCCGGGCTCCCCCCGAGCCTCGCCGTTTCCAGGGAGGGACTGAAGGGAGAGCGAAGGCGGCGCTGGCGGCCCGCCAAGCCCCGTCTCCGCGGAACGAGCACCGGGGCGCTCCGCAGCGCGGCTGGAACCGGTTTGGGGACGGTGATGGCGGCCGCGCCGGGCGGGGCCTCCGCCGTGCAAGGCCGGAAGCACCGGGACACCGGGAGAGATAGGCCGAGGGCGGGGCGGCCTCGGCGAGAAGGCCCCGACCTGACCTCCCCG
>VZRR01000211.1:0-117521 GCA_013398015.1 Oreocharis arfaki
CCCTGTTGGTCAGGGTGATGGTACCAGTCCTGTCGAAGTTCTGGTCCTCCTCCAAATCCATTGAGTGGTGGTGCCTGAAGTCACAAGGCCCAAAGATTATATATACTCAGGTTTGTTAGGAAAATTAATCCACAACACCAGAGGTTTATGTCCAAAAAGCCAACAGAGAAGTCCTGTAGCTTTATTCATTAATAAAGGGAGAGGCCAATGGGGCATTTTCCATAGGTCTCTCAAAATGATGGAGGATACAGCCTCCTTTTTGTCCTAATTTCCCGGCCATCCCCATTGGCTGAGGTACTTGAGAAGCACAGGCTTCCCGAATCGCCTCATACAGACCCCCTTCCAATGTGCATATCCCCCCACCCCCCACCCCTTTTTTCTTTGTATCTCTGTTCTTTTTCTCGAAGTCCAAGAACTTGGCACAGTGAGCAACAGTGTCAATTGGTGGAATTCCTCTGGAATTTATGGTTCCTCCCATTGCTTTTTTCACCTGTCAGTATCTGGCTTTATCTACAAACAGGCCCACAGTTTGTAAAGACACATCCCTCTCATTTCTTTCAGGTTCAGGTGGGAATGCTCAGTACCTCCCTCAGGGCGGGGAGTTTCACAATTCGTGAGGTAACACTGTGAGTCATGGGATATTTTGAGAGTTCTTGACGGTTTAAGTCGTTGCAGCTGCCCATTGGGCTGGGGCCATTGAGTCCATGATGGCCCACTAGCAGAGATGACCCCTCAGGCTAGGTGGGACTGTGCTGGTGCTTCCCCGGAGGGAGTTATCACAGCTGAATCATTGGTGTGAAGAAAAAGAAACACTGCCCTGCCTCGAAGGGTTTGCCTCTCCTTCCTTATCTCGTTTCACATCCAGCTCGCAGCCTGAGGGGTCGGGGGTGTACCGGGCAGAATACTCCTGTAGCTAGAAGACAATTGTGAACAGCTTGCTTCCACCGCCCCCAGCACTGCTTTCCAGGTGCTCCAGGAAGTGTTTGTGCAAGAGGGGAATAAAGGGAATATCCACAGGTCTTGCTCGGAGCAACTGGCATTACACAGGCATTCACTCCTTGGTGTTTGTGGAGCTGAATAAGCCACCCTGGCCTGCTGCAAGGCACCCTTTAGAGCATGCGTGGATGCAGGTATACGGAAAATCCCACTATGAAAAGCCAGTGTCCACAAAGGAGACAGAGGAGTCTGCAACTTCATTCGAATAACGAGAGAGAATAACGGCACACACCCGCAGGGTTTTCTCTCTCGAGGTTTCGGACGGCGCAGCCTCCTTTTATCCTAAACTCCTGGCAGCATGTTGCCCTCTTCCTTTCCCTGCTGACTAAGGTACTATGAAGGTGCAGCCTTCCCAAACCGCCTACCACATATTCCCCCTTGAACCTGTCATTTTACCCCAAAGTTCAGAAACTCAGGCTTGTGCAGACCCTCGTCTGTTTCAGGAGCCGAGCTGTCTGGGCTCTGTAACAAACCTGCTGCCCGAAGTCAGTAGAGACGTTAAGATCAATTTCAAAGACGTTAACACCCATAACTTCACCCATCAAATTGTTAAGACATGAGCACACATCTTTCCTATCACAGGTGTTTGGTGCTGGGTGCTGAGAGGGAGAACCAGACCCTCAGGAGAAAGAAATGCTCTCCAAAATCTGCTCAGTTCACGATTGTTCGACTGTTTTAATCTGGCCTGAATTTGTGTTTTGGAAGAGCTCTGGAATCTCTATCAGCTCTTGTGTATATGGGATGAGCTGGATTAGGTCTGGGAGCTGCAGCAGGGAGCACAGCTGGCTTCTGGCACCATGTGCCCCAGGTCTCCCTCCTCCCCCTCCTTGAGAGGTTGCCAGCACCCTGTGGAGCAGCTGAAGCTCCTGCCCTACTGCATGTGGATTTTGATGCTCGTCTCTGCCTGCAGAGGTCTGGCAGCTGGGCTGCAGCTGCTGTCCCCAAGTGCTCTGGCATTCTACCTCCACTGAGTAGCCCCTCAGGCCCCTACTCAGGGCGCTGCTGAGCATGTGCTGTTTCCTGGTGTCAGGAGAGCCCAACCCTCACAATCTGAGGGCTGTGGTGAGCTGTCCTTTCCCACCCTGCCTCTGTTTGTTTTGGAGGGTTTTAGCCACAGGACCTGTGATTTTGTACTGGGGAAGGCACGGGGCTGGGATGGCTGAAAGCAGAGTCTGGCTCTGTATTCACAGCCAGTGTCTCAGTTCTGAATTCAGCAGCCCATGTCCCTCCAGGCACCAGCTGAAGTGTGGCCATGTGATGGGTTCACCTCTCCTGCCGTTTCCTGCAGTGCTCCCTGGGGTCCCCCGCGGCCCAGGGCTCCCTCAGCCGGCAGAGGCGCATTCTGGGGGGCTCAGCCCGGTGCCCCTGGGTTGAGGGAGGCATTACAGCCAGGGCTTTCCTCTTCTCCCCGTGTCCCTCAGCAGGGGCTGCCCGGCCCATGGGGCACTGGGGTGTGGAGTGTCTGGCCAGACCGGCTGGGTGAGTCGGGGCTGAGTCACGCTGGCAGTGCACAGCTGAGCGAGGGGCAGCAGGGCTCGCCACTGGCTCCATGGCGCTCAGCGTCGGCGTCCGGCGACTCTCCCAGCTGCCAGGCCATGGCGAGCGGCAGGTCCATCTCAGCTTCCGAGGTGGGCTCCGGGTGGCAGGGAGGGTGGGGCTTTGGGGGTTGAGGGCTGGGGCCTGCGTTCCCCCGCCAGCACCTTTACGCCTCCTGTCTCCTTCTCAAGGCTTCACCCAGAAGACGAGGAAGGTCTGCTGTGGCCCAGAGGCCGTCTTCAAGGAGGTGAGGGAACTGGGATCATGGGAAACATATGGGACAGGGATGGGACCGGTCAGTGTCTTGGTCATAAAATCATAGTTTGGTTTGCACTGGAAGGGACCTTGAAGACCCTGAGTTCCAACCCCCACACCATGGGCAGGGACACCTCCCACTAGACTGTTTTCTGTGTTCTACTTCCGCTCTGCTCAGAGGGGCAGATGGGTCCCTCACACTGTATCTGTGACCTACACGTACAAGCTGCAGGAGCTGAAATTCAACTGCCTGGAAGCCTGGGCACATCAAAGCTGAAGGCAAAGCTCCCCCTGCCCTCAGAAGGCCAGATTGTCACTGCAGTCAATGCCTTGTGGGGCAGGGATGGGACTTGTGTGTTTGAGTGCATATGTGTGTGTATGCAGGGGCAGGGATGGAGGTGGCCTGGGGCTCCAGTGCCATCCCCACTGAAGCCTGTGACAGCCCACCTCTGCTGTGCCAGTAGGTGGTTCCCACCTGTCCCTTGCTCAGGTCCCGGTGCCAATGTGCTGCCTGGGGAAAGGCAGAGAAAGGGGGGGAGGGGGGGCAGGAAGAACAGCCGCCATTTTGGTGTGTGGTGAGTTGAAGCCCCAGCATGCAGCTTTTCTATGAGCCAGATGACTCCTACCTGGGTGGTCTCTTCTCCCCAAGTACCTCTGTACATTCCCACATTCTGCCTCACTCCACAACCTGCCAGCTCAGGAACCCCAGCAGGCACAAGCATCCTTCTTTTTCCAGGGTGGTGCTCCTCTGACTTCTTTAGCAGCTGACCTGTGTCTCTGTGCTGCTGGAGGGGTTCTATGATCTGCCCGACCAGCAGGAAAGTAACTTCTCACCACAATTCCTTTTCGTCATGCCTGTGGACTTGGTCACCTCACAGGGGAACCAACCAGCCATGAGACATGAGAAAGTGTGGCTGAGAATGAGTTGTCATCCCTTCCTGCTCCATTTGTTTGCAGCTCTTTCATTGGCCTCACTACGGGAAGCTCATCATGGGTGAAGTGCTGTCCATTAAGGTTTACAACTGCAGCAAGGTTTTCAGTAACAGGTGGGTCCTTTGATTCTTGGTGTGACCAGTAGAGGTGGGGGAAGAGACACACTGGTCTTTACATTGTCTACTGGGAATAGAAAATGTTTGTTAAAAATTTCATGGAAGAAAGATGAGCAGGATGCCAGTTATAGAGGAAGGATGGATCTGGTTGTTCTGGTGGGGCAGCAGTGCTGAATGTATTAAGTTAAATAAGGGGAATGATTTTAGTTGTGCCAGCAGTAGCAGGGACTACATAAGGACCCAGATCAGACCCTCAGCTGGGACAAAGGTTAAACAAGGCCCTAAAAAACAGCTACAAGGGCAGATCTTGCTGCAGACGGGGGACCTGCTCTCACCCTGAACATCCTTGTCGTGACCGTGACCATGCTGCACCCAAATTCAACATATCTGTCGGTGTAGAAAAGCCCTGAACTCATTGTGTTATGGTTTAACCTTTAATGCAAAATCCAAATTTTTCTCTTCTGTCCTTCCACACTCTCTTTCTATTTATTTTTGACTATCCCAGTGCACAGACCAACTGCTTTTGAACTGTGCTGTTTGTCACCTGCCATTACACTGCTCCCCAGCAGTGGTGTGTGGATATAGTGTCACTCCACTCATTTCCCACTGGACTCTTTTGCTCCAGGCTGTCAGGTCCTACTGTTTTGTTAGTTTGTGTCATCTCTTTGTCCTGTAGCAGTTTCTATTGACATTTCAGTCAGAGACAGTTCCTCTGATCCAGCTCCCATAAGAAAAGCATCCAGGAAACAGTGACACAACAATCTGCCACACTTTCTGCTTTGTCTTTATCTGAATCGACAGCTCACAGCTGAAATTGAGATGCGTGAGGAGCAATTCCTCTTGTCTGAGTCCTGGGTGGGCAGTCAACTCTTCCAGTGGCAGTTCCTAGCTGGCATTGGGAAGCTCTGCTTCATACAGGGCTTAGCCTGGCTGCCAGCAAAGATGCCACGAGGAGATGGAGGCCCATATTCACATGGGTGCAGCCAGTGTCACACAAGCTGGGGTTAGGAGTGGCAAATGCCATCCTGCATGCCTTACTGCCACTTGCAGGCAGCCAGATGAGCCTTCTCCAGGGAGAAGCCCCTTTGAAGCAGGTAAATTTTGTCCAGACTTGCTGCAGACATTCCTGTGGTCGTAGCTTTATGTCCTATTTCTATATTTCCTTGTGTAAAGCCTCTGTTTCCTAGTTTTATCTGGGAAGAGTCACCCCAGCTCTGCTGGGTGCCCAGACACAGACTGGCTCCTGTGAAGCCCAACTCTGCTGAAGGGGAAATCTCCTTTGCCCTTCATGAGTCTGGATCTGCACAAGCCTTTAACCATCAATGGCAGCTCAGTTACAAGCAGCTACCTTGGCATGACTGGGGTGGAGGCAGGACCTCCAGCAGGGTCAGTCTTCAGCTGCCAGACTCCCTATGGAAAGCACTTCAAGGCAGCTTGGAGGGGCTGTGAGCAGGAGAGTGGAGATCCCAGTACTCCCCAGGATGTACGTGCTGATGCTATGTACAGTGTTGTTGCAGTCTCTCTTTTTGTTCCAGGCTGCTTGGTACCCTCGGCCTCAGCCTTCAGCACCTGATGACATCCGGAAGGCTAGTCCTGCAGGAGTCCCTTGTGGACAAGAACAACAGAGTCACTGGTGTAAGTCCTCCATGGACAGCCTGGCTATCAGCAGTCAGTAAGGCTTTGTGGGAAACCTCATGTGGTACTCCGCAGGTGGACTGGGGGCTGAGGGGGGAATCTGAAGTGCTGTTTGAGCTGGGAAGCACTGTGGCATTTGTGCTGTCTCTGCACAGGGATGCAGACACTTCATATCCACCAAGAGGTTTCTAGGAGCATCTACAAATAGATGGGGTGGGGTGGGCTGGGGGTCCTGGAGACCTGCCAAGGGTCTGAATGAGCAGAGGGAGGCTTCATAAAACCTTCTCAAGTCTGGGCAACGGATATAGGAAGTGGCATCCCATCTGCTTCAAGCACCATGCAGTGCGTGTACAGGCTGCTGCAGTGACGGAGTGAGGTGGAAGGCGGAAGGATGCCTTGGGACTCCCAGCAAGCTTTTCAGTTAAACACTAGCTCTAACTAGATGGCTTAATGAGTGTCTAGCACAGCATGAGTGGCTCTGACACCTGACTGCCCCTCTGCTCTGCAGGTCTTGCTCTCTTCCTGCCCTGGTGTTGGGGCTCAGTGGGTCCTTTGGACTTGTAGAAGATGAACATCACCCTAAAATGAGCTGTTTCCTGCCAGCTGGGTGTGCAGGCACAGCTCAGTGGATTCCAGACTGCCAGAGCTGTGTGCCAGGGCAGCTGGCAGGGCAGGAAGAGCAGAGGCAGAGGCAGTGGTCCTGCAAGGTGCTGCATCTCTGCTAGCTCTTCACACAGGCAGTATGACTAAACCACATGATGGCACATGGAAGGTAGCTCTGTGGCCACTAGACCACCAGCCTGGACCACCACACCACCTGGCACAGGTTTATTGTATTGCTGGACTCCTGGATCATAGAGCAGGTCCAGATAGAAATTGAGCATTTCCAGGATTATTTTTAGCCCATGCAGCTCACTGGATAAATGTTCATGCCATTAAAGAGACAGGGATTAGACTCACTCCTTAGTGCTGGTGCTGGTTTGAAGGGACCCCGCTGTGTAAGGTCAGAGCTACCCTGTGGCCCAGCCCTTTGCCCCTGGGTGCCTCTTCCCTTGTGCTAGCAGCCACACTTGTGCTGATGAGCTACTCCAACCAAAACCCAACCACACTCAGTTTTAGATTGTGCAACCCTGGCTGCACAACAGCTGCAGGGGACAGAAAATAACCAGGCAAGACTGTCCATCCAAGAGCAGCCTGGGACCCTCTCAGCTCACCTTGGTAGAGACATGACCCCAAGAGAGAGGCTGCTCCTTTAGCAAAGCGGGAATAAAGCCGTTAGACTTCCTGCTAGTCCAAGTCCTGTTCTTCTCCGGGACTTGAGTTATTTGTGCCTCTTTTTCTCCTGGTGGTTTGAAGGAGTGGTTTTAGAGCCCTAGCTTTTTATCCAGCTTCGTCTCAGGCTTCTTCACCCTCCAGGCTTTGCTGCTGCCTTTCCTGGTCACTGTACTGCTGCTTTGTTGGGCTGCATTTATTTTCCCAGAAATGTGTATTTTCCAGGGATTGAACTCTGAACCCAGCTTGTACATCCCCTTCAGCCTACTAAGGAGTGATCTCGTCCATGGTAGTGATTTTGGCCTCTGCTGGGAAATTCTTTGTGTTTCTGTTGGTTTGAGATCAGGCTGGCCACCTGCTGACCAAGGGTGTTCAGACCTAGGCTGGTTGTGCCAATACCCAGTATGCTCTGTGCTTCTCTGGCTGTCCTTTCATGTCTCTTGTGATGCAGACTCTCGGTGTGCTGATGGCTTCTCCAGCATTTTAATCCAAGCTGTCCTGCCTAGGGATGCTCTGCCAGCTGTCTTGTGCCTTCCTTAGGGAGACTGCTCCAAATCCTGCACGTCAGTCTGCAGGGCTGTCCCCAGTTCCTTTGTCAAAAATGCCTCGAGGCGGCTCTTGGGGCCTCTTTATGGTAGATTTGTAAACTTGAGCCAGCTTTTATTCTATGAATCCTGGATTTTGGGAAGCTGCAGAGGAGGGAGTTTTGTTTTATCTAGCTTGTTGATGGAGGCAGACAAGGGGAGTCTGGTAAAAATAGGCTTCTTGTGGGGATGTGACCACCTTTCTTCTGCTTCTTTCCACCAGCTTCTCACTTCTTTTTTTCTTCCATGCCCCCCTTTCTCTTTTTTGTGACATTTCTGCTGTTGTTTTGTGGTTGCCAAGCTCTCAGGTCGTTTCACTTTCTGCTTGTAGATCTACATTGAGTTGGATTTGCGCTACCAGCCTCCAAATGGTTCAGCGGGGAGCTGGGTTGAAGAGGATTTTGTCTATCTTATGAAAGACAGGTATGGAAATTCTAGGAAGAGCAAATTTCCAGGCAGTTTGTACAGCTGCCTTTGTCAGTGGCAGCCTTTGGGATGCAATCCAGCCTAATTTACTCTCCACCTCTGGCCAAGCTGGTGCATCTCAACTCTACAGCAGCAATAAGGGAGCAGGGCTCTTGGACAAAAATACCTTGTGTCTTGGTTTGAAAGACAGGCGTCTGTTTAAGGGAGGCAGAAACCCCCTTTGAAATGGGAAATGCAACCCCCTTCCCTCTGGATTATTATAATTTTGAAATTAAGGGGCTTTCAGGCAAGGATATGAGAAATAGGCATAACAGTTCTTTACTAATTTATATATACAAAACAAAACAAAACAGAACAATAAACAATGACTATGGCAGTTATAACAGCACAGCCACCCAGTGCAGCCTTCTCGGCTGCCAGGCAGCTTCCCCTCCTGGAGCAGCGCTGGTCACAGCCGGCAGCAGCGCTGGTGGCTCCCGGTGAGCAGGGTGGGTGCAACAGCTCCGGTGAAAACAGTGGTCTTGTGGAAAAGGGTCTGGTCTTCACCTGAAGGTCCAGTGATGTAGCTTCTCGTCCTCTGGAAGTCCAGCGGAGAAAAGCTCCCTTGTGCCTGAAAAACCTCTGATTATATCCAAGTGGGAAATGTTCAGTTCCTCCTCCCAGGCGGAGCATCCCACAATGGGGTGGTGAGGCACTGATGGGCCCATTAACAGGAGATAGTCCAGAGCCCGTTATCTATGAGTCGTTCTGCCAGGCACAGATGGGCCAATTAACAGAAAATAGTCCGGAGGGAGGAGGCAAAGAAACACTGCCCCACCTGGTTTCACAGCTCATGAAGATGGTGATTGAATACCCTGCAACCCAGGACACCTTGTCATCGCAACAAGCCTTTGACTGCAATGATCCACTGTAGGTGCTGGGAGTCCTGTGACTCTCTGGGAGAGCCTTGAGAGCATTTTTGCAGCCTTCCTGGCTTGTGGTTGCAAAGTTGCAGAGAGCATGGCTTTGGCCTCTAGCAACTCCATGCACCCTGCATGCTGGTGGTGCCCAGAGCCAGGGGAGTTGTGGGTTTCTGGGCAGACAGGATGACAGGCAGCAGCAAGGCCTGCGGAGTGTCACTTGTGGAACACCTGAGGGAAAACAGCAGGCACATGGGGTGAACAGTGGATAAGCTTAGGAGAAAAATGCTGGCGTCTCTGCCAAGAAATAAGCAGGAGCATGGCTGGGCCACTGTTACTTAAATGCACCAGGGAACAGCCGCAGCACACTGGTCTTTGCAGCAGAACATTGTTTGTTTTTACAGTTCAGAGTTAATCATCCGCAATCCTGGATTTGAGCAGCTGGAGTAAGTAGCCCTACCTGAATGTCTTGGCTCACTCTCCTGGGTGGAGGGCAGCACACAGCCCACTTGTCAGGGCTGATGTATGGCACGGGATGGGGTGGGGGCTTGCAGGACTGCCGAGGTGCTGAGAGCAAGGGAACTGGACAAGAAGGCTGCTGCACTAGGCAGGAAGCTGGCAAAAGGTCTGGAGACTGATGAAGAAGAGGAAGAGGAGGAAGATTTCTATGATACATCTGAGATTGAGGCCTCGGGCATCATCTTCAGCCCTGTGAAGAGGTACCCATGGCATGCTATTTTCTCTTGCCCTTGCTTGGGTCCTGGGGTGTAGAAAGTGGCAGATCCTGGAGAATTCCAGCAGCTCATGGCAGTCTGCTTTGGCAAAATGTCAGAAAGCTTCCATCTCTAATTGCCCTAGACTGGGTGTGTTGGGAATTTGCTCATTCCCAGGGCAATGGGCCATTATTTGCCAGATTTTCTGTTGTTTCCCTTGGTGGGGGCTTACTCAGGTCCATGTTGACGAAGACATCTGCTCACCTGGACTTTTTTTCTGTGCAGCCGCTCCAGACTCTGCTCTGCGCGGGACCTGTTTGCCACCCCAACCCCACAGAGCTTCCAGGTACTGCAGCGTTGGGTACATGTCCCCGTAGCTGCCTCTGGCCCTGCAGCCAGTCCCTTGCTGCGGGCCTGGGCTTCTCCAATTGCCACATACTCCATCGAGGCCTCTAACATGAAGACCATCATGCTTTGTGTGACTTCCCTGGGCAAGATGTAAGATTCCCTCAGTGGACTGTATCCATGAATGCTGGCTCCAGTATCAGTGAGCCCATGTAGTTAGCTACAGATAAACAGGAGAAGGGAATCGGCTACATGTGCAATTGCAGAACACTGCCTGAGCAGAGCTTCTGAGAGTACCCAGGCAGGGCTGGTGCCTGCCAGCTTTCCCAGGGCCTGTCTTCCTTAGGGACAGCTGTGGGACATGACCAGGGCTGGAGGGCTATGTGGGGGCTTGCTTGGACCTGCTGGGAGACTGGTAGGAAGCTGTGGCTCTGGCTGATTATCTGACATCAGGCTAAACTGGCTTCAGGGCAGGTCTCCCAGCCTCGCTATGAATTTAAATCCTTCCCTGGTTCTTAAGCAAATGTGGACTCACATTTGGTCTTATCAACCAAGAAGGAAGCTTTTGTGAGGGATGAATTTCCTACCAACATTTTCTCGAAGCGATTATTCTGTACCTTAACAACGGCCTAGTTACTTTTACTGAGAGGAAACGTGAGAACGTTTCTTGCATATCTTAGACTCGTAAGCAGTTGCAGTAAATGAGGCAGCCGCATTCCAATCTTTCCAATGGTGTCCATCCCAGTAGGATTCAAAGACGAGTATTAACAGAAGATACAAAGACCATCTTCTCCAAGATGCTCTGTGGACCCCACCATGTGGGAGTAGTGGGTTTGCAACCCCTTGGGATCAGGAACTGAGGGTACAAGTGCTGCTGGGAAGGTCTGCTCTTGTCAAAAGTACTGGGGCTCTAGTGCTTTATTTCCTTGCTTGTCTGAAAGAAACAAGTATCTCAAATACATCTCTCGTCTGTTCTGGCTGTAGCAGATTTCAGCAGCCATGCTTTTGCCTGCCCTAGGCGTCCACCTCTGCTTTGAGAGTGCCCTGTACATGTGCATACTAGTGCTGTTGAAACAATATCAGAATGGAGATGTAAACAAGGAGAGTGCTGATTCAAACAAGGAGAGTCCTGGTTTTCTCCCACATTTTCTCAGATTGGGATTAACGTAATTGAAGCACAGAAGCTGGTGGGCGTGAACATCAACCCCTTTGTTGTAGTCAAGGTTGGAGAGGAAAAGAGGCACACGGCGACGCAGAAGTCAACGAACTGCCCCTTCTACAATGAAGTATGTGACATGGACAGAGGCTCTGTCCTTGCCCCACTGGTGTCCCAAGTGCCTGGGACCGTCCTTGCAAGGGATGCCTGGGAGCCTGGGGCTCAGCTGTCTTGCTCTTCTCTTTCAGTATTTTTTGTTTGACTTCTATGAGCCAAGGGACATTTTATTCCACAGACTCATAGAGATCTCGGTATGTATGTCTTCCTCTTTGTCTTATACCGGTTAGTGGTACAGCCCCATGCTTCTGTACCTGGGCACTGGGAGCAATGGGCAAAGCAAGGGTACCAATACCATTGAGGTATTCCAGCCAGAAGCACCTGCCCACAGAGGGCCACTGGGCCTTCCTGTGGCTGCATTGGGGCAGAGATCTAGCCCTGCTCTGAGCCAGCATCAGGCAGTGCTGCCTTCCCACCTCCTCCAGGTCAGGGTTTTTCTTCGCCCTGTGATTGAAGTGGGGCCTCTGGGGCACTTTCTTGCCTGCTGCCTTGTTGCCCTGCTGTTTTGGCAGCAGTTCCCTACTGCACCTTACCCTGCAGCCTCATCCTGCAGGTCCAGAAGGTAAGTGACTGTTGTGAGGGGAGCTCAGAAATTATTTGTGCTGTGGAAAAGGCCAGGCAGGCAGAGAGGTTGAAAATCCCTTGGCCCAAAGAACAAGGGCTTCCTCAAGATATGGGGAAGTTCTGAAGATAGCTAAACCCAGCCAGCACGTTCCTTGCTGAGTGGTCTCTAGCACTTTCCCTGTGAAAGGCTGTGCATCTCTTCTGCTGGTGTGAGTTCAGCAAGCACTGAGGAAGACCTGGGTTTTGGGAGAGATGCTGGCCTGGTGTCCAGCAGGATATGGACACAGGACTTCCTGTGGGAAAACAGATCTGTCCTAAGTCCATTGTAGGGGTGTGGCTTACCTGGGACTGCAGAAACTGAATTGGTTGCATGTGACTCCCTTGGTCTGACTGAGGGCTATGGGCTTTGTGGGAGTAGTTGGGTAGGAATGTGTTTGTCCCAGGGCTAACACAGATGGGTCAATCTGCATGAGGAGCTTGCTACCACTGCCTCAGCTGTGCTTTGGAATGAGTACCTCTTGGCAGCCCCGTGTTCCTGAGAAATATCTGGATGTGTCACCTGGCTGCCCACACCTCATGGTGCTCAGGGGGACTTGTGCTGTCTGCAGGTTTTTCACTCGAAGAAGATACCGTTTCTGGGAACTTGCATAGGAACGTTCAAGATGGATGTTGACACAGTGTACAGCCAGCCAGGTATGAGGGACTGCACCGCATACCTGTGCCCAACCCTGGCTCTGTCTGAGACTGGTGTTTCCTTCATGCTCTGATGGGTCTGGTCAGGGCTCTGGCTTTAAAGCACTTAGGTTGCATGAGGACCTGAACTTGCTTCTCCTCCTAGCTGTCTGAAGGCAGGTGACACCACCTGCACCTTCAGAGGCAGGGTCAGAGCAGTCTTTGTGTGGACAGAGTTGGATGTGAAACGGTAACCTGGCCTCTCCCTAGGGAACTCCTCCTCTTTCCTCTCAGATCACAGGTTTTTCCAGAAGTGGGCAGTTATCAGTGACCCCACGGACACCCGGGCAGGCGTGAAAGGCTTTGTGAAGTGCAACATCTCTGTCTCTGCACGTGGGGATATTATGGGCTTCCTTCCCACCTATTCCAGGAACGAAGACGAGGACATTGAAAGGTAGGTGCAGTGAGATCTTTCATGGCCCTGGGGAACACTGCCATGTCTCTCCTCACACTGCCTTTTTTGCCCTGTTTTCCCCTCTTCTGATGGGCAAAGACTCAGTGGAAAAGACCTGTGGTGAGGCAGGATCCAGTCTTCCTGCCAGTCAGTGAATTTCCCAGGATTGTGTTCCGTGGACTCCAGGAGAGAGGCAGAACATGAATTTGTCTTTCAGAAACCTGCTGCTGCCTAAGAGAGTCCCTGCAGAGAGACCCTGGGGCAGGGTCTGCATCAAACTGTATCGTGCTGAAGGCCTGCCCAGCATGAGCGCAGGCATCATGGGTGGTATCTCCAAGATCATAGGAGAGAGAAAAGTCTTTATCGATCCATACGTGCAGGTCTCATTCTGTGGGCAGCAGGTGAGTCTGTGGGGAAACTCTGTTGGGACAGGCTGAATCTCCCATGGCTGTGTGGCAGCACGTGGCGGGCTCGTGGTTCCAGGAGCCTCCACGGGGCACAGCAATCCCACTGAAAACAGGCTGTGAGAGCCCAGTTCTTGCTGTCCTTAGCAGTGGCCTGAGCTGTGCGGCCATGGTTGTGCGATGTCTGGATGAGAAGGCTGTTCTTGACTTTTGTCTCTACAGAGAGCTGCTCATGGGACAGCCCCAGCCCTGGGCACAGCTACCGTCTGAGCTACTGGCTTTGCAGGCAGAGATTCATATCCTTAAACGTAGGGGCAGGGTCAAATCCTGGAGCAGGACAGAAGTCCTTTTTCTGTGTCAAGGTGGGCTCAGCCTGAGACCCTTAAGAGAGTTTACTAAGATAATGGCTCAGTTTTTGCACACAAGGTCAGGGTTTCTGGTCCCATAATACTTCTTAATATGAGAATCAATCCCTGGGCAGTCTTGTGGGCCTGGAGTGCTCCAGGCAACCCTTAGACACCTCTGGTCTGCTGCCTGCTTGCATTCCCTTGACTGTGCAGGTTATGCCAGGGCCTTGGGACAGCCCCTCATTAATGAAACAGAGAGGAATTGCAGGAGGAGTGAAAGGAGCAGGGACACTGCCAACCCCAGAGCCTGCCCAGCACCGTCTGCAGGTGGTACATGAGTACATGCCATTCCCAAACAAGCTCTGAGGCATCCCTTTGTCTGGGCGCTAGCTGGGGCTATGTGGCCTTCACACCTTCTCCTTCCCAGGGGGAAACGTCGGTGGAGACCAACACCACTGAGCCCGAGTGGAACGAGCAGATCAGTTTCATTGAGATGTTCCCACCTCTGTCCAGGAAGATCAAAGTTCAGGTGCTGGATGATGCCAATGTCGGTGATGTTGCCATTGCTACACACTACATTGACCTGCAGGAGATCTCGGACCCTGACAGGAATGGTGAGGCTTGGCGTGGCTGCCCCAGGGCAGGATGTCCTGGGCAGCCCCATGCCATGTACTTTCTGCTTGGCATGGTGGTCTCCTGCGGGTGGGAGCAGGAGTGGATGAAGCAGGCTGACATTCTGGTGTCCTGGGCTGTCCTCTTGGGGCAGGTCTCTCTGCAGCAGCACCCTGGAGCAAAATGAGACCCTGTCCCTGTCTCTGCAGGCTTTAACCCCACATTTGGCCCAGCCTGGGTGAACCTGTATGGCTCCCCACAGAACTCAGCTCTGCGGGACATCCACAGAGACCTCAATGAAGGCGTGGGTGAGGGCATCTTCTACCGTGGGCGCATCCTCATGGCCATCACAGTGGAGATCTTCAGCAGCCCCAGCGCAGCAGAGAGGAAGCTTGGGGACAGGACGAGAGGTGCCCTGAGCAAACTGAAGCTGAAGAAGAAAAGTAAAAAATCCAAGGAGAAAACTAAAGAACTGATCCAGCTGCAGGGAGAGGGGGAGGCTGGGAGCTCTCAGGAGGCCGAGCAGCCCAGGGAGGTCACTGTGGAGGTAGAAGAGCTTCATCCACTCCCCAAGGTGAGTTCTGCAGTGCTGACATGGCTGATCCATGCCAGTCTTTGGCATGCACAGTTGCGAAGGGAAAGAGGCAAGGCAGGAGGCAGCTGTGTTGGTACAATAGTCATCCCTTAGCCTGCGCCCTGCTCAGTGGCTTCACACAAGCATCAGCCAAAGTCATGGCTCTGCACCAACTCATCAGGACTTCCAAGAAATCTTTTGTCCTGCCTCTGGCAGCCCAGTGGTGATTTCAGCAGCATCCTGCTGAGGTCCTGGAAGGGCTGGCAGGCATCAGTCATGCCCTGGTGCTCAGGATGTGTTTTGTCATGCGAGGCTCTCAGGCTGATTTCTGTCTCCTTGCTCAGAACGTGCTGGGGAGAAAGGATGAATTCCTCCTCTTTGCTGCCTTTTTTGAAGCCACTATGATGGACTCCTCTCTCAGCTCGAAACCTGTCAGCTTTGAAGTCTCTATAGGTGAGTATTCCCCGGGGTCTATGTCTAGAAACCAATGGGAACAGTGTGAATCTCCCTCTGACAGACAAGTCAGTTCTTGACACTGCCCTATCAAGTCAGCTCAGGAACTTAGGAAGGATGGGGAATGAGGCCAGGGAGTGTGCACAGTGCTTTACTTACCTGAAAAGCCTGGATCTCTTCTACGGGATTGGAGATTTGCACCATCTGTGTGAACTACGTGTTTTGGGAAAGTTTAGGGAAACTCTTCTAGTGAGTGGGGGTACAAAGAAGTAGACGAGTTTGGTAGCAAGAAAAGGAAATGAAGGAGGGAAAGCTGAGATACTGGGGCTGATGGCACTGAGGGGATGTGACAAGTGATGGGGAAACAATGGTTGGAGAGTGGGTCAAAGCCCCCATCTGCTAAGCTGGATGGGTGGACATGCTTGATGCTGATATACTGCTTGAGGAGCTGATGCTGGCCTCAGTGTAGGGATGCAAATGGTAGTCAGCAGGCACTTGGTGGAGCTGGCAGAACTGGAGAAGGCAGACACGAGGACCTCCTTGCAATTGCCCAGCTTCCTCTTGGACCTCCTGGTCGTCCATGTGATGCGCCGGTGGCTGGACGCTATTGAATTGCTAGCTCCAAAAGAAGTAAATACCCCTGTGCTTCTCTTGGCAGGAAGACTGCATTCTGATTTTGCCAGCTAGAAAACTTCTTTTCTAAAAAAACCTGAGCGATCCCACTTACCTGTTTATCATTTAATGCTTACCTTCAAGGAAACTACGGCAAATCTGAAGAGGTCGTACCCAAAGGATGGCAAAAAGTGGAAAAGGGAGAAGAGAAAGAAGAAAGGCAGACTTTACTGAATGCCTTTACTAGTTCAGGTGGTGAGCTGGATGCTGAAATCCTGACTCCAGCTTTAGCAGCACTCAATAAATCAGTGACAAAGAGCCAGAGACCAGAGCCCATGGAGTATGACAAGTAAGTCTTCTATGTCTTTCTATCCCACCTTTCCTGGAGCTGTCACAGCTTCCCAGCTTGGTTGCTCCGTATGTTATTAGAGAGCTGGTCAGCAATACATCTTAGATTTCTCTTCTTTGCAACCCTGCAGCTTGCCATGGCCTAGCTGGCTGGGAATTCCCACTAGCTCTACGAGCCCTATGGTGTCTGCTTGATGTGTGCAGATGGCCAAGGACAGGGTCCCAAGGAAACTGAGATCTGTCAATAGCAGCCACCCCTTTTCTGCTTCGTAAGCAGCATCTTAAGGGCTTGTTTCCAGTGAGGAAGAAGGAGAGGAGTAATCTTGGCATATGCTGTCCTGTGCTGAGCAGGCAAGACAAATACACAAGCTCTTCTGATGATATGTTTGCTCTGGGAATGCTGCCTAGTTTGTCCCACAGGCCTGGCAATGTCTTGGTCTTTGCATTGTGAGGCTTGTGCCTGCTACTACTTAGTCCCGTAGCAGAGAGAGGTCTTGGCAGCATCCCATGCTCCTGTCAGCCTCATTCATGTGAGCATGTGCTGCTCTCTCTACTAGAAACCTTGTGTGCTACTTTGGGGTGGCAAAGGGCAGATCCAGCAGCTTGAGCACATGTCCATAGTGCAGAGCCCAAAACGGCCAATTAATTTCCTGTGAAGGAGACAGAGTTCAGCCTCTGCTCCGTTGCTGGGTGTGCAAGCACATGTGTTCTGATATAGCATATGTTTTCTGTGGCAGTAGCCATAACCTCCTCTGCCTGCTGCCCTTAGGTCATACAGCTGCCTGCCCATGACGCATGAAAAACCCTGCGTGTATGTATGGAGCTACTGGGAGGATCACACCTGGAGACTCTGCATTTCCAACTGGATTGTCAAATTGGCAGAGCGCCTGGTAGCATGTTCAGGGTGTTTGCCTGTGGCATACTCCTTTCTGGTGTGCTTTCCCTGTTGCATGTGCAGTTGCTGTATGAGATGTTTGCCGTCCTCACTACCCATGAAAGTCCATGTCTCCCACGGGGCTTAGTCCCACCTGCCCTTTAGACAGGTGGGGTAGGGCACATGGACTCATGCTGTGCAACTGCCTCGTGGTGGTTCCTGGAGGAGTGAGTGATGTGATATGATGTCTGTGGCAACAAGTTTCTCTGCTGCCAGTCCTGAGATGTGTAATCATCTGTCCTTGGGCAGATGATTCAGCAAGCAGACTCTCAGGCTGTCATGAAGGGGATGCAGTCTCTTCCCAGGACCTTGTCTTTCCCTTCTGGGCTTGAAAATATGAAAGCAGAGCTTGCCACAGTGTATGTCAGTGGCTGCTCGAGGACTGAGGCACAAGGTGTTGTAACAATAAATGTTAAGGTTATCCTCAGCCTCTGGAGAGTCCCTGGCAGTCTAGTGCCAATCTGCAGCACTCATGAATCCCAGCTCTGCAGAAAGGCATAAGCCATTAATGGCAAATGCATCCTTGAAAGGTTTTACTCTGACCCCTCAACCAGGTGCAAGCTTCATGAATATTGTGATTTTGCTACAGGAGCAGGGGTTGGATGACGTGGAGAAGCTCTTGAGAAGACCAAAGGCTAAAGCAGAAGAGCGGCTCAGAGAGGTGCTGGAGGAATTTGTAGCTGGATGCAGGTTGGCATGTCCCTGATTTTCTGAAGTTTCTTGTTTTCAGGTTAGGAGGTCATATTTTGTTCTGTCTGGGCTGTGTGCAGCCTTCTCATCCTTTTGAGGTGGATGAGCAGAAGGAAATGAGGATGACTTGGGAAAAGGATGCTGTAGCTCTTCAAGCATGGAGAGGAGACCCCAGTCCTGTTCTGAGAATCAGAGTTCTCTCCATTAAGCCATGTTAAATAACCGAAGAACATTGACTTTAGTAGGCACCATTCATATTTCAAAATGAAATTCAGTTTAATAGAAGGAGAAGTGTGACAGGCAAGTAATGATAGACTGGCATGACTAATAGGCCCATAAGCATAACAAACAGAACGCAGTGTTATTTAATGGGTGCAAAAACATTGGACTTCACAGCATAACCGTCTCCACTTAACAAAGATTTCAGAATGCTGAACCATAGGAATGCATGGACTTACTGAAGCACTTCTTCAGCTGGTTTCTTGTAGCATCTTTTGTGCAGACAAGTCTTGAATTTGTGCATTTGAATCAAGTAAAGACCTTGAAGTACTATACTCTTAAACCCAATTAACCAGCCAAACAACAACAAAAAGTCCGCATAAATCAGACTATACTGCTCACAGCAGCATTATTCTATCCCAAAATCCAAAGTCATAGATGGCAGCCTCAGTGTTCCTGGAGTCCTGTGTGTTTCCTAAATGTGAAGGACATTTCCTTCACTCTTTTCAGTCATGCTATCAAAAGACCAGTGTTTCAATCCCCATGACTGCCCTGTGGGGGCTGATACGCCCTTCAGTCCACAGTGCAACAGTAGAAAGGGAGCCTCAGGTGCTAAGAATCCCTAGTGTACCTTCTGAACCAACAAGCTTGCAGAAGAGAGGGCATTGCAGAAAAGGAGACTCCTGATGCATCTGGATTGGTAGCAGGGATTTGGAGCTTGTGTCCCTGCTATGAGCTGTTCTCAACCTGCTAGGTGCAGAGGATACAGGGCCTGTGCTGCTTTTCTCATTGCAGGCAATATTCACTCAGTGCAGAGAGAAAAACAATGGCACATCCAAATAACCTGGACAGATGTCGGACAAAATACCTGATGCGTAGCATTGTAAGTTATGGGGCTTGGTGGTGGTTGGTGGGAGCCTGTGCAATCCCTGCTCTGGGGGATGCTTCTGGAGGACTAGCAGGAACTGAAGCTAAGAAGGAAACCTGGAGCTAAGACTCATGATATCAGTCATAGGCTCGTACTACAGCATCTCCCAACTTCTGCTCAGAGCAATACAACTTCCGGCACAGGGAACAGAGACACGGTCTGGCCATGGCTGCCCACAGTTTTGTGCAGATGCTGTGCCCTGATGCCTTCCTTCACCTCTTCTGGGGCATATGTGGTTGAGCACATGGATATTGCTGCCCAGTAGGTTGCTGGAGGCCTTTTGGTACACCATATTCCTGCAGGCAGTTTTGCAGTGGCTCACTGAGATCCACTGCTCCTGAAAACTCGGCCCCTTGGCTGGGTACAGATCCAGCAGATCTACAACAGCCATTCATCTGTCTGTTCTCAGAAAGGGCAACACTTGGGCCTTTATCACCCTGTACACAAGACCAGCTAGCTGAATGAGAGCACAATTACATACCCTCCATCACAGCACAGCTGTAGTCACAGTCCCTGCAGACTACAAAGCTTTGAAAGGCTGACCAAAATGCAATGACAGCAGCAGGAAATAAAATTTAGGCATTTCTGGGTCCCAGTTCCATTCCCTCTGCTTCCTTGTGTGTCATCACCTGAGCTATGGTGAAGGTGCTCTGCTAAGCCTGAGACACTCTGGAAGAGAGAACCCACCCAAGAGATGAGTTTTCTGGCTTTCTCAGTACATAGTGGGTGTACACCCTGAATTCCTTCTGGATTTCATTATTAGTTTTGGTTCATCCCAAAGTCTCTCCTCATATGTGTACACTATCTCCAGTGTGTACTAATGGTGGTGAAAGCCAAGCCCTGTGTTGCAGTTTCCTACATCTTCATATTCCCACACTTCTGTGGCCCCAAGTTGCTCCTTGGCCAAAGTCTACCGCAGGCGCTATCCGGAGCCTTAGACCACCAGCTTCTGGAATGTTTATTCCTTAGGCATCTTTCTGCCCCAGATGATTTTAAAGCTCATGGACTTCTGTTACCGGATTATATTGGCTGGGCTGATGAGTTACTGGAGTCTCCAGTTCTTGGCACCTTTTGCTAAATGGCTTGTGACTGGTTCATGGAGGTTTGCTCTTAGCAGCTGGACAGTGAGCCATGGTGGAGGTCAGGGCGCAATGGGGCAGGATGGGTGTGGTCAGCACACAGTAAGCTCCCTGCAGACCCCCTGTGTGGGGTGGCAGCAGGACATGGCTGGTTGTGTGACAGCTGTGCTTTCTGTTCAGATCCTGTATGCAAAGCAAGGGCTCCGTGTGAGGCGGCGCCTGACTGGAGACAATGTCAAAGAGAAGGTTAAGGAGACAAGGAGGATCCTGGCAAAGATACGCTTCATGGCTAAAGAGGTACAGCAGCTCCTAGGGAACCCCTTTTCTGAGCTGGAAGAGGGTAGGCAAGGAGAGGATACTGAGCTGTCTGCTGGGGCTCTCACCAGTGTGAGCTGAAGTTTTTCCTCTGCTGTCTTTCCTCACTATGTAAAATTCCAAGTTCCAGCTACTGGAAGTTACCTTATTTCCTGTGATAGCTCTAATGAGGGATGAGGCGAGGCAGCTTTGCAGAGCTGTTGGTGGCAGAGCAGGGGTCCAGGCAGCTCTGCAGTCGGTAGGAGGCAGAGCTGGGCCAGCTCCAGGCCTCCTGGGCCTCTGCACCCCAGCAGCCCAAAGCCTTGTCTGGAGCAGAGAGTTTTGCCTTGGAAAACAGCCTTGCCTGTGCTGCCTGCACTTCTACCAGGGGTTGACCCTAGATAGTTTCTAGAGATTCAAACTTGCATTGGAATAAGGTCTCTCATCCATAGTAGAGACTATCCTCATTCAGAGTTTCACTGTTTGTATTTTAAGTAACTGAAAAAATCAATGTGTTGTTCTAGTGTCAACCAGAATGCCGTGTTTGCTGACATTAGGTGGACAGACGCTGTTAAAGTTTGGAGAAGTCTTTCACCTAGCACCAAGTGAAGTCAAATCATCTTCACGTCTTTAGCTGTGTGTGGGTAGAGTGATGTACAGTTGTAGTGATGGCATTTGTCTTCCCAAGTCACCGTTTCTGTGATGGAGCCCTGCTGTTCTGGGGATGGTTAAAGACCTGCCTGTCCACAGGAAGAGGGGAATGAATTCTTTGGTTTGCTTTGCTTGTGTGTGCAGCTTTTTCTTTCCCTATCAAACTGTTTTTATCTCAATCCATGACTTCTTTCACTTTTACTCTTTGAATCCTCTTTCCCATCACACTGAGAGACAGTGAGTGAGGGGCTGAGGGGGCTGAGGGGGCTGAGGGGGCTGAGTTGCTGGCTGGGGTTAAGCCACAACACCTGCAGAGCCATATTGCAGGGCTGACTTTCAGAAGCATGTGGCCAATGTTAGGTCCTTTATTTGCTTCTGGATCTCTAAACCGCCATGCAGACAGAGTCCCTCCCGGGAGGAGATGAAGCTTTCACCAGGTCAATGGAAGGAGGATGATGCATGCTGTTCCTCTGCTGTGATGTTCCTCCCTTCCCTCCTTCCAGCCCCAGTGCACTCTACCTGATGTACTCATCTGGATGCTCAGCAACAACAGGCGTGTGGCATACGCCAGAATTCCTGCACAAAACATCCTCTACTCAGTAGTTGAAGAGGAGAAAGGCAAAGACTGTGCAAAGATCCAGACTGTCTTTATGAAGGTAGGGTTTATACCGAAACAGTGTGCTCTTGCTTGCTTCTTGCTCTTTCCCCCTCCTTGCTTTCAGCCCTCCTTCCTGAAATCCTGGTGTTCACAAAGAACACAGCTCTCGCTCCACCACTGCCTTTTGCCTCTGCCGATGTGGTGCTCTCTCTCCTCTGCTCTTTGGTCAATCCCAGGCTGACGGCAATCATCTTGGTCTGAGATGTGAAACCTGCTAAACCTTCTGTGCTTTCAGGTCCCTGGCTTACACACTGGTGAGATCTTTGCCAAACTGGAAATCTACATGTGGCTTGGGGTAACCAAATATGCGAAAAACTGTTTGGCAGAGCTACCTGAGGAGTTTCTTTCTGAGAGCGAGCCGGAGATAGCCCAGCTCTCAGCATACAGCCCTCCCAGCCAGCTCAGCAGGGATGGTGAGTGCAGATGCCAGTTCTCCACATAAGCAGGAAAGCAGGGATGTGAGAGGTCCCAGCCATGTGTTATGTCTGTGGTGACGCATTGTCCCCCCCACAGCCCTTCACCTCCAGGCCACACTGTGATCTGAGAATTAGAGTATGTCTAAGAATTAGGACCTGATCTAGTGTCATCTCCAAGGCATGACTGGGACTGGCACGTCCAGTTTGATCTCACGAGGATGTATTTGCACATTCACAGCTAAAGCAGCAGGTGGGATGGGTGCTTTGTAGGCACTGAATGTGCTGCCAAAATGGCAATGGGCATGAGGTCTGCCCCTCTCATGAGGCTTGGTGGTGCTTTGCTGCGGCAGATGCTCATAGCAGAACATTGCACATTTCACATGTCACATGTCACGTACTGCCCAGAGGTATTCTGAGGAGCCCACTGAGCTTGTCTGGCTTGGCTAAACCTTTTGACATGTAGTAGCCGGAGAACCACAGTCCCTAGAAGTAGTAGCTATTCCTCACAGGATGTACCCACTCCTCCTATCTGGCTGGCCTTCTCCTTCAGGCATTTTTTTGGCCTTATACAGGACTTGGTTGGGGACCTCCTCTCTCCTTTTCTTACCAGATTTCAGCTATTTCCAGCTGCGAGCCCATCTGTATCAGGCTCGAGGGATCCTCCCTGCAGATGATAACGGCCTTTCAGATCCATTTGCAAGAGTGGTGTTTTCAACTCATTGCCAGACCACCAGGGTGAGACCACTTAAACTCTTGCCTCTGTCATCTTGGGAATTTGGGGAGAGAAAAATGACCGTGCCCTCACTGACATGTTTAAGGCCAGTCCGATGGCAGTCCTCCTGGGACTTTTGTATCTCCAAGCACTCAGGTATCTATGCTCTGGACAGCGTGGTTATGTTCAGGGAATATTTGACAGTCATTGAGCATGGTCTCAGATATTGACTGGTGTGTGCCGGTTGGCCTAGAGTGCTGATCCCACACTTTTACCACTTCCCCTCCTGCCAGCCACCAGCTGCATGTGGCTGTGTGAGAGAGAGAATCAGCCCAGAGTTTCTCACTTTCCTGCATGTGGTTTGTTTCCACTGACTGTGGAACACTTGGGCCTTTTGTCTCCGCAGATGCTGGAGGAGACACTGAGCCCTATGTGGAATGAGCTACTTTTGTTTGACCAGCTCGTTATTGATGGGAAGAAAGAAGAGTTGAAAACAGAGACCCCCATCATTATAATCAACCTTTTCAGCCACAATAAATTTGTAAGTATGGCCATGCTGCCCTTCTCCTGTTGTTTCCAGAACAGGGAAGTGAGAGGAGCTCTGTATGAGTGCTCCCACTTCTCTCTTTGCTTTCCATTACTCAGCTTGGTCCTGGTCCACTGGTGACAGTGAATCGTGGGGACTGTGGCTGAGGTTGAGACTTTCTGACTCAGAGATACTCTGAGCTCATCAGGGGCTGATAAGTGCCCATTGGATCCAGGATCTCTTCTTTTTGAAGAAATACTATGCCTGCTTCCTTGGAAGGCTCATGTAGCAGAGGGGTAATTAGGGGGAACTAATATTGCTTTCAGGGCTGTTCCTTCCCCTGTGTCCCCATGTGTCATTGATCATCCCTCCTCAGTCCTCCCTTTTCTCTCTTTATTAGTTCTTTAAAGTCACACTGTCCCCTGAAGCCTCTGTTATCCTAAGGCTAATGACATAACTCGCACCAGGTTCTCCTGTGTAACTCAGCAGCTTTCCTGGGGTTTCAGTACAAGACAAACCCTGTTGTATTGGGACGAGTCCAGAGAAAGGCACCAAGATGGAGCACAAGACAGAAGAGGAGAGCTGAGTATATTCAGCCTACAGAAGTTGAAGGAAAGCCAGTGTCTTTGCTGTCTGCAGATACCTGGTAGGAA
Source organism: Oreocharis arfaki (assembly GCA_013398015.1). Classification (NCBI taxonomy): domain Eukaryota; kingdom Metazoa; phylum Chordata; class Aves; order Passeriformes; family Paramythiidae; genus Oreocharis; species Oreocharis arfaki. Next base: position 23,784 of record VZRR01000211.1, read on the forward strand.
AGGATAGAAAAGGTCAGTTCAGACTCCTCATGGAGGTACTGAGGCGCCCAATGGCAAGCAATGGGCACAAACTGGCAAAGAAGAAAATCCATCTTGATATAAGGAAGCAAGTTTTACTCAGAGAGAGATCACATGCTGGGCCTGTAGCTCAGAGAGCTTGTAGTACACCCATCCTTGGAGATACTCAAACCCTGTCTGGAAGAGACTCTGTAAAACCTGATCTAGCTTAGGTGTCCTCTGCTGCATGGTGCCAGGTCATTTGGCGAGTTCCGCATGGAGATGAACCATGAGTTAAGAGGAGCTGCTGCAGACATGCCCTATCTGTTCCTAGCTCTGGATGGAGCAGACGAAATCGGAGCAGAGGATGACATGTGTGGAAGAATAGTCTTGTACTGTCCCAGATTGGCTGGAATTAGTGATGGTCTTCAAGGTGGTGAGATAACACAGGGATGATTTGATTCATTCCCCTCTTTCCTGCAGGGCTCCCCTGAGTTCCTTGGGCAGGCCTTTGCTGTCCCTCAAGTGAAGCTGGTCGATGAGCCGTACACCAAACCTGCCCTGCAGTTCTTTGATTTCTACAGAGGCACCAAAGCAGCAGGAGAGCTCATTGCCACTTTTGAGCTGATTGAGCTCGATTACAGCGGCTATTTGGAGGTAACAGGCTTGTAGGAAGGTGCACATGGTTGTCAGCTCTCTGAGGAGAGCTGTGTGGGTGTGGTTGCACGTGGCCCTCCAGAGGATTCCAAGTTGGAGGCCACATCTGGCTTTCAACTGAAAGGAGGCTGTAGAGGCAGCCTGTGAGCACAGAACTGGGAGCGGGGGAGAGGGGCCATGGCATGGCATGGCATTGAAATTACTTTCATCACCTGCTGTGTCCTGGTTCCACCTGTTCAGCCATCAGTGCCTGAGGACGTGGAGCCCAAGGAGCCTGATTACCTAGAAGACCCCCGTGCTGGACGATTCATCATCCCTGAGGGCATCCGCCCAGTACTGAAGGAGTTTCGCATAGAGGTGCGCTGCTGTCTGCTGCATTGGCTTTCCCCTCAAGCTGGCCCTGGGCGGAGGGCAGGACTTGGTGAGGGAGTCCAGTTTGGAGCTCAAATGTGCCTACGAGGCCTGTGCAGATGCCAGAAATGGAGGTGCTTGACATGAGGGAGAAACCATCTGAGTAGTTCAACAGGTAAAGCTGCTGGGCAGCTGAGCTGGGAGAGCAGGCCTGTGCTGTCTATGTTGTCCCGGGGACGGCAGGAAACTTGATCCAGGATGAAATGGAATTATTTATTAATCTACGGACTCGGGTCATTGGTCATCGACCATCCACCTCTCTGGAATGATTGGTGAAACCATACAATACCCATTCCAAAACATTCTTCAGTCTTAGTCATAACAATACTTCATAACAATCTTGCACCTGCAGATAGTTTACAAAACTCTCTAACTGTTGAAGAACAGCATCCGTGTGAAAGCAAGGACTTTCACACAGGCACCAGCAAATTGCTGGAAAATGTTTCTGCAACCAACTCTCAGCATCCACACTGTGCCTCTTCTGGGGACTGTGTCCTGTGGGTGGGGGGTGGCAGCATGTGCAGTGCCATGCCTAGCATGTCTTGGACAGCAGCTTCATGTTGTGCTTCAGATCCTGTTCTGGGGCCTGAGGGACCTGAAGAGAGTGAATTTGTTTGAGGTGGATGAGCCCCAGGTGATCATTGAATGTGCTGGCAAGAAGGTGGAGTCAGAGGTGATTGTGTCCTACAAAGAGAACCCCAACTTCACTGAACTGGTCAAATACATGGATGTGGTGAGTGGGAAGGTGGATTCTGCCATGCCAGGGTATGCTGTGGCTACCCTGCACCCATGCACTGCCTCACTGCATGGGGCAAGATAGCAGGAGGAGAACTGCCTCCAGGAACCTCCTGTGGCCACATGGTTCAGCTGCAGAACCAAAACTTTTGTGAAATTGCCCACCAAGAGCCGTCTTAGCCATGGCCTGTCACGGCAAGGCTTTGATTTTTGGGCATAGCTGCAGGGTGCTGGCAGGCTTCTCATTATGTGATGGGTCTGCCATAGTTTTATAGCTCAACACAGGTTGATCACCCTTACTCCTAGTAACCCCATGCATAATTCTTTTGCAGGAGCTCCCAGAGCAGGTATACCTGCACCCTCCCCTCAGCATCTTTGTGGTGGAAAAGCGTGCTTTTGGGCGCACTGTGCTGGTGGGTAGCCATATTGTGTCCAATGTGATGAAATTCTCTCCCAGAGAGCTGGAGGAGGAGCCAGAGGATGTGCCCAAAGGTGAGCTGCTTGGAGAGGTTCTCATGGAGACAACAGGCAGGCTTTGCCAGTGGCAGAGATCCCTAGCTCTTCCACTCCCTCTTAGCCAGGCAGCAAAGTCCTCTCCCTGGAATCACAAGGTCATAGAATCACAGATTGGTTTGGGTTGGAAGGGAGCTTAAATATCATCTCATTCCACCCTCTGCCATGAGTAAGGCCACCTTCCACCAGAATGTTCAAGGCCTGTCCAACCAGGCCTTGAATGTTTCCAGTGATGGGGCAGCCACAGCTTCTCTGGGCAAGCTGTGCCAGGGCCTCACCACCCTCACAGGGAAGAATTTGCTCAGCGAGACCTGCATCTTTAGGGAGCTGGTCCACTAGGACCAAGGATTGAAAAGGTTCCAGTTCTCTCACATTGTCAGGTCACGGTCTGTTCATTGGGTAACAGTTTAGCTAAACAGTTCTAGGATAGCAACAGCCAGCACTCCTGATCTGGAAGCATGAAAAAGCCAAAGATTGGTCCATCTGTGGTTATTTCTGAGTAGGGAAGGTATATCTCATAATTCTGAATTCCTGAGAGTCAGCAACAAGCATGTTGATGATGGTGGCCGATCTCAGAACTGTACTTGGATCTCCAGCAGGTTTTTTTGCAGGGTCTGCTATGAAAAGCTTTAAAATCAATCACACTACAGTGTTTTAACAGGGAGGGTTTTCCTGTGGCCAAAAGTATGAAGTAGTGGGCAGAAATAAATGCATGGAAACGTGAAGCTCTTTATTTTCATCTCAGCTCGGAAAGTCTCATCTCACCGTCTTCCATCTCAGACTGTGGTAAATATTGGACTGGCAGCTGGTGACCCAGGTTCCAGCACTCACCCCCTTAGTTTTGTGAAGGTGAGTGATGTGTTGGGCCCAACAAATTTTGAAGTTTGTAAAGCCAAATTGTAGGTTACAAACAAAAAAGAAAGTTCAGAAGTTCAGTGTTAGGTTTCATTCACCATTCGATTACAGTGGCTGTTTGGAGGTAACAGGCTTGTGGGATGCTGTACATGGTTGTCAGCTCTCTGAGGAAAGCTGTGTGGGTGAGGTTTTTCTCTGGACTGAAACACTCCTCTCTCCTGCCTGCTCATTGGCAGTGCCATGTGCTGGGGCTCTGGCACGGGGAGACTAAGGAGACCGGCCCTGTGCCTTGAAAACGGCTTCTTTTGTAGCAAAGAGCAAAGCTACCTGGGGCCTCAGGTAGCTTTGCACCTCCTGTGCTCTGCCTGAATGCTGAGCCTTTGCCAGAGGCTCCCAGGGCACTGGAGGAGGATGCATGAGTGTCCTAGGTGGTCATTTCTTCCCTCTGAACCCTTTTCTCTGTTCTCTTAAGATGCCTTTGAAGAAAATTCCTATCAATAAGTTTGTAAAGAAGGAAGATGAATATGAAGAGGAAAAACCAGAACTGGAAGAACTGGATTGGTGGTCCAAGTACTATGCATCCCTGAAAGAGCTGTATAACCAGGTAATATTTTTTGACAGCTGCCAACAGAAGGGAAAATAGGCTACACTGGCCTGAGGGAGATGTTTTCAACAATACTGTCACAGGAGCTCTCCTGGCATGGATTTGCAGGAAGACGTGGACTTTTGTGTTTCAAGCATACTTAAGGTAGCCAGGTATCAAGCATCTACCAGGTGGGCTGATTTCAGCGGGTGGTGGGTGTTGAAACATCCCTGAGGCTCGGTGCCCAAGTAGGGTGAGAATGAGATAGCTTCTGTTGAGGCACTCCAGAAAATGTGACGTTGCTGATTTTAGCAGGGGTTTTCATGCTGTTTACTCTGTCCTGGTTATGTCTGTGCCAGTTTGAGGCAGATTTGGAGGAAAATATCCTCTGATAGAAGACAAATTACAGCCGCCCCTCCGCCACCAGGTTCGGGAAAGAAATCTTCCTCAGAGGAAAATGAAAGAGGTGGGAAAAAACTCTGTTTATTTAACAAACACACAGGGAAAAAAAAAGAATAATAATGCTAAATAACAAAATCTCTCGCTGTGGAGAGAAAACCTGGAAGACTTTCAGAGTCCTTCTATGCGTCTGGTCTCCCTCCTCCTTCTCGGAGCTGGGTTGGCATGGGGGCCTCCCCCTCCGGACCAGGGTAAGGTCTCACGGTTCTGATGTTCTGAACAAGTCCAGAAGAGAAGAAAAAGAAAGCAAAGTCCCAGGGGAGAAACAAAGTTCAACTCTCTGTCTCTCTCTGAAGAAAACAGAGCCCAAAAAAAAAGCTGACCGAAGAAAAACCAGAAGGGTGCTTCCTCCTGCTCCGCTCCCTGCAGAAGCACACACAGCGAGATAGCAGTGTCCTTGGAGCACGGAACTGTTTTGAAAAAGTTCATCTGGCTTTTTTTGTCTTGCATTCAGTTTTAAAGGCATAGAAAGGCACAAGATTCATGTCTGGGCAATATGGGATACACACCGTAAAGTCACACCAGGACAATGTCCTAGTATGTGTTATGGGAGCTGGTCTGCTCCAAATTTCCTTCCTTGCCCTGTCCAACTTAAATTCTCATCAAAAGAAGCTAGCAGAAGAATCTGGCGAGAAGAAAAAGTCATTAAGACACTCATTGGATACCATCCTGCAATGATGTTATTGCTGAATGATTTCAGGCTACATATTACTCTGCTGGCAGGGAAGTGTCAGTGTTCTGTGCTTGGAAGGAGAAGCCTTTGCTGTCAGAGATCTGAGGTGACTGTTTACGTGTGTTTCAGACATGCAGTGATGAGGAAGACGCTGAGAATGATGACCTGAATGATGCAGGTGAGTCCTCTAGCAATACCCCACTCTTTAATGGGGAGAACCAGGATTTTATACCACTCTGGAGGGTACTGGGCTTGTGGGAATGGCGTCTGTGTAGAGAATAACATTGCAACATTCAGCAACAACAGCATAAAAGTGAGAGGAGAGACTGAAGACATCGACAAGGGCTAACAGGCTATTTCAAGTTGAAAATGCCAAACTTTACTGAAAAAATTTGGAAAATTGTTGGAGAAGTCCTGGAAAATAGTGGAGTCTTGTAAAATTGTGTTAAAGCAAGTGCTTTCCTGTGTGAGCAAAATGCAGAAAAATTATCTGCAGGGATCATGAGGTTGTCTGGGTGAGACCAGGAAGCAGTGGTGGGATGGAAAGAGGATGGAGGACAGGGAAAACTGTCCAGGAGCTGGGCATCACTCTGTACTCATGGGATGCTCACCTGGGGTACAGGTGAATTGGGTAACGGAAGGTAACAGAGGTAACAGAAAGACAGTGATAACAATCTTTTTGTGATCTGGGAACAGTGTTACAGTTGTAGGTTCAGGTTTGCAGAGGTGTAAGCAGTGACTGATATAGCTCTGATCTGGGAAAGTGCAAAGTATAAAAATGATATAAATACAATTTAAGGAGAGGGCTTGCCCGCATGCCATTAGTGCCCAAGGGATCTGGAGCCTTGGGAAATGAGACAAGGATACACCCACTCTGTCCTTGGTTTGGTGGTGCCCCTGAGAAAGGTCTAGATATGATCTCTCCAGGCTCAGCTAGCTGTGCCCGAAGTGGCAGTGATGCTTCGGTTAGCCACCCAAATCAGCAGGCCGGTAAATAAGCGCTCATCCAAAGAGGAGGCTGAGCTCTCATCTGTGCCTTCCCTGACAGCACCTGTGAGCTGGTCCAACCACCTTCCTTCGTTTGGTTTCTGCCCAATTCCTTTCTGAACAGCAGCCATGCAGGCAAACAGGCAGGTCTGTGCCGATTTTTGTCCCCCCACCCATCCAGCCATGCCATGCTGGGAAACCTGAGATGCTAGAAGGACGCCTATTACAGACAGCAATAGCTCCAGTTGCTGTGACACAGGCCAAAGCCCTGGGTGAAAGCAGAAGCTGTGGCTGGGGTAATTTAATGTAGAGGCACTTGACATGATGGGTGAAATCAGAGTGTTTCCTAATCTCTTACTGTCATTTCTAGATGGAGGGAATTTCAATGCATCCTCCATTGACATGGAAGCAGAGGATGAGGCAGTGATTGAAGCTGAACCTGCTCAACCCAAGAGGAAGCTCATTGCCACCCTTCAGGTGATAATTGGGGTGACCTAGTCTCTTTCAGCCCTGGCCTTTTGTCCATGTCCTCCTCACCTTCCTACAGTGGAAGTTTTGCTGGGAGGAGAACCTGCAGTGTGTGCTGAGGCCCCATAATTGCTGAACTTTGATGCAGCTGGTAAGACCTTGGAGCCAAGCAGGGATGTGCATCCACATCCAAGGCTGGCCCCAGGGACATGCAGGAAAACCTTTAACACCCTGCACTGAGTAATACAGGAATAAGGTAGGACTAGCTGAAATAGCTGAAGCAGAGAAAGGATCATCTTTCTGGCTCTCCTTCTCTTTCAGATGGCAGAAAAAGGCCCAAAATTACTTTCTACTTATTTCAGATCTACAGCTCTGAGCTGGAAAATGAGTTCGGAAATTTTGAAGACTGGTTGTGTGTTTTCCCCCTTCATCGTGGCAAAGCAAATGAAGATGAAGATGGAAATGAGGATGAGCATTATGTGGGGAAGTACAAGGTACTGTTTCATTTGGATGACATTTGTGCTGCTTGTGGAAGAAGATCCTTATGACCTATATTTTAGAGCAAGCCAACACCAGCAAAGCCTTTCAGGGTGCATGGGTGTGCAGGATGGCATGAGTTTGGGCTGCAGTATGGCCAGGGTACTGTTAGTGCCTGTTGAAGCAATTGTACTGTGGTCCTACCGTTGTTAGCCTATAAATCCATCTGATTTAGATTTTTTAGCTGCCACAAGGAGAAAGCATGAAGCATAAAGGACTCATTCTGGTTGCAACCTCTGGTTGTATTTAATATGCATATAAGTATTAGTAAGCTTCACTGGTTTTAAAATTAGCAAAACTTATTTAAAAGAGGCATCGTCCTCCCATCCAGGAGCCCTTGAAGAGCTACAGAAGCTGTAGCTGTTCCTAGAAAACCTTTCGTGTCTTCTGTCTTTGGCAGTCCAAAGTGTCTGGAGGTGCTCAGGTCTGACATTGGCAGTGGTCTGACAGCCTGCAGCCTAAATTGCAAGCAGGGATTGCCTGGGCCACGTGGACATGATTGGACCTTTGCGAAGGACTGTTCTCATGGGCACAGAGTGTCTGTGGTCTGCATGGGGAAATGGCTCTGATTTTCTAGTTGGCAGGTTAAGCTGGTGGCTCCAATACTTTCTGAGATATTCCCATTTGTATCCAGCTGTTCCTTGAAAAGTGTTTTCCGCAGGGCTCCTTCTATGTCTACCCCACTGAGGAAGCTGTTACAGAGCCCAAGGTCTCCCGGGGCATTCCAAGGAACAGACCCATCAAGGTTCTTGTAAGAGTTTACGTTGTTAAGGTAAGTCTGGTGGAGGTGGCAGTAATGCTTGGTGGTCTCTCCCCTCCCTATGGACCTTCTGCCATTCTCTGCTCAGTAAATGGGAGCAGTGGCACTTGTGAAAAATGCAATGCTGGCTTGAAGCCTCTGCCAGCCCAGTGGAAGACACCTACATCCTGTCCATGGAGAGTCTTCCATTCTTCGTAGCTTGAGGAGGTGCTAAAAGGCTAGATGGGCATTTCTTGGCTCCTTACATCTGCCTTGAGATCATGAGCAAGTGGGTGGGTCCACAGCTGAAGGCATCAATGGCTTGTAGAGTGAGGATTTGTGTGGGAACAAGTGGCTGTTCCATTGCTGGAGTAGTTGCTGGAGGGACCTGACCAAGCGGGCTTGGGTGGTGTCAGGCCTGTGCAATGTTCCTTGTACAGGGTGCTCTCCACAGCTGTGTACAGTAGTATCTCTTGTATATTCCAGGCTACAAATCTGTCTCCAGCAGACCCCAATGGCAAAGCAGACCCCTACGTGGTGGTGACTGTAGGGCAGCAGCAGAAGGACACAAAGGAGCGATACATCCCAAAGCAGCTCAATCCTGTGTTTGGAGAGTATGCAGGAAGGTTTCATCTAGCAGGTTTAATAAGAACAGTGCAAATCTGAGGCTTTGAATGTGGCTCAGCATGTGAGGTCTTCTGTTCCCTTCTGATGGAGAACCTTGTGCTTTAACACAAAGCTCCTGGGCATGGCTCTTGCCTCCAGCTAACTCAGGAGCCATCATGTTTTGGGTTAGGAGGCAAGCACGCCCAAGATTTAAAATTGGAAGCTGAGCACTGGAGAGTTTTTTTCCCTAACTCCAGGCCCTCTATCCAAGCCATACATTCCTGGAAAAGCAATTCCTTTGTTTGAACATGCTTACTGAAAATTGCACATACTGAATTTAAGGAGAACCAAAGTTCATCAGAGGCCTTTAAGTTGTTAAATGCTGTTCTTAATTGTATAGGATTATCAAAGCAGAGCATGTGTTTCATTTCCACCCTCTTTGCTAATTGCACTTTCCCTGTTTGATTCTGTCCAGAGTTGTGGAGCTGACAGTCTCCTTTCCTGTGGAATCAGAACTCACTGTGGCAATATTTGACCATGATTTGGTTGGATCTGATGATCTGATTGGGGAGACCAAGATTGACTTGGAGAATCGATTCTACAGCAAGCACAGGGCCAACTGTGGAGTGGCTGCGCAATATGACTTGTAGGTACCAATGTGACATGTAAGGGCCATAGACGTTCTTCTCACCTGCCACATGTGGGTAATAGAACTCCTCCTGTTCTGCAAGACAGAATATGCATTTGCAGGTGCTCCACAGATTCACTACAATTTACATGAATAACTCTATCTGTTTGGACACATACCAGCTCCCTATGATAACTCTAATACCTACTGCAAACTAATATGCCTTGCATAATATAGTAAAAAAATTCTTTATTGCTTTCACATTGGTGTTCTGTGAGAAAAGTGCTTTTTTGACACTGAGCTTTCACAAAATACGGTAGTTTCTCTGGCAGCATTTTGTAAGCAGCAACACTCAGGACGTCTGATTTCCTTTGGCCTCCTTCCATACGGATTTTCTGGTGTCTTCAGCCAGTTTTCTGCAAACTTCTCCTACCCTGCTATCGGAAAATTAGCTGTGGGCATGGAGTTGAGTACCCAGCACAGCTAAAACCTCTTTCCCACTTGGGAACTGCAGCTAGAATTGCTCCTGCTGCTAGAATTGCTTCTGCTGCTCAGAAGCTAATAGTTCTGTGAGGTGCAAGTCCAACTTGTTCTCTGTCAGGACAGAGTTTGTTTAGCTTTTCATTCACTAGGAGTTTTGTAACCCTTTTAAGCCCAGAGTTTTCTCAGTGAAAATCTGAGCAGGGTTCTGGTGACATAGCCTGTGCTGTAGGAAAGGAAGGATGTTTCACAGCCTAGAAAAGAAACTTAAGCTGAAGAAATTCTTGATGTTTTCTTTTTCCACGTAGAAATGGCTACAACACATGGCGAGATGCTTTTAAACCCACACAGATCTTGGATAGTTTATGCAAGAAGAACTCAATCCCTGCTGCAGAGTACAGATGGGAGGAGATCAAAGTGGACAATAAAATATTCAAGGTCCCTCCAGAGGCTTTTCCTGAAGGTACAGAGGGCTTGTTGAACTGCTCTCTTAAACAGCTGCCTGTGCTCAGCAATGCATGTTCTGGTGGGTGGCCTGGGAGCCCACCAGCCTCTCTTCCCTGAGGTGTCCAGGCTGGCTTCCCCATTCTGTGCCCTCCATGGCCCAGTTTTTTGGGTCACTGTGGGACGCATCCTTGGTGTTCAGTGCCCTGGTTTCAGTGGATGACACTGTTGCACTGGGGGAAGATGTGATCCAGGCCATTAGGTACCAAAGTGGCTCCTCTGGCAGTGGGTGGAGCAAAGTAAATCCGCTTGCATGGCAGTGTTGGTCATGGAGGTTTGTTGTATGCCAGCTTATTCTGGTGGCTGGCACTGTCACAAAGCTGTACCTTCATCTGCTTATGATCACTATCAGCAAGATAATGAAGTCCTGTTTGGGGTTGTGGGTATATTGGAGTGTCACAGTTGAGGCGGACGCGCGACACACACTGAGTCCAGTGTAAAGTGCAGGTAAAAAGCGTTTATTCCAAAAGCCAGTGTCATATATACACTTTTGTATGTTTATCATTTGTGCTCATTGTCCATTGGTTACTTAACTACTACAACAGGTTCATTGGCTATTTTAACTACACTATACTATTATTAGTTATCTACAATACAGACATCTCAAGAATCCAAACAGAAGCCAGCTGCAGCTGTGTTTACCATCTACTCCCTTTATTGTTTTGAATTTCTTGCTTCTCTTGATTAAGTTTCTCACGGGTAGACATGGATTGTGCTGAGATCAATGTCAGACTCAGACTCAGACAGGCTTTCTGATCTGCTGTCAATCTCCACATTGGAGTTTTTGGTTTTTTTTTTTTTGGTTGGTTGGTTCTGGTTTTTGGTGGTGATGGGTTTTTAAATTTTGTTTTCTTTAATGGTTTTTTTTTTTTTTTTTTGTGGGTGTTTTTTGTTTTGTTTTGGGTGTATTTGGGGGGGGGGTGGTGAGGGGGGAAATGTTTTTTCAGTCTTCTTTCCTGTTTTTAGCTGGCTTTGTCCAGGAATGCTCTGTGCTTCCAGTGGCTTCAGGTGCCTTGGGTGATTCTGCACTTTTCCTCTCTACTGTTGATCTCCACCTTATAGGCAGCTTCTGCTTCTGATTTGCTATTTTTCTTTCCTTCTAACTGGCATTACAAACCCTGAGCCAGGGCCACAGATGTCCAAGAACACAACAACCTTTCACAGCCTCCGCCAGCAGTGGCGGAGAACTTCCCTGAGCAAAGGCCAGCCCCTGCTGCAGCCACCACCTGTGCAATTGAATCCAACCTCAAGGAAAGACTAGAGCAGATGTTGCCCACTTGTGGATGGCTGAGTACTGCAAGGCAATGTTATGTAGGAAGGATTATCCCTGGCCTTACCTTCTCATAGTGAGGGTGCCTATATGTATGGCCAACTTTACTTTCTCCTTGTTTCAGGGCAACTGTTCCTCAGTTTTCTGGTGGTCTCTATGGCTTATGTGAAGAAGAGAAAAGAAATCCTACTCAGGAGAGGGCAAGGAGCCTCCAAAATCTCTTTTCCCCTTTTTTTTCAGGTCAATGGATAGCTGGGGAGGGAGAAACAAGGTGCTCTCCTGGTGTTCCCTGACAGCTGACTCTAGTTCCATCATAGCAGCAGCTGGTGCCCTGTGAACCTCTGCTGTGCTTGAGCACTTCTTGGAATGGTTTAGGTCTCAGACTGATATCCAAGGGGCAGATGCACTCCATAAACCCAGGAGTGGGTGGGTCACTGTGCCCTCACCTGTTGGTTCTGGCTTTTCTCCCACCAGCAAGATTTGGCCTTGAACTGCCATTTGGCTTCGCTGTGCCGAAGGAGTTAATTAGTTGCACATAGTGTTCATTAACAGAGAGCACGTCTTGAGAGTGGCAAATAATGCTCTCCAGTAGTACTTCTCTGGCAAAAATTTATCCATGGATCTATTGGCACTACCATGGAGATGTGGGGATTAAACTGCCCCACAGGGTCACATCTTCCTCAATGTCCCTTGGATCTTTTTCCCAGGGCCAGAGTAAATTCTTCTTCGCCCTTTCCATGTTATTTCTCTTGGCTTGTTTTCTTCCTGCCTGCTATTTCTCTCATCACTGCAACGTATTGAACTCACTCCCCTCATCTTTGCCTTCTTGCTTCTTCCCGTTTGTTTTTCTGGAGAGGTGCTTGTTTGACCAGTCCATCAACTCCTATTACTTGTGTTAGTGACTGATGTCCTGACATGACTCTTGCTGGCCAGAAGCGTTCATCTTCTCTCTGGCTGTGTCCTGCTGCAGAGGCCTCTGTGAGGAACAAGAGAGGACTGGCAGATGAGAACTCATTGGTGGATGTTGAACGTAAGGCGTTGTATGTCCTGCAGCACTGGGAAGAGATGCCAGGGTATGGGTACAAGCTGGTACCAGAGCATGTGGAAATCCGGTCTTTGTACAACCCAGAGAACCCTGGGCTTGTGCAGGTGAGATGTGTTTCTGTGTCAAACCTCAACATTGTTTCGAGGAAGGACCTTCTGGACAGCTGGTTTCCAGCCCCCTGTCTGGTCTCCTATGAATCTTACGCATTGTCCCCTTCCTGGGTGGGTGACTGGAGTTTTTTCTGTGGATGGCTGGCCCAGCTATGAAGTGAGGACACTGGCCTTGGTTGTCCTTTGCTCACATCTACCCTCTGACCTCTCATGGTGCTTCTGAACACCCTTTCCTCAAGGAACTTCTCTCCATTGATGTTGTGTTCACAGTGCTAGAGACCCAGAGTCCTTCCTGTCTCTGCAGGCCGTTTAGAACTGCTCTGATGAGGATGTTGTGTGGGTGGCAATAGACCTGCTCTGCTTCTGAGCTCTGCCACCATGCACCCCCATGGGTGATGGTATCCTTGCCTATCCCTGCCTCCTCTGCATTGTCCCTTATCACTGCTGTTTTGCAGGAACCTCATTCTGTACTCTTGGCTTCTTCTGGGGCACGACATAACTGCTGGCTGGAGAAGAAACATCCGTCCTTAGTTTTGTGCAATGCAATCACCTGAACTCGTCATTTTAATGTCCTGCACTGAAATCTCCTTTTCCCTTGGGTACTGGGGGTTTGAACAAAGCAGAGTTCTTCAGTCATGCTCGCTTTATTTGGCATTGGAAATGTATGTGGAGAGAGCAGAGACAGACCCATCACTTCCTAGTTTTCTTGGTTTTGCTTAAGCGTTGCATCACCATGTGCTCCTTATTAAGACAGAGAGACGTGTTTGCCTCTATTTGAAATGGATTCAGTATAGGTGAAGTGGTTTTTCTTGGGAGGAGAAATAAACAATCTTTCATAGCCTTGATTTTTTCCTTGTGTAAAATCTAATCTCATGTCACTCTCAAGTGCTGGGAATGGAGAGAACCAAGCAGTGGCTTTCTGATGAGAACTTTCCTTGCAGGACCAAGCCCTTGTTCCTCGAAGAGCTGGAGAGTGGTCTGTCTTTTGAAGTGTCTTTCCTGTCTTCTCTCATCAGGGCTCCTTGCACATGTGGATTGACATGTTTCCAAACGATGTCCCGGCACCACCACCCGTCAACATCAAGCCACGGCTGCCTGTGAGGTAGCACCTATGGGCTTGGGGCTGGGGCTGGTGGGCTGCAGGGTGGGCCAATGTCCCTTGCCATGGCTGGTGGGACGTGCCACAGGGCACAGGCTGAGAGTCGGTGCTAGTGTGGCATGCAGCCCTCTTTGCTCCAGCTCTGACTACAGGATATTCTCTTGAGTGCATCAGCGTGGGCCATAAGAGCTTCAGCTGCACAAAGGTTTGGGGAAGGGCAGGTTAATGGCTGGACATAAAGGTAATAGAAACCCAGGCCAGAGCTACTCATCAAATTCTACTCTGGCTAGTGGACAGATGTCCTTGGGAGCCTGGAGAAGTGAAGTTGAAGGAGGAAATCTGCTATTTTCAAGGATCTAATCGTGCTTTTGAGAGGGAGGGTCCAGATTATTCTCAGATGTCCACCTGAAAGGAAAAGAGATAATGAACAGAAATTGCAGCAAGGGAAACTCCAACTGGATATAGGGAAAACATTTTCCCAGTGAGAGTGAAGCTACCCTGGAATGGGGACAGATTGACTCAGATGTGCTGGGATGTCCGTCCTTGGTGATACTAAAAACTAATGCAGACAGGACCCTGAGCAATCGACCTACTATGAAGCTAGAGTAAGAGTTTGGAGCAGAGACTGCAGGGATCTTTCCTGCCTAAGCTTTTCTGTGTTCCTATGGCTTAGTAGAGCTGGGTGGGTTTCCCGTGCACCAGGGATTTGCTTTGCAAAAGCTGCCTGTATTGACTGTGGATGTTTGTCTTGTAGGGTTGTAGTGTCCAGAAAGGGTTTTATGCCTGGCAGTGGGACTGCTGGGCTGTGCTTGGCCAGAGCAGCAGGGAACCACACTGCTAGGAAGGTTCAAGCCCTGCTGCTCTGGCATTGCGCTCAGGGTTTGACCTGCCCTCCCAGGCACCAGAGCATGTGTCTCACCTCTGTGTCCTTCCCACAGCTATGAGCTCCGTGTGATTATCTGGAACACGGACAATGTGATCCTTGACGATGTCAACCCAGTCACAGGAGAGCCTTCCAGTGACATCTACGTGAAAAGGTCTGGTGAGAACCAGTGGGAGGAGGCCAGAGCCTGGCTGCCCTGCTCCCTGCCCTGGCCTACACACTCACTTGCCTCCTCTGAACCTCTGCTCCCCCTTGTCTTGGTATGAGGTGCCCACTCCAACCCAATGCATGGGCTGCTGTACCCCCAGAGATGTTGTCCATGTGTTGCTCTGGTTTGACCCTTTTCCGCTACCCCATGAGATTCAGTACTTCTGTTCTTCTGCTCTGCCTTTGAGGCTGGCTGACAGGGGTAGGGGGTAACTGAGTTTTTCCTGCAGCTGGATAAAAGGTCTTGACCATGATAAGCAGGAGACAGATGTTCACTTTAACTCCTTGACTGGGGAAGGCAATTTCAACTGGAGGTTCGTCTTCCGCTTCAATTATCTCCCAACTGAGAAGGAGATCACCTACAAGAAAAAGGACTCTGTCTTCTCCATGGAGGAATCAGAGTTTCGGGAGCCGGCTGTTCTGGTCCTCCAGGTCTGGGATTATGACAGGATTTCAGCTAATGACTTTCTAGGTATGGTGTTACCTGCTGAAAGTGGGGTGACCTGTCCCTCACCTTGCTGAAGTATTACAGCATTTCCCTGGGATTCAGCTGTCTAAGAAGGGACACTGGGCCAAACTCTTCAGCTCAGCAGTCACCTGGGCTGGTTTTTCACATGTGAGCTGTAGACAGAGCCTAGAGACAGGCACCTCCCCTACACAGACAGGTAGTGCTTGCATGCTTCTCCCAGGGCCTTGGTGTATTTTTTCAGGGCCTGTCACACCACGGGACTCCCAGGCTCTACTTCCTCACAAACTTTCCAATAAACTTGCTTGTTTTCCCTGCTCTTACTGAGATATGCAGATCCCAAATTCTGGGCCTAAGAGCAGTTTCCCAGGACCTTATGTTGTGGGCATAGGGACAACCTGTGAGATTACTGGCACTTGAGTTGCAGCATCCCATTGCTGGAGGCTCAGAGCTCCCTGGATGCTCTGGTACTTCCCAGTAATCAGACCTGCTGAGCTGGGCATGCAGCAAGGCCTGGTGCCAAAACAGAGCTAGTGGTTATTCCCCCCACATTATGCTAGCATGAATACTGTTGATTCTCTCTCACCTCTGTTGCCATCCCCAAGCTTATAGCACTCTGTTCAGTTGTTCCTCCCTTCTTCAAATGTTAGCCTCCATATTAAAAAGCAGCCCCTTTGCCCTAACTGTCTCTTGGGCATGTTAAAACTCTCCTTATAGTTCAACCTTTCATAGCGTATTTAAGCAGCCTTACTCCATGAGGCACTTCCAGTGGTTCAGCCATGAATAACTGAGGCACTGAAGAAAGCATTAGCAATTCCAATGATTTCTGGTATGCATAATCTCAGGAACTTCTAAGTAGTAAGGGGTTTCTTCAGTGTTTATTGCACTCTTGTGCGCCAAGCAAGGCTAGATGCACTGTAGGTCAGGTTGCTCAGGACATTTTCTGGGTGGGTTTTGATTATCTCCAAGGATGGAATCCTAGCAGCCTTCTGAGACCCTTTCTCTGGCTGCACCTTTCTCACAATTCTCAGGTTTTTTTACTTGCAGGATTTTGTGTCTCTTGCCTTATGTGCTTTCATTATCCATTTCTGAGAAGCGTCTAGCTCCATCTGCTCTGTAGCTTCCTTTAGGCTGTGGGTGTTGCAGTAAGATCTCCCTCTTGACCTCTCTTTTTTGGGCTGAATGTATATGTCTCTCACCCCTCCTGCTGTGGCACCTACTACAGACTTGACTGTCTCAGCCATTAAACACTATTTAGTTGACATCTTTCTTGTATTGGAGGTCCAAAACTGGGCACTGTATCCAGATGCAGTCTCAGTTGGAACTGAGCAGAGAACACTCACATCCCTTGTCTGCTTTTGCCAGTACAGACCAGGATGTGGTAAGATTGATTTTTTGCAGGGGCTCAGTGCCGAAGTGGGACAGAAGCTCATTCCAAGCAGAACAGAGGTGCAAGGCCAAACATGGAAATGAACTGCAGCTGTTGCAGATCTAAGACAAACTTGAAACTTGTAAAGCATATATAATTTTAATGCATTATCATTTTATAATTTTTATTGACATTTCCAGGAATTAGAGAGGAAGATGAGCTTAGACATGTGAGGAGAGTAGGGTGGGACATGGTAAAGGGGTGAAAATAATTCACCATATGAGCCCATCTAACAGCCCATATCAAAAACAAGATGAGACCTGGGGCTTCTGCCCCTTGGTCTCTAACTCCTGAGTTAGTCCTTTCTTATGCAGAATTTCAGGTTCTCCATGTGTGAAGGTGCAGGGCTCTGCTAGATCATTGCAAAAGCTGGGACCTGCTTGTGGCAGTTGGGAGTGTGGCAGAGACAGCCAAATGTCGTGTGGGGCTGACCTCAGGGTTTTACAATGCAGTCTCCTCTTCCCTGTGCCTGCAGGCTCCATCGAGCTGAAGCTGCATGACATGGTGTGGGCAGCCAAGAGCTCTGAGCATTGCACCATCAAAATGGCCAAGGAGAATGCAACACCTCGCTTCTCCATCTTCCGAAATAAGCGCATGAGGGGCTGGTGGCCCTTCATCAAACTCAGAGATCAAGAAGATGACAAGAGAGAGGAGAGGGAGTACAAGAAGAAAAAGAAGTGGAGCAGCTCAGTCAAACCAGAGGATATGGAATTCACAGATCCCAGTGGGAACAAATACCTCCTGACGGTAAGGTGGGGTGCTGGCACTGGTGAGCACAGCCAGTGTTTTGCCTCTGCCTTGATATAGCAGCCTGTCCTACATGCACACAACCTACAGAGGCAGCAGCGACCAGCTTATGCAGGATCCTGAAGACTTCCTCCATCTACTACCAATCCAGCCCTTTGTGTACACTGAAAAACCAGCTGCTGTGGCATGCAGGGGTGTCTAACTTCGAGTATTCCTCTGAGCTTCCCATAGAGCAGTGCCCCATGAGGGGAGCTGTCTTTGTTTAGGAATTTAGTGTTCCCACTGAAGCACCCCAGACCATGTGCTCCTTGCTTACTCCTACTCCAAAGCAAGAGGCATATGGCTCCCCATCAGCCAGCCAGGACAGCAGCGGAAGCCTGGGGTCTCTGCCTGCCCAAGACAGGCAGGTACCAACTGACCTGGGACAGACTCACTCCCGATGGCCCTGCTACTGGATCACTGTGTGTCCCCAAGGGTGAATTTTGCTCAGTGCCTGTACTAGTTTGAAAACAAACCAGTGGGAGATCTCAAGTCAGAACTATAATTTAATCGGAAAATTAAAAGAAATGCAGTAGTACAAGAACACTGACAGAGTCAGGATACAACCTGACATCCTGATAGTCAGGGTGGTGGTAGCAGTCCAGATGAAGAGGTCCTGTTGAAGTGGTGATCCTGTAGAAAAGGGTCTGCTCTGGTCTTCACCTGAAGGTCCAGTGGTAACTCTTGTACTCTGGGAATCCAGTGAATAAGGGCTGCTTGTGCTGTTCCAAACCCCAGGTTATATCCAGGTGGGAATGCTTGGCTCCTCCTCCCAGGCAGAACATCTCACAATGGGTTGATGTAATTCTATGAGTCATGAGGTGGGTCCTTGATTGCCCATTAAACAGAGATAGCTCCCAGAGGGAGTTATCAAGGATGAGTCGTGGTAGGAGATAATGAGCACTGCCCCGCCTGCTTTAACAGCTTGTGGAGGTGATAATACAATACATGCTTTTGGTTACATCTTACATTTTAACCTAGGACAGTGCCACTGTAGGAGGGTACAGACAAATCAGGTAGCTTGGGAGTGCATTAAAATACAGTTCCTTGTCTGCAAAACAGTTTCTTACCAGGCCACAGTTTCTACTGGCTATGAAGTAAGACTCTAGCCAATGGAGAAAAAAGGTCCTAGCCATCTGTAAGTGGAACTGGGAGAAAAATACCCGGTTGCGGCAGGGTGTGTGGTCAGCAGGCTGGTCTGTGAAGCAACACATTCAACTGTGACTCAGATATATTCTCTCTCCAGGGTAAGGTGGAAGCAGAGTTCCTACTGCTGACTGTGGAGGAGGCTGACAAAAGTCCTGTTGGCTTGGGCCGAAAAGGGCCTGAACCCCTGGAAAAGCCCAAGTGAGTATCTGTATTTTCACCTTTAGGATGGATAGACAGTGCTGTGTTCTCAGCAGCTGTTTGTATGGAAACTGGGAGTATTGCCTTGTCAGGAAGCCAAGAGCAAGCACTGAGGCTCTGGGCAGTGGGGTCTGCAGGACCAGGACTGACTGGGTTTCCCAGAGCTCAAGTGGGTCCACAGGACTTGGGCCTGCAGCACCTGGTCCAGGGTTGATCTCAGGAAGATACTCAAGGCAGCTGTGCCGTAACATTGCTTGTACAATGGTCAGGTCTGTTTGTGTGAAGGGATCCCTTGTCTGCATGGGTGAAGGACAGCTTCGGGGCACAGGGGCACTGTTCCAAGAGTCCCATCCTGTTGTCTCTAGCATTTCCACAGGCAGTGTGTTTACTGTAGCTCCTGGGCTGATCCTGCCTGGAAGCAGCAGGATGAGCTGGTGATTCATGAGGGTAGCAGGACACCAAAGCAGAAGGGCCAATGTGATGCTCTGTGGATTGAGCCTGTGCTTATCTATTCTTCTCTTCCTTTTCTAGCCGGCCGAAAACAACTTTCAACTGGTTCGTGAATCCCATGAAGACCTTTGTGTTTTTTATCTGGAAGCGGTACAAGAGATACATAATTATGCTGTTTATTATCACTGTTCTGACAATCTTCCTGGTTCTTTTGGTCTACACCATGCCTGGATACATCAGTGAGAAGATCATCAATGGATAAATGCTCTCCAGCAGAGGACTACTCAAAGAAAGGAGTGATAGTGGCAGGAATCAAGACAGGATCAGAAAGTTTAATGAAACTCTGTGGGTGCAGAGACAGCCTAGAGAGAGACACCTGCAGAAGTGGGATTTGTTTTGGCTCTATTTCCTCATGAGTAAAAGCTCTTTGGCTTCTCTCTCTGATGCTGCTTGTGTTTTGTAGCTGCTTTCTGGAGCTGGGGACAACCTGCTTCTTACAGTCCTCACTGCTGCCCCTTTGCCCTTCCTACTGACTAGTACAGCAGCAAGGACTACACTGGGACAACATGGGGTCGTGAGTGTGCCATCTGTGTTTGGTGTTGGGCTGATGTAAACTAAATGAGACTTGTTCTCAGCGTGGTTTCTGGTGCACCAGGGTTCCTGCCATCTACGCAGACAAGCCCTGATGTGATGTGATCCCAAGCAGATGTGTTTCGACCAGGGTTTTGAGAGTATAGATTCCCTCTGAGACGTGCAGGTGATGCTCAGTGGGACCACAGCATTTCCAAAGAATTTAACTGACTACGCAGTTTTATAGCAAAGGTGTCTGCCTCATGGCCTTTTAAATGGGGCAGGAATAGAGAATGTTTTGGGGACAAAACTGGGCAGAGCCAGGAAGGTAGATGTGAAACATGTGAGGACTCTGGTTGGACATGAAGCCAGAAGCTGGTGCTGAGCAGACATGGTGCTCCCCCAGTGAGTCTAGAGTTCAGCCATGGGTTGGGGGCCCCAGAACGGCAAAGAGGGAGGCCCCTCTCCCTTTGGGCTGCAAGTTGGGGGCAAAATGGGCTGCAAAGGGCTCAGGTCATGCATCACCTGCTTGGGGCTACAACAAAGCCCTGGGCTGTGACAGTGCTGCATCACTCCCAGTTTTCCTGCAGGGCCTGTTGAGTGGGGCGTTGCCTGCATAAACAGTGCCTGGTCCTCCCCAGCAGTGCCCAGTGCACCCCAGCGGCAACTGGTCCATTCAAACAAACTCAGTGCACTCCAGCACACCCAGTGCACACCTCCAGAGAGCCCTCTTGGCTCTTTCAGCCATACTCAACCACATTTCCCACCACACCACCAGTCTGGGGCTACCTGAGACTAGAAGTGAGTCTGCCTCAGTGTCTCAGTTTAGAGACAAGTTTAGGAGAAAACATTTCGGAATGAGTGTTCCCTCTAAAGAAAAGGGCTTCAGCAATCCCTTTCTTTGCCAATGAGAAAAATGAATACCAGTGGGTGAAAGTGAAAAGAAATATCAACTGTTTATTGACAAATAAAGTGCCCACATGGCATGGGAAAAAAAAGCATAAATGCTAGATATTGAAATACCAGAACCCTACCTCCCCATACAAGTGAGAGGTACACCCACACCCACAGCAGAACAAAAAAACCCCAAAATGCCGGGGGAAGAAACAAACTGGCTGGCCACTTGGAAAGGGGAAACAAAATGGTGTCAGGCTTTTGTCTCAAGGAAGGGGAAAAAAAGTTTATGCAGCAGCTCAGGCAAAATAGATGGGAACCTGTTGAACCTTTGGCGTTGGCCTCCTCCTCATAGCAGATGAAGCTGGTGGATTTTGGTGCCCTTTCTCTTGTTGGTTCAGCTTTTCCCAAGGTCTGGAGCTGGGTGGAGTGGTTCCCACAGCTCCCTCAGGTCCTGGCCGATGGTCTCCTGTTAATTGTCTGATCTTGGACCAAGACAAAACTGAATAGTTCAGGAAAAAAAAAAATACGCTGCTGAAGGATTCCTGCTGCAGTCTCTCCAGGCCAGGGAAAGGGAACAAAATAACCCCTTCTTGCTTAAGCTAACAAAAATACCAAGCTAGTTAAGCAACTGAGTACCATCCAGAGTGAAGCTTTGAATGAAGTCCAAACCAGAGCCCTTATGGCTCCCATCCCTCCCCCAGACCCACCTTAACTTACAGCAACCATTTCTGGGCATAAAGCCAAGACACACAGGCTTCCTCAAAATACTTCAGTTTATAATGGCTGCTGTGTGTCTGGGATGTGCAGGTGTGTGTCTGCATGTGGAAACTGAGGGGAGGGTGGGGTGGTGCCTGGTCAGGGTGTGGGTTTGCAAGGCAAGAGGTTCATCCCTGCCTTTGCTACTGACAGCAGAGTGACTCCAGGCCTCTGTCTCAGACCCCTCCAAGCCCAAATGTGACTGCAATTCATGCCAGCAGTTCTCCTTCCTGGTCAGCACCATGGCTGCCCTGATCTCAGAGTGTAGCAGATGCAGGAGGACTTCAAGTCACCCACCACCTCTGCCTTTGCCAGCCACGTGGGCCACTGCAAGGCTACTGATAACAGCCTGGAGAAGATGAGTAGGGATGCAGGACTGCAGGGGTGCACCCTGGGGGATTGGGAGGGCCATCACCACAGCGGGCCTACTGAATCTGTACCAGATCAGGCATCACCTTGCCATTTGTCATCATGAGTAGAGAGTGGTGTGAACATATCTGGGTCTCTGCAAAACACTCAAAGCAAAGACTTTATAAAGGCGTACGACAAGTTACGGTGGCCAGGTGACAGGCACCTGTCAGCTGGGGACAAGAGCAAAGGGGGAGATGTTTGTGTGGGAAGGCTGTACCTGGTACTGGGCTGGCACCACAGGTTGAAGAGAGGACAGAATGCTTTGGCCAGAGAAGCATCAAATAAAAAGCAGAAAAAAACATTGAAGAAAGTTTTTGGGGGTGACGAAAGGGTTTCCTTGCTTGTCCAGAGTTAAGCTATGGCGCATGGTGACATGAGATGTTCAGAGTGGTTCACATAGTCAGGGGAAGAGCTGGCTGCTGAGCACAGTATCTGATGCAAAAATAATTTGGGTTAAATCACTTTGTCTTCTGGCTAATTGAAAAAACCAGAGGACTCCAAGAGGCATCATCAAGCTTGATGTGGAAAGGGAAGGGTTTGCTGTTGGTTGCTAGATGACTTAGACCTGCTTTGGGCCTGCCACGATCCGCTCACACGAAGCGGGTATCGTGATGGTTCGTTAACCGGGATCTCAGAGCACAAAAGAAACAGGGAAATGTATTTTTTAGTTCAAATCAGAACAACGTGTTTATTGTGCCTATGCACTGTGTTGCAATCAGGACAATGTGTATACTGTGCCTACGCACTGTATTGTGATAGAGAGGGAGAGACATAGGAAATAAAGAATAGCGAGAAAAAGATGTGGGGAGGGGTTATAGCTACCAACGGCGAGGCGGAATCCTCCTGATTGTCCGGCAACAGATCCGTCTTCTTCCGTGGGGAGATCTCAAAAGGGGTCTTCTCAGAAAGTCTCTTTATAGTCTTTTCGAAAGTGAGGGGCAACTGGCCAAGTGTTGGGGAAAGCAGACCCATTGTTGGGGGAAACCAGCCCCATTGTTTGGGGAAACCGGTGCAAAGCGAGTGAGCAGGAGCAGGTGTGTGTACAGAACAAGCCATTCCTTTTGCTTCAGTGCCGTCCTCACCACCTTAGGCAGCAAGACCGACACGATCCTAGGTGGCTTATACCAGTCCCCAGCGGGCACACCTGCAAACAATACTTGGCGGGTCTCCCACCTCGGCCAGGCCCAAGCTTTGTGTAAAGTCCTTTCCCCGCCTTGAGGCAGGGGGATTCAGTCTCAGTCCTTCTAGATGATTGTGAGACAGATGAAGGGTCTTCGGACCGTCTCTTACAGGGCCTTAGCTGAAAACTGTGTCCAGGCTAGTCTAACCATTACACTGACCTGTTGAGGGCAAATCAAGGTCCTGATCCCCAGTAGAAAGTATCTATGAGATATTGCCACTGTGGCAGGGCTCTCTCTATGGTGGTCCAGAGGGCTCCGAGCTTCTTGGTGCCTCCTCCTGGTAGGTCTTGTAAATGTGCTGCAAGCAACCAAATGACCCCCACATCACCTCTCTCATTCTGCACTTTCAGCAAATGAGTTTTGTCAGTGCTGAGCTGTGACTGCTGCACTGCCCTGGGGCACTGCAGCACCTGCAGATGGGAAGCTGTGCTCCTGTAGATCATTTTGTCGGAAATGGCCACTGAGGCTTTTGTCATCTCAGGGCTCTGGAGGCCAGGACTCATTCAGGAGCCTCTGGGCATGGACAGTTTCGTTGTGTTACTCAATTTTCAATTATTAGTCTATCCTCTTGTCCTAGGTTACAATGTAACCAAAAGCATATGTTCTATTATCATCTTCAAAAACTGATAAAGTAGGTGGGGGAGTGTTCACCTTGACTCATCCTTGATAACTCCCTCGGGAGCTATCTCTCTTTAATGGACAGTCAAGGACCCTGCACATGACTCATAGATAACTTGCTCTGGACTATCTCCTGTTATTGGGCCCCTCAATGCCTTGCCTCATGACTCACCATCCCATTGTGAGATGCTCCGCCCAGGAGGAGGAACTGAGCATTCCCACCTGTATGTAAGCAGAGGTTTTGGAACAGCAAAACCAGACTTTTCTGCTGGACTACCAGAGGACAAGAAACTACATCACTGGACCTTCAGGTAAAGACCAGACTCTTTTCCACAGGATCACTGCTCCAACAGAACCATCACTTCAGGAGGACTGCAGCCACCATTCGGACTGCTACCAACACCCTGACCAACCACTCTGTCAGTGGTTTCCTTGTGCTATTACTTTTATTTTATTTTATTTTATTTTTCTTATTAAATTGTATTTTCTGACATTGGAGTCTCTCACTGGTTTGTTTTCAAACTAGTACACCTCTAGACACCCCAAAAAACTAAAACTCCAGCCCTTTAAAACCAAGCTTCCATGTCAGGAAGCTGTGTTTAGAAAGAAACACTGCTGGACTTGCTCATGTCTGCGAAGCTCCTGGCTTGGGACTTGCTTGTTGGAGTGGACATACAGCTCCAAACACATTTGTGCTGTGAAAGGTAGAAATATCGTTGCCTTCTGCCTTCATCAGCTTTTATTGATGGTGTAGGCTCTGATGTGTACAGCAGAGTCTCAGTGTGTGCAAACAGCCATCTGCAGGTGCACACTTGTGACAGGTAGAGCTCCGGTGTTGGATAGAGCAGGAAATACAGCAGGAACCTGCCCACAAGCCAGGAGACCCCCTAGCACAGTGTGTGCCAAGCCTGGCAGCAGTGTGGTGCGGGCAGCTGATGGAAGGAGTGCAGAGCTGCGGGTGAGGACATTTTTCCACAGTGGGAGACAGGTTCCTGAAGTAGAAGACATGTATCTTGTCTGAGTGCGGAACCAGATCTGTGCCTACAAGGCAAATGAATGCAGGTAACAATGCAGGCAGGTAAGGGAACTTCAGGTTTTTTTGTTTTAAGCACCAGATATGTAATGTCTTGCCTTGTGCCCAGTGAATGCACTCTCACAGTTATAGGGTCTTATAAGTGACAGTGACACTATTTTGGGCACAGATGCGTATGGAATACAATAACATCCCAGGACAGTCGTACTACCAGATTCCCTGGATTTGTAATGCATGGCGTGAGTGTAGTCCTCCTGGCCACAGGAATCTGTTTAATGTCTTGGGTGGAAAACCTCAGTGTCAAACTGGAATGGACAAAAAGGTGCAGGCACTAAGAGTCGTGGGTGGCAACTCTTCCTTGGGGAGCAGAACATCTGGCAACACGTTGGGTCAGGTTGGATATGGCTTTTTCCAGCTTGGTAATTTACAAGGTTGGAGGCTTTCTGCTGACTGTTCTCCGAAGAGGTTCCTCGGAGCCTCAGGAACAACTCTGCTTCTACTACTTGAAGAGTGATGCAGGGATGCAGTGCTAGTATCGTGATCTCCCTCTTTCTTTTCCACTGGCAGAGTTTGCACTACAACACTAACTTTTACTTGGAGTCATTAATAGAGGGGGACATGAAAGAGTTTTAAGGGGTAAGCAGGGGTTGAAAGGGCTGCACTTAGTAGGGCTGGTAAGGGAGTGGCTGGAGACAGAGCAGGTACCAACTGTGACAAGTGTTAAGGTTAGGTACTGCTACGTACATATCTTGAGCTGCACATACATGTGATGGCTCTTTTGGTGATTGTGTATTTGTGTGTGGGCAAGTATGTACCTGTGAGGAGATCTGCGATGGTGTACTGGTTTGTTTTCAGACTAGCACAGGAGATCACCAAGGAGATGGAGGAGTGCTTGACCTTTCAGTTCCACATGTGTAAGGTAAGAACCGGGATCAGCCTGTATTGCACAAAGCAGTCTTAAGAGTCACTGATCCAAGGGATGAATTTCCTTTCCATTGGAGTACAGACACTCTGCTGTTGTTTTACAGCTGCAACACAGCCTGGTCTGGGCAGATATCAGCCATAATTCTCATGTTGGTGTTTCTCCCTTGCCCTCTTAACTGGGATTGTTTTGAAGCAGCTTTTTTTAGTCTGAATCCACACTGATTTTTTTATTCAAGGCCATTTTCTGTTCCTGATCAGTGAGTGATTTTTGTGTCTAGGGTATTGAAGGTCCCTTCTTGCTTTTCTGTGATGCTGAAGTCCCCCAGGCTCTGCCTTGTACTCCAGTCGCCTCTGACAGCTCGCTCTGCCTGTGTCTTGGTGAGCAGCAGCAAGATGGGCTGCAGATCCGAAATGACAGTTGCTCAGCATGTCATTTCTGTTTTGCCAGGGAGATCCTGGGCGTGTTCCATCAACTGGACAGCTCTGTGGGTTGTGACAGGGTCAAGCCAACCTGGAGTAGGGGCTGATCAAGGAGCTTACCCAAATCTTTAGTTTATATCAACCTGAAAGTAAAAATAGGTGTCTTGGTGTAATACAAGATGTTATTGCATTCCATATCTTTCTGTGCCCAAAAATTCTTACTGTCTCTTTAAGACCCTGCAGCTGGAACACTAAAGGGAGGCAGGAAGCTATTGCGGGCGCTTTTAAAGTTGGTGCTCTCAGGAATCTTCTTCCCTTTGGCCATGTGGTATTTGCTTCACTGGCCATTTGGTCTTTGCTTAAGCAGAAGTTTCCTTTTTTCCCCTGTTTTCTTGGAGTTCTCTTTTAATTGTGTTCTGTTTTGTTGTGTTGTGTTTTTCCTTGTCACGCTGACACTGCAGTTAGCAGTTTCCTTAGGTCGAACTCCTCTGGTGCCTGCCTCTCACCGCGAGCAGCCCCGCTCCAGTGAGCCAGCCCAGACCGGTCGGCCCCCGCTCCAGCAGACATGACTAAGGGGAGCAGTCTCTCTCCTCGGTGGCAGCTTTGGGTTTGCAACTGTAGCCACTTGTAAAGACTGTCTTTCACAATTAGAAACTGTTTCGAAGTGAACTTCGCAAAATCTGACAGCAGCGGAAACAGCGAGCGAGTTCCTAGGGTCGGGACACCCCATGCCAGTGCTGGACAGGTCCTTCCCTCACCTCGCCTCACCTCACAGCCGCAGTGCAGAGCGCGGCAGCAGTACCGACAGGGCCAGTGAACGGCAGGAGGAAAAAGCAGCAGTGGCGCAGACCCCACATGAGCCGGCAAGTTTTGGTCTGCCTCTGGAACTGCTCCGTAGCTCCTGCCTTCCCGAGAGGGGCTGCTTCCATGTTGTCTCTTTGTTCCCGGGGACACACAGTCTCCTGGAGGGCGCCTTCTTGTAAACGGAACGGTATGACACCATCTTCCCTTTGTCTTTCGGCCACGTGGCCGCCTCCGGTGAGCACCATTCTGGAAATGGGAACTTTCCGCATTTCGGGTCTCTCTTTGTTCCTGTGGGGTTCGTGAGTTTTAGCAGTTTGACATCTAGCAGTTATTTACTGGTTGGTGGGTTTTTGTTTTGTTTTGTTTTGGGTTTTTTTACCTGTTGCCTTTCTCTTTGTTAGTAAATTGTTATTTTTTCCCTTGTAACTACTAATATTTCGTTCCTTATTGGTGGAAAGCGATCGGTTTGAAATAACGGGAGGTTATGCATTTCAGAGTGTCCATCTCTTTAAACTGTCTTAAACCAAGACAGTAACAAATCGGGGAAAATCCCTCTTAGTCTTTGGATCCAAGCTTCTTCCTGTCAGGAAAATTAATCCGCAAACACCAGAGGTTTATGTCCAAAAAGGAGACAGAGGAGCCCCTTTACTTTAGTCGAATAAAGGGAGAGGTCCTAGGGCATTCCCCTGGAGTCTCTCAAATTTTTGGAGGTCGCAGCCTCCTTTTTATCCTGTTTTTCCCTAGTTTCCCGACCGCATTTCCCTCTCTCTTTCCCCATTGGCTGAGGTACTCGAGAGGTACAGACTTCCCGGAATGCCTAATATCTAAAAATTCCCTTCTAATGTATAAACCCCCCCACCTTGTCAGCAGACCTTTGGTCTGTTTGAAGATGTATATCTCTTTTAATTCATCAATCAATGGAATCCTTCCCATTGTCTTTCTTATCTCATTGTGCTAGTCTTGTCTACCCACAGCTTGTTTGTAAAGACAAGTTCTGCATTCCTCTCAATCCCAATAGCTCACGGTGGCTACTGCGGTCCCCACGTTCTCTTAGACAGTCACACCAGATCCTGCCTTATACTTTCTTGGGGTAAACACAGCCCTGTTCACCTGCAAACATGATTTCCTGCTCCCACTGCCATGTCATAAGCAACAGTGTGAGTAAGAGTGGAAGATACTAAAAGGAGTTAAACAAGGAATTTTGTATTTTTGCCCATGTCAGGAAAATTAATCCACAAACACCAGAGGTTTATGTCCAAAAAGCAGATAGAGGAGTCCTGTTACTTTATCGAATAAAGGGAGAGGCCATGAGGCATTCCCCTGGGGTGTCTCAAGCTTTCAGAGGACGAAGCCTCCTTTCTATCCTAATTTCCCGGCTGCATTTCCCTCTCCCCATTGGCTGAGGTAATTGAGAGGTACAGGCTTCCCGAATCACATAATACAGACCCCCTTCCAATGTGCACACCCCCCTTTTCTTTTCCTATGGAATTTATGGCTCCCCCTTTTGCTTCTTTCATCTATTGGTATCTATCTTTACCTATCAGTAGACCCACAGTTAATTTGTAAAGACAAATCTCTCTCATTTCTTTCACCTAGTTTGGTAGCTTGTTTTTATTTGTTTTTGTAGTTTGCCTAAAGATTGTAACTTTCATTTTATAATTTAGCTTTACTTACTTGATTTTGCTCAAACTTTGTAACTTCCAATCTACAGTTTAATTTTACCATATAACTGACATTCGTGGCTTTGTTTTAAATGCTGTTTAGACTATTAGCTCATTGATAACAAGGGACTGAGAAGATGAGCAAACCTCGCAAGCTGTGGCTTGATTACAATAACCTAAGACCTTCAGAACACTAAATTAGTGGAAACATGTCCAGTTAAAAGAAATCTAGATTCCACTTGGCTACAGCTAATTGCGTAAGTCTCATTTTACCAATATAAGAGGTGGACAAGTCAACACAAATGGACAGCATATGTGCAAGCATGGAAGTTCAAGAAGAAGACATGGTGATGAAGATGCTGGACTCATATAAAACACCATGACACCCCAAAACCAAAGAGATGCAGTTCTGAACAACAGACAGTAGATGACAATCTTGTTCCACGAAAACATAAAGGACCAAAAATCCAAGAAATTTTAGATTACCTACCTATTATGTACCAAGGGGGACAGACTTTGGGCACAGTTTGGGGAATTCTTTGAATATTACAATGTATGTAAACCTGAGGGAGCAGTGCTTGAGTGAGCACGCTTATGAAAGGGTCAACCCCAGCATGTTCCCGGTACCAAGTAAAGGAATGCTTTCTTAACAGTTTATACTGTTACGGACTTTTTAAAAATTAATACAATTTTCATTTAAAATGTCCAGCTGTTTGTAACTGTTTTGGAAATAATTACTGCTTCTGAACTGAAACTGTTGTTCTGCTTCAAATATCAGAATCTCATGTGCTAGGGAGGTCGTTGTCCTCAAACAGAGCCCACAGGTCAGGGTGGCGGTTCCTCTCTGTGCTGGTGTGACCCCACATACGGCATGCAGGTTCCTCAGAGGGTGTCTTCCAGGGAACACTTCTTTTGATGGATGAAAGGTGTTTTGGATGATGTCCTTAGAATAAATGCATAGAACTCTGAGGTTGATCATGTTGCACATGTACTTTGGAAGGTGGTTTGTTATGTTGGTCTGTGAGTCTTCTAGAAGTGGTAGTAGGTTGCTGTTTTTATTGTAGCTGCAATAGCAAGAGAGCTGATGCTGGGGTATGAGCGGCCCAGAGATGGAAGCAGAAATAATAAGTATGTTTCACAGCACAACACGTTTCATATTGTCACTTCATTGACTGAAGGAGCCAGGGTTGGTTGTCATGTGTGAGGGTGCTATGGTGAAGGATGCTTTGGGTGAGGTGGCAGATAAATTTGGGCTGGAAATCTGAATGTCAGCTTGCTGCTGAAGGTCTTTAAAGCAGGCTGAGTTGCCAGGTGCCTGTGGAGTATAGGCAGGCAGACTTGCAGCAATGGGGTTGTCAGTAGGGTTGTATGGAAGTGGTGCAGTTCATAGACCAATTCCAGTGGGATTTGGAGGAAATGGGCTCTTGAGCAATCTGGTTTGCAGGTATATCAGACAATTGGCCACTCTTCAGTGAAGGCATCACAAATGCCGCATCTTTGAGTGCGTATTACCAATGTGCCCAGCATAAGTAAAGCCCACTAAGGCTTTGTGCCACCCCCACGGCTCCAGCACTCTATTGTTGAGATTAAAGCACTGGGCCCTGCTTACCACCACCCTCTCAGCTCATAAAACCCACATAAGCTACTCCCGTTACGGCATGACTGCTAAGATGGCAACAGATACTGGGAGATGAGCCACCAAAAAGTTCTTTCTAAACCATAGATTCAATCCCTGTGTCCTTTTCCCTTCAATACCTTATCAAAGTGAATAAGATCAAAACCAAGGAAAGGATTGGCCTGCTGCAAAACCACATCAAGCACTGCAGCTCACAGTTCAGCTAAGATCAACAGGTGACCTGTCCGCACCTTTTTCTCTCCAGTGGTGGGAACCTGGGGTGACTTCTCTCGCAGTACCTGGGCACCTGCTGTTGGCTTAGGCTGTCCTCTAACTTGTTGAACTTCCTCTTGTCCTGGAGGTGATGGAGACAGGGGTCTCAGTGGGCTGTGTTTCCTCACTTTGGTCTGACATTTTCATAAATCTGTGTAAAGCAGAAGTCTGGGATGCAAAGAAGACAGAGTGCTGAGGACTGTCCTTGACTTTAACTGCCTCCAAATCTTTCTAAAATACTTTTAAAACAAAGGGATAGAACACATCTTCTGTGAGGAAAGACTGAAAATTTTGGGTTGTTCAGCCTTGAGAAGAGAAGGCTACAGGGGGACCTTAGAGCCTAAAGGGTCTCCAAGAAAGCTGGCGAGGGACTTTGGAAAAGGACGTGGAGTGACAGCGGAAGGCGATGTCTTCAAACTCACTGAAGGAAGGGATAGGTTGGATATTAGGAGGAAATTCTCCCTTGTGAGGGTGGTGAGGCCCTGGAACAGGTTGCCCAGAGAAGCTCTGTCTGCCACATCCCTGGAACTGCCCAAGGTCAGGTGTCACAGACTGAACATCATAACTTATGGTTTAAACATCTTCATGAAGGACTTTTACTTATTATAGCAGAACTGTATTAAAGCTGCAGAGAAGACCACCAAAACCCTGAATGGGGCCCTGAACTGCTCACTGCTTGTTGATAAAGATAAGAGTACATTCACAGAGGGATCAAGGCTCAGCACCTTCAGGTGGAGACCATAGCCCCAGGGCTGTCAGCTGCCAGGCTTGCACAGACCCTCATACCAAAGGGTAGGGGGGTGTGAGGAAAGTGGGTGTGTAGTGAAAAAGCCTCTGGTCAGAGGCAGTGAACACCCATCCTCTGCTGTGCAGAGGAGCTCTGGCATGCAAATGAGTTCTAGGAAAGTCATGTTTATGTATCAGCTAGAAAGTATACTGTAATTACATATATTATATATGTATATATATTATATATATATATGTATGATTATGGTGGATAAATACCTTGTTGTAAAGTCTCACCTCACACACGGCGTAAGGAGATATCCTCTGTTTGTCCTGCACAGATAAAGAATGCCNCCAAAGGGTAGGGGGGTGTGAGGAAAGTGGGTGTGTAGTGAAAAAGCCTCTGGTCAGAGGCAGTGAACACCCATCCTCTGCTGTGCAGAGGAGCTCTGGCATGCAAATGAGTTCTAGGAAAGTCATGTTTATGTATCAGCTAGAAAGTATACTGTAATTACATATATTATATATGTATATATATTATATATATATATGTATGATTATGGTGGATAAATACCTTGTTGTAAAGTCTTACCTCACACACGGCGTAAGGAGATATCCTCTGTTTGTCCTGCACAGATAAAGAATGCCTTATTTCTAATGCTTCAAATTGTGTTAGAAAGCTTTTATTTTCTGGTCAATTTTGGTATCAGCACAGCCACAAGGCAGAGGAGCAGGACAAGCACATATGATGTGCTTGACACTGTCTCAGCCTTCAACAGCTGTCAACACAAAGCTCCAAACAGCTTCCAACTCTGAGGCCATTCTTCTCCTGTGAAGCTGACCAACGTCCTCTCAAGGCAGACTCCTGCACGCACTACGAGAAGCCAGAACCAGCTCCTTGTCTTTCCTTCCAGCAGGGATCCTACTGCCTTCATCCAACACCCCAAGGTCTCGTGCTGGCAAGGACAGAGATGGGCCAGTGCCTTTCCCAGGCACTCACTCATTGCTTCACAGAACCCCCTCCATCACCTCTGCTACGCAATGAGACCTGATCACTCCACCCTTTCTGGGTGGGAGAAGGGGTGCAGTGGGGACTTACATACCATCCTGACGATGTTTTCCACGCTCTTCTTTCTTCCCATCCTCCCCAGTCCTGACCCATCCTTTGCCTTTCAGACCCTGCTGCCCTCACAGTTCAGTCCTGGGCTCAGGTCCCTGACAGTGAGAATCAGAGGAAGAAGCAGACATGTGGGGTGGCTTAGACACAGCATGGATGTTGGAGATGGCATTGTGGGCTAAAGGGTATGAGAGCCAGCAGCTGCTCCTCCAGGAGTGACCCTGATGCTTTACTGTCTTTGGAAATAGGGTCATCTCCCACTAATATGCTTGCTGGGAATCACAGGGGTCCTGTGGTGGGAAACTTGCGTACCTGGAGAGGGTGATGAAGCATTCTAGCAAAACCAGAAACTGTACAGAAAATAATGAACTGTGGCTCAGGAGTCTCCTTCACTGCAGACTGAAGTCTCTTCTCACCTGGTGGGTGTATCTCTTTCACATCTCCCCTGCATGATGATGGGTCTTGCATGACAGGCACAGGAGACCCAGCCTCCTATCAGTCTGGAGCTGAAGGGCTTGGATGTTTGCTGAGGACTTCTGCAAAGGGCTTCATGCTCTGCTAGCAGGTCCTGCTGCCCCAATTGAAGTTCTGTTTCTGCATCATCTCTCCAACAGTATGGGGAGCTGTCCATCTGTACAACACTGTCTTACAACACATGACAGATCCCTCTCAGCCCAGACCAGGCCCAGCCCACGGCATCCAGCTGCATGACTGATAAGGTCTGTGGGCCTATGCTGTGTCTTGCATGGTTCTTGCCTTTGCCAGTGATGCGCTGCATTGCTTGGCTGTTCCTCCATATGCCTTCAGCTCACCTTTCATTCATTTTCAGGTTGAGAAAAGACTGGCAGAAGAGGAAATGCACCATCAGCAATGGCTACCTGACCATGTCTCAGCATGGAACTGCTTCTTCCACTCTTTTCCTACTGAAAGTCACTGCCTGGCTCCGCAGAGTCTGAAGAGCCTGCTGCTGCTGGGCACTCCAGTGGCTTCCTAGCATTTGTCAGAGCCCTCATGTCTGCAACTTGCCTTGCTGGGCTGCCCTGGTGTGGGAGCCTTTCTGTTGAGACTTAAGTCCCTGCAACCCAAGAGGGTGCTAGACAAACACAGGAGTGTTGCAGTGCTGGGTGTTGCTTAGCTGTTGCAGCTTTCCCTGGGAGCGCAGTGGGGGCTCCTTGGGACAAGGCAGAGATTCTCTGCCCTCCTGCAGTCCGTCTCGGACGCCCTGCACTGCTGCTCCGGCTGTTAGCCTGCAACTTCAGTGATGGCAAAGGAGTTGAGAAGGCTCTCTCGCATGGCACTGCAAAGGTCTTTATTCCATGCTGACTCCCCAAAGTGTGAGGCCAGCTCACGGGCTGGCCCCCAAAGGCAGAGGAGAGGAGCTGTTGGCAGGCTGCTCCCAGGGGCAGAGAGAGAGAGAGAGAGAAGCGATCAGTAAGAGGGGGTACAGTGCCACACAGGAGGTCCTTGCATGCTTGTATGCATAAAGAAGATGAGCCCGGGGACCTGGCTTCAAGCAGGCTGTTTTCGGCTGCTGGAAAAGAGAAAAAGAGACGTCTGTGTCACTATTTTTTACGTTGCTCCTGAGAGCCAACGCAAAGATGAAGCGCTGGGCACAAGGCAGTCCTGTCTCTGCCTCCAGAGCCAAGTGGTTCTTGTCCCCACAGAACCACGGCCTTTCAGTGTTTTCTAATTCTGCTCGTAGCTCAGCTGCCTACCAACCAAACTGAAATTGGCCAAGTGAAGCTAAACATAGATGACAAGAAATGCTTCCATCTAGTTTCCTGTGAGCACTGGCACCTACCCTATGGGTCATTTGGGAAGGGGCTGAAGATGTCGCAGTGCTTTGGACCCAGAGAACTGCTACAGGCAGGGATGAGGGGAAGCTCTGCAGCTCTGGGCCAGTTTGGAGGGATTACCCTGAGGAAGTCATGCCAGGAGGCAGCTCTGCTCAGGAGCAGTGATGCACACACAGGGGGTGAGATAGGCAACACTGTTGTGGGGCAGTGCAGGTTGCAATGAGTTCCCAGGCAGCAGTTTAACTAACTACAGCATCCTTCCTGCCTGGTACAGGAGCAGGTGCGTTTGCCTCAGGTGTACTGAGGACCGGCTGCCACCCCAGCTGCCTGGGCTGGAGGTTGCTCCCAGGTCTGCTGAGCCCATCTCAGGGATGTTGTCCCCTGCCCTGAGCCTGGCAGGCAAGGTGGACCAGCAGGGTGTCTAGAGGAGGCTGTCTCTGTGTGTTTCAGACCACCACACATACTGCTTCCTGGCCTAGGATGAGCAGGACTGTGTTGTGTAAGTACATCCAGTGCCTCTCCGCAGACTGAAAAATCTGCCTCTGGCTTGAATGACTTCTACCTGGGCTGCATGCTGCAGCCCTTTGTTTGACACCCATTGCATCCTGAGTACTCATTGTCTCCAGGGGAATGGCTGGCCACAAAAACGACATAGAGCTTGGTAGAGCCTCCTGGCAGCCAGTTTGCTGCAAAGGTCCTGTGCAGGACCTTTGTGTGTGATGGCTGCTGTGCAGACTGGGGCAGACTGGGATCTCCCCAGTCAGACTGCAGGACAAGCCAGGCTTCACTCCTTGTCCTGCAGTCTGACATGGCCACACAGGACCCTGCTCCTAATCCACTTCCTGCCCATGCAGCTGGTGTCCATCCTCAGCAAGAGCTAAGAGGAGGCTTGTTGAGCATGGGCTTCAACAAGCCACAGGGCAGAGGGGAGAGCAGCTGAGAGGAGCAGATCCAAGCCACTGTCAAGGAGGTCAGAGGCACGCCTGCGAACAGGGCATGCTGTGACTGCTCTACCACAGGTGACATCAATCCCATGGCCCTGATGCCCCTGTGTTTCCTCCCTGCTGGAGAGGCAGGGTTCTGCCCTGCCCCCGTGACATCCAGCTCCTGAAGACCCGTAGGGGTGTGGGGCCTTGCTATCCCCTCTGTCCTTCTGCGGAACTTGTACCATGAGAGGAGGCAAGAGGTGTGCACAAACCCTGTGGTCTTGTTCCTGCAGATCCTACTTAGCTCTCCATTAACCTGGACATCCTGATCAGCATTGAGTGCTCTGGGATTCACAGAGGGCTGGGTGTGCACCTCTTCCCCATGTAGTTGCTGTCTCTGGACAAGCTGGCAACCTTCAAATTGCTGGTAGGCTGCTGCCAGGGTGCTCTGACCCTGCTTCTGCTGGGGTCTCCCTAAAGCTAAGTTAATGCTGTGGGGTTTTTAAACCTGTTAAACTGACCCACATCTACCTGTAGTTCCCAAGGTGTAGTGGTTGTTTTGGCAGGGACCATCGTCTTCAAGGAGGAGAGGAGGGAGTCATCTTATTGTTGCGGGGTCACCCATTCCCCTCAGTGCCCTTTCCTCGTCTGTGTCCTTCAATGCAGGAGAGATGTGGGCCAGGGCCAAGCTTGAACTGGAGTACGGCAGAGCACGGGGCAGACAGGAGTCTGGAGACTTTGCATGGGGCTGCTTTAGGGCTATGACGCTCCCAGTGGTCATGGGTTTGGTCAGGCTGTAATGAGAGCTGCTGGTGGCATGCAGGGCAGGGGATGGGTGTTTTTGAAGGTATTGTTGCTTGCCCAGATCTGAGCCCAGGGTTTGACTCTGGAGTTGTTTGTGCTGCTGGAGTTGGGAGTTCCCAGCAGCAGGGGACAGAGCAGAGCCTCCAGCCATTGGAAACACACATCCTGGCACCCCTTGGCATCCCCTTGACATCTGGCCAGGATCTCAACACGGAGCTGCCTCTCCTGCGGGCCTGGATGTAGAGCTGCTGCACATCCCATGTCACTTCTTCCTTGGCTGTTTTGCAGCTGGTGAGGAATATTGGCATCTCTGGCTTCAACAATGTCATAGAAGCAAACCTCCGCACCTTTTCCCTGAAGCCTACAGCTCACAGTGACGTGTGAGTGTCCTAGGTAACCTAAAATGTTTTTGTATGCCCAAAAATCTCTGCCCAAAATTGTTACTGACTCTTTAAGTCCCAGCACCACAACTGGAAATGGGGCCGGGGCTCCCCAGGCCTTTTAAGTCAGAGCAAGGAAACAAAGCGTGCTCTGGCTTTTTGTCTCTGACTGGAGCAGAATCTCTCTCTCTTGCCTTTGGGTTTGTTCTTGTGTCTCTTGCCTCGCTTGCCTCTTGTTTTTTTCCATGGAGCTGAAGAAGCGTGGGTAGAGGCTTCCCTTTTGGGTTCTCTTTCGGTTTGTTTTTGGTTTTCGGGGGGTTTTGTTGCTGTTGTTTTTGTTCCTTTTCTTTTCTCCTCTTAAGAGAAGATGAGTTCAGCAGTCTTGGACTGCCTTGGTCACATTCCAAGAGTGATTGTCCACAGTTGGGCACCACACTGGGAAGGATCGGAGCAGCCCCATTCCATGTGGTACCTGGCCCACCAGCAACACCCAGCTGAAGCTAGAAGGCACCGAGTCACCCCAGCCAACTGCCTGATGCTCCTGCTGAGGAAAAGTTGAAGTTCCTCCATGAGTTCTAGCCCTTGACCAAGTACCAGTGATTCATGCCAATTAGTGGATGCCAGGAACTCCAGAGACTGAGTCTTTGAAGTAGGCATTTGTTTGTTCAGTGCTGGGTGCATGGGGGATGCCTCCTCTTATCGTGCACACCAACATCGGGGATTTTCAGCAGTTTATTACACACAGCTCATGCATTATTCATACAACTCAGAAAAGGGTAGTCTTACGCTAAATACTTTTGAGAACTAAGTAATATCCACTCGCACACGCATATTGCTCTCTGGTGGTTGTCTTGGGTGGTCGTGGGATGAAGGCCTCAAGTCTTCCTCAAAGTTGTCCTTTTCACCTCTTTTTCCAGAGCATGGGCACAATTCAGCTTTTCTGCAATGCTGATCTCAGCTGGTTCATGTCTTTCATGTTCTCGTTATCTTAAGGGCCTCCTGCCTCCCTTTCCGTTCAAGTGTCCTGTTATCTCAAGCACATCCTGCCTCCCTCTCCTGTGAAGCATTCTCTTACCTCAAGCTCATCTTGCCTCATTCTCCTGTTAAACATTTCAAATGTTCTGCCGGGATTTTCCCATATACACCAGCTGTCAGATAGTGCCAGCCACCTCTCTGGATGGAGCTGCTGCCAGAGAGATTAGGAGGGTGGGGGCAGCGCTGACACCATTTCCCCTTTGTCTTTGGGCCATGTGGGCCTCTTTGGGGGCTGCCATCTTGGAAGTGAGGGCTGTTCTGCAGTTTTAAGTTCTGCTTTGTTCCCATTTAGCAACTTTGTATTTAGTGATTATTTACTGTTATTTCATTTCTCCTTATCGCAGAAAAGGGATTGGTTAAAAAAAAGGAGGAGAAGTCATTTTAAAGTGTTCCCCTTAGATTTTCTTAAACCAAGACAGTGAGTTGCTCTGTAAGAGCTTTTTTTGTGGGAGGTTAGATACCCATGGGCACATATGCTGCAGTTCTGTGTGCTCCCTGCGGTGACCAGGCACATGGCACCGCTCAGGCTCCTCCCAAGGCTGCCACTTCTTTTCAGAAGCAGTTTCATCAAGCCTAGCAGGAAAAGTTTGATAAAGGAGAGTGAGAAAAAGCCAGTGGGATAGCCCAAGGATTGGCCTTGAGGTCAGGACAAAGGACAAAGTCTGAGGAGTCAGTGTTGGAAAGGAAAGGCCAAGAAAAGAAAATTAAAATCCGAGCATAGCTGTAGAGCAGGATAGCCCTGGCTGCACATCAGCAGGGCAGGAAGGAAGGGCAGGAGGGCTCAGTGGGATGGGTGAAAGGGACTTGGATGGTGCAGAGCAGCTCCCTGTGTACAGTGGCTGGGGCCCAGGATTGGTGGGATCAGTGTAGACAGTGAGCAAGCATTGCTGATGTGGGAACTCCCATCCCTCACCCTGGTGTGCCCCAGCCTCCAGACTCTGCAGAGGACAGGGGAGAGCTGGTGGGGTGGCTGGCACCAGCAACATCTGAGGGCTTCTCCAGGGCTTAGTGCCATGAACACGGTGCAGGAGAGCTCTTGGGGGAAACATAGAGCTGGAAAACTTACTGTCAGGGCCAAGGCAACTTTCAGGAGGATGGAGAGTAGGCATGATTTGGTTCCATTACAAGCCTGTAAGTACTATCTGTGATATCATTTGGACAGTGTGGACCTACTCTGCAGTGAATGGAAGAATAAGGAATGGCACTTGGCAGAGAGAACAGCACAGACATGGGAGAATGGGAAAATACAACTGAAACTGTGTGGTCACAATCCAAGTTGCCAGATTCACTCTCTACTTGTGTGCTGGGGAAGTTGAAAGCATACGGAGTTAGTAATTCAGTTTTCCGTCAATGACCTTTTTTGTTTGGAGCACTCCTTTGCCCCACGAGGTACCTGTGGCCACCCTAGATCCTCTAGCCAGCAACTGCTTTTGCTATTCTTAAGCTCTCCTGGGGAGAGTCCCAGCTTACTCAGCCAGTCCTAGTCTGGAAGCTGTTCCTGACCAATGGACACTCTTGGCCAGTTCATACCATTTGGCATCTCCCAATCACTGAGATTTCTGCTCCTCTCCCCTGATTCTCACCATCAGGGAGCTGAGTCCCCGACTGAACTGTGAGGGCAGTGAGGTCTGAAAGGCAAAGGATGGGTCAGGGCTGGGGAGGATGGGAAAGGAGAGGAGAGTGGAAAACATCACCAGAGCTGATAGACATTGCTGAATACAAATCCCCACAGCACCCTGAGCATCTCCCACCCAGGCCTTCCTATCCTGGACCAGAGGCAATGGAGGGGGTTCTAGAAAGCAATGAGGGAGAGGGGGAGAGGCACCAATGCTTTCCTGTCCCTGCCAGCACAAGACCTCGGGGTGTTGGATGAAGGCAGTAGGATCCCTGCTGGAAGGAAAGACAAGGAGCTGGTTCTGGCTTCCCACAGTGCATGCAGTGGCCCTTGCCCTGGCCATGGCACTTTAAATGCATGAAAGTCAAGGCCTTATTTAATTATGTAACTGCAGTAGAGGAAGCTTTGAGAAAACCACAGTGTTTTGTGAGACTTGTTAGGAATGCTGAGAGAGGGGAGGTAATAAGCTGACTGTCAGGGCTGAGTGAGAGAGAATGAAGATGGTTGGGGAACAGAGAGACGAGGGAGGTGGGCCTGGCATGCTCACTGGGTTGCTCTGTGGCCCCTAACTCGTATTTGGCTGGTGTCTGTAAGGGCCTTTCAGAAAGATGTCATTTCCAAACATGTTGAGAAAAAATACGGCAAGAGGAGCTGTGCTGCTCAGTGCTCTGTCCTCCCAGGAGCCATGAAGGACAAGGGCATGATACTTAAAGATTTTTAGCTTTTAAAATATGTTTTTAGCTTTTAGGATTTTTAATATATAGCTCTATAGTTTCTAGCACTTTCTTACACTTTAGAACAGCAGTTACCCTTTCTTACACATCATGCCACCTTCTTGAAATTCTGTTTAGTCTTATTTTCAAGAAAAGAATTTCTAACAAGGACATCTTGTTTTGCACCAGCACCTGGGAGACATAACAAAATACAAGGCTAAGAACCCCTGGAGGGACTCCAACGGGCCAGGTCCAAGGGTGGGTTACCAGTACAACCAGTCTTCTGCTGGATGTACTTGCTAGATACACTAATTAGCTAAACTTATAAAAATTGTGAAAATCCGATGCCACATATGCTTACAGGTATATTTTGTGCACCTGAAAGCTTTCATTAAAGAATGGCTCTTTATGTTGCCACTGTTAATATTCTGATCTTAGGCAATAGATATATTTTCTTTGCTCCAAGCATATGCAGAGATCGTGGACTTGAGTGAGCTTGTGGCGGCACTTCTGCAGGTATGGCTACTGATCCCGCAGAACCTTATGGCAAACAGCTTTGTTCTCCAGCCTGTCCTTATGGGTTCCCATGCCTGGGAGGGAACAGTTTACTGATTAAAGTGGTTCCTTCTATGAGCTGGGAGCAATAGGCAGACTCGAGCAGTGTGAGGAATGTCACAGCAGAGGGAGGTTTTCTGGCTGTGACCCCACAGCCCTCCTCATGCTGTGTGTGAAGGGGACGGAAGTCAAAACCACAAGCCCAAGAGTTCCAAGGCCAATTTGCAATTGAGGTTTACTTGTAAACTTCTGAGGGGATTTCCTCGGGACATCCCAAACTTACTGTAGGCTGAAAAATCGGGGCAGCATTTTTTCCTGCAAAACCACAGAATGAGTCCTTGCTGTAAATGGAAGAAGAGAGTGGAGTTAGTAGCTTGAGGAAACTCTAGAGCTGCAAGCATGCTTCTGGTGTTTGTCCTTAAAGAAAAGAAGCAAAATGCTGCAGTGAGCAAGAAGCACTGAGATATGTTGGAACAAACAGGTGAGCAAAAAGCAGCTCCATGGGAAGCAGCTGTTGCACATCCCAGGGCTCTGCTGAGATCCTGGGCTTGACAAAGTTCAGCTGCTGGCCTGGGGACAAAATTTACCTTTGGTTGCCTTGGTTTCTAAATGTGAAAAGGGGGCAATTTAGTCTTCTTCACAGAAACCAACATGCTAACTAGATTCTCACCAGATTTTTTGGGCTCTGAAGATACAGTAACATCTATCCATCTCTTGGAGGTTTTAAATGTGACAGGACACCTTGAAAGGACAGGGCTTCTGTCTGCGGTGGCACTGCAGGCAGACAGAGTCTCATCTTTGCTGTGTTCTTGGTTACAGGAACCTGGGGAGATGATTTTCCACCTGACAGTCATATCCAACCTTTTTGTGTATTTTCGATTTCCTTGTCCAGAACAGGTAAGTTCATGACATCCAGTCAGCTTGTTGTGGTTAAGCTTTGCTAATGAAAGGTGCAAGGCTGATGATCTTCTCCATAGTGCTCCCCAAAAAAGAGAAAAACACCAGGGAAGACCTGCTAGCAAACATGGCTCAGGCTGGGCTTGGGGTAACTACCCCTAGATCAGTGGGTTTCCCTTGTCCCCTCTGGGTTGAGGTGTGACAGTGATGGGTGGCCACTGAGGTGAGGTGGGGAGCAAGACAGGGGTGCTAGCACCAGGCAGTGTTTGCTGGGGCAAGAGCTGGTGGTTCTTCCTGGAGGTGCTGATATTGTTCCTCCCTCTGCTGCAGCAGAAGCCCAGCAAAGTGAACAGTGGAGGGGAATACGCCACTACAGTACTGCTGCTCTCATAACAAACTGCTGCTGGTGGCCAAAGCCAACATCACCATCAGTGAATAGCCATGGGACCTTGCACCTTGTGCACACACAGAATGTCTGCTCAGCTCTTCTCTGGAAATACCTTCTTCATCTTGCTAAAGTGCTCAGAACGCTTGGCCGTGGCTGGGGAGAGGCAAGTTGAAGATGGCATTGGGTGGGGAACCCTGCCTGCAGGATGACAGCCTCAGCTTCAGACTCTTCCCCTGTTCAGCAAGGTGCCCTGCTCTGACACTGCTCTTGGCTGGCTCTCCAGGCTCAGCAGTGCTCACAAGCCATTTTGGGGTACATGTGACCCTCTGTGAGTGGGGTATCACATATCACAGGTTGACAGCCTGGGACAGAAGTGGTGGCTTTGCTCTCCAGCTCAGAGCAGGAGATGCTCTTCTCCCCTCTTCTGGGAGTAACCAGCTTGCTCTGGGGTACTCCTGACCAAGGAGCTCGGGCCTCTGCCCCACTTCACTGTCTCCCTCCCTGGTGGGCAGCCAGAGGCCTGGTGGGACTGCAGTTTGGGTGGAGTCACCAAGCTGGCAGAGTCCAGCAAGGTGAACACTGCCTGAGCTGCTCTGTCACACACAGCATGTGCACAGAAGAAGCCAAAACAGGCACTGAACTCATTTTCAAAAATAATGATCCAATGCTGGAGTCTAGGTAGGAAGACTGCCAAAGTGCTGGTTCTGAGATGATGTGTGCTGGTGCTCTGGTGCACAGACCACAGGTCTCACAATTTATACTGCTCATGAATCTCCTCTTCACAAAACAGAAGTGAGCTTTAACACCAAGGTTCTGGGTGAAATGGGAAGGCACAAGTATTTCCACCATCAGATTGTCACCGAAACTCAGGAAGAAGAAAAGCCCTCCAGCACCGTTTGTTTTTTTTTTTAGTGTTAGAGAATTAGGCATTACTTTATTCTGGCCAGGATGTGCAATGGAAAACATTCCATCCACACATGGTTCCTTACCAGACTTCTCACATATTTATACATAAAAAATCCAAAGAAATTCTCATTCATTGGTCTTAAATTACACAATTCTTAGTACCTGATCTCCTATTCGTTATCGATTCCTTCACCTTTGATGCTAATTTGGTCCTCATTCTTTGATTCTCTTATCAATCTTTTTCCAGACCACGTGACTCCAAATGCACCAGGAGGTAATATTTGCTCATGCCCGTTTATGTCCTCTGTATCTTCTGGCTACTCCCGATCTGTAGATGTTAAACTCTCATAGTCTGGGAATCTTCTCTTTGTTGATTGAGGCTCATCAAGCTTCACCCAGCAAAACTCAAACCCTCGGTAAACAGTCTTTTGAAGACAATCTTCAATTATTCCCCCCCCCCCCCACCTTTGGCAGAGGAGAAGAAACCTATGACTAAAGTTACTTAGAATTTTAAGGGTTATATAATTTCCAACATGGTAAGTATCTCTGCCTTGCCTCTTCCTGTGATACTCCCCTTTCCCATTCTAGGCAGTGCAGTGGTAGCCCCTTAGAGGATAGGGAGACTGCAATGCGGCGGTAGGAGCTAGGTGTGTGTCCCCCAGTCACAGAGTGATTTGGCAGCCAAATTTCTCACCGCCTTGGCCACACTGGGCACAATTGTGCCTGACCTGCCTTTACTGACTACCTAGAATATCTCAAGAATACCTCAAGGTACCTCGAGAATCTTGAGTCCACGGTGAAGGCCCCACCACTGGTCTGGGGGTACTCTGCAGTCCCTTCAGGTGCAGACCTCTTACTGTTCTCCCTCCCAGCTCACGTGACCCCAGCCAGACTCACGGTGCAGCTCTTCAAGGAAGGGTTTTGCATCACAGCAACGCCATCACAGGTCCCACCCTCTGACTTTAAACTACAACCCCTCCCACTCCTTGGAGGTCTAACTGAAATGAAATGGGTGTAACTTGCTTGCACTTGCACTCACACTCCTGCTTGCAAGCACGGGGACCTGGGTGTCCAGGTGGTCTGGGTGTCCATCAGGCATTGGGACACACATACCAGGTCTGCCCAAACATCTCTGTGGTGACACAGAGGACATCACCTCCTTCTCCAGTTTTGTAGGCTTGATGCTCTGGCAATGACAGCGTTCTTTCTGTCCTCCTCTCTATCCTGACCCGTCTCTGTGAGTCATCTGGATTTACTCCTCCTCCTTTCTCTTCTTCTTCTTTTGTCTCAGCTCTTGTGCTCTTCATCTTCCCACCACAATCCTTTAATCATCTGAGCATTTTTTCTGATCTGGGTATGAGCTGTCCCTTCTTTTAGGCTTATTTGATGCCAGACACCCCAAATGCAACACTGCTCTTCATTTCACTGAGCAATGACTGGGCTCATGGGCTTCAAGGCTGCCACTTTCCCTCTCAGCTAATAAAGCAGGAGAAACAGTCCTGGATGTCGACAGCAGGATGAGACATTCCCTATGTGAAAAGCTGGTAAGGCACTGTTTCACCACCCCTCCAGTTTCGGGACACGTCCCAACAATAGAGAGTGGTGAGGGACTGTAAACAACTGTAAAAAGGACAAATTGTTTTGCCATTGCCTGGCTCTCTCGATAAGACCTGATGCAATAATGGGCCATGACCATCAGTGGTAGCCCCTGCCATTACAACTGAATGACCTGCACACGCAGAACTGGGTGTATCACACCAGTGTCCTGTGAACACCGATGCT
The DNA here is from genome assembly GCA_013398015.1 of Oreocharis arfaki. Lineage (NCBI taxonomy): Eukaryota > Metazoa > Chordata > Aves > Passeriformes > Paramythiidae > Oreocharis > Oreocharis arfaki. The sequence continues at coordinate 67,511 of VZRR01000211.1, forward strand.
GACGTGGGGAAGGTGCCACAGTCCACAAGCTGGAGCAGAACTGCCGAGGCACGACTGTAAAGCGCCGCTCAGCCGATGCACAAGCGAATGCCTGCACATCGTGGCAGAGCTCTTCCCACTGACAGGTGGAAGAAGAAAAGATCAACACGACTGCTCCTCTGTGGTGGTGACTATCCCTTGTTTTCTGTAATTCTTTGCTTCTTCCTACTTTCCTATCTTCCTTGCTCTCTTCCTCGCTAGTAAATAAAAGTGAGTTACTGTTTTGGTTACTAACATTTGACCTTGTTTGTGTCTTAATCTCATTTTGGGTATATTTTGAACTTTTCCCTTCTCCACACAAGCAGATTGGGACAGGGGCCCGCACCTTTTGGATGTGTCCACACTACCATATGTGCCTCTCAGCATCTCCAGTGCCACTGTGGGATGCAGAGGAGGGCACAGTGCAGGTCCAGTGGGTGTTTACTGGCAGGGCAGTTTAGGACAGGCCAGGGCAGGGTTTGTGTCATGCCTGGGCAATGGAATCTGGATCTGTACTGGGGCTGTGCGTCTCCTCAGCAAGTCCAAGTTTTCCTTCTGCCACATCCTGATTTGTGCATTTGGAGGCCTTGGCAACAGCCCCTTGCTTCTGGGGAGCACTTCTTGCAGCTGCAGATGTTGCCCTGCTGGGTGGATGGTCAGATATGGGGCCTGTGGGGCTGGTGGGGCAGGATGGGTCCGGTGGGTCCTCAAGAAGTTCCTCTGTGCCCCAGCTGCTGCAGGCCCAGATCAGTTCAACCCCCACATCCACATGGAATACCAGTGGTGGCTGGGACAAGATGGCATGTTTGATAGTGACAAAGACCTGGATGAGAAGGCGAGGTCCTGAGAGGTGCTGGCTTGTGGCCATGCGTGCTCTTGCTGCCTCACTCCCACTGTGCTGAAGTGGGTGCTCCTGTACCTGCCCTGCTGTACCCACTCCATCTAACTGGCAAATCCCGTTTCCCAGATGGGTCCAGAGCTGCTACCACCAGTCCCCAGGCCAGAGGCAGCAGAGGCACTACCACCCTTATCTTGCCAGCAGCCCACCTCCACAGACTGGATGTGCTGCATACTCCCTCCTATCCCCCTCTATTCTTGCCCCAGCAGGCAAAGCAAGGTGAGAGTCTGAGGCAGGGGCCTGTGGGGGCTAGCAGGATGAGCTACTGCTGCTGCAGCCTGGCAATATCAGCAGAGTGGGGCCTGAGAGGGAGCTGAGCCCCAACAGGATGTGGTGGGTTGCCTGGTGCCCTAGGAGACCTTTGTTCCTGATGGACCAACGCCGTCTTGTGCTGGCTTCTTTGACCCATCACCGACCCCTGCTTTGAAGAGCAGCACAATGTATGTGTGTCCTTGTGGCTTCTCCACTGGTGCTGTGAGGATGTGCTGCTCCCTCCCCAATGCTGCTGCTGTTGGGAGAGGCAGAGGAGCATGTATTTAGAGACAGGGCTGGGAAGCCAAAGCTGCAGGCAGAAACAGCAACATCATCACAGTTCTGCTCCTTAGCCAGATAGGCTCCGACTGTCCTTTGCCCACTCAGCTTTCCCATGACATCTCCCACTTCTAAGAGTTGGCTCTGCTTTCTGGGACACTTGCCAAGTCTTGTTTGACCTCCTCTCTGCCAGTTCCAGCTCCAGCTAGATGAATTTGTCAAGTCAGACCTGTAAGCAGAGAAAAGAAAATCCCTAAATCTCTGCCCAGACATTTACGCCCATTCTCGCCTGGAGCTCTGCCCAGGAGCCCTGCTTAGCATCATCTTGCTGCTGCCCCCGATCTGGTCTTGCTCTGTGTTTGGCTCCCCAGGGGACATATCCAATCTTCCTTACTGGCTTGGCTCGGCTTTTCAGTCTTCTTGAGGACACAAGGAGCAGGAGGAGGCAACCTCTGCCTCTGAGCATCAAGCACAAGCACACATCCACAGAGCCAGCACCTTGGTGCTGCTCTGCTCTGAGCAGCCCAGCCTCACAAGTCCAGCTGCACGTAAGGACAGAACAGGCTCAAGAGGGACAAGGAGCCAGACCATGGTGGTGTGAAGGGACCTGCTGGAGGTCTGCAGCCACCTGCACTAGATCAGGTTGTTGGTGGCTTTGTCTGGCTGAATCTCATTCATGGGTCAGACCCGCAGGGCCCCTTGCTTTAGACATGGGGCTGTGAGAGCTGTGAGAGCTGTGAGACCTGTGAGAGCTGCAAGAGTGGGCACTGCACTCACAGACAAGCATCAGGGGGCTACCCACACCCTGGCTGTGAGACACCAATGCCACCAGGCCAGGGTTATTCTTGGGTTTGCTGGGCTATTGGAAATGCTGAATTTGGAGAAGGGAGTAACTCTGTCCCTAACTTTCAGGCTGTGGGGTTTGTTTCTATGGATGTCCTCTTGCAGAAAGATGATCCCTGCTCTCACACACCCAGCCAGGGTGGCAGACTGAGGGCTGAGGCAGGGTCTTCCACAGCACAGATCTATGACAAAGGTGTGAATGCTGCCAGGAGCAGCCCCAGCATCTCCAGGATGGAGGTCTGGTCAGCTGGAGCCTCTGGGCCCACTGAGGAACCAGCCTCATCCCAGCAGAGCTCAGCAGTATGGGGATGAAGGGTGCTAAGCACAAGGCATAGCAGCTGCACCCTGATGCTGGCAGGTCTTGGAGTACCTTGGAGCTGCACACCTCTCACCTCCTGGTAACATGCCTCTCATCCCAGCCTCCACGCTATGTCCTTCTGCTTCCTGGCCATGTCCTCTTCCCCTGCTGCTGCTCTCCACCCTGTCCACAGCCCCTTCCCTTTCCAGCTCCCAAACTGATGGTGTGCTTGTTGCACTGTGTTGCCTGACAGTGGATGTTGCTGTCGCCCACCTGTGATGAAAGGTGTGAGGAGATGACCAGCCTGATTGTTGTCATGCCGGAAAGCCGTGGACTCCCTCGGCACATCTGACCCAGCACAGCAGAACAGTCTGGCCCACACTGATCCTTCCAGGAGCCAGATCCATGTTCTGGCCATGCTTGGGATGTATCACCCCTTCTTCCTCAGAAGAGTGGTTGGTAGGTGGCCAGAGGCCAGGATCAGCTCAGCTCTTGCATCTGCCTGTATTTATCCCCTTTGGTTTTGACCTGAGTTGGTGTTGGCCATAGCAGTTTCTCTTTTCAGCAGTGCTGTAAGATTCCTTGGCATTGACATCTCCCTGCTAAGTGCTGGGAATGCTATCCCTGCATTGTTTACGATCTCAGGTTTTTGGCAGATCACAGAGTGAAATTTTGGACATGAAGAAGAGTGCAGTGTCCGTTCTGGCCCCGCTTCTCTGGCCTGCAGGGGACACCTTTCTCCCTGAGGACACTGCAAAGGCAGAGCCCTTTCCTTAGAGACACCTTGCTTGGTCTTGAGGTTGTGGTGAGCAGCACTGCTGACTCCCTGTGCAGACCTGCCCTGAGAAACTGGGACTCCATACAGTGCACCTGCAAATGCCTGGGGCCTGGTGCAAAGAATCAGCTGCCTCTGAAAGGATGCTCCAGCAGAAGGAGGATCTTCTGCATCCCTCTCCCAAATTCCCAGGAGATGACCTACTACCTCTGCACTTCCCCTGCACATGAAACCTCCCAGTCTTTCATTCTTGCTCTTCACACCATTGCCAGGGGCTTTGGGATCAGTGGAACTAGTTTTGGTTTGTGTCTGATGAAGCTGTTCTCTCCTTCTTGCAGAATCAACTGCTGCTCTGCAGGGTTCACAGTCTTTATGACTGTGGTGAGGACTGAGCACACTGGAGCTTGAGAATGCAAAAAAGTGGACCCAGCACCACAGAGCCTGTGCTGTCCCTAATTCCTCCCACGTTTCATTCTGTGTGTGATCCAGAAAATGTGCTTTGTAACAGCTCAGTGGAGGGGGGCCTGAGAAGGAGCTGAGCTGGCTCCCCAGTAGTGGTGCAGAGGCCCTTTGAGCCTGTCACCAATAAATATAGACTCTTTGCATTTTGCAGTGCTGTTCTATTTTGAGTTTCTAGATCCTTCCTTTTTGCACCAAACCTCCTTGCAAAACAAAGTGTTGGTCTCCCCTTGGATAAAATTACTCACAGTTCAGCTTGCACTACTTTTCCACTGGCTGTGCTTTTCTAATTGCTGAGCACATTTCACATTCCTCTGTCTTCTCTGAGCCAAAAAATAGCATCCAGGGGTGCAAGAGTCTTGGTGAGGTGCTGGATGTACAAAGCTGTTGAGGGCTCTGTGTTGCTGGTGTCAATGAGACATCCCAGCAGGACACACAGGGGCAAGAGGGCAGTTCCACTCCAGGCAGCTTCTCCCACCCAGAGGAACCTCTTAATCACTAATTTCCTCATTTGGCCTTGAGAACCTGACTAGGGCATTCAGCTTTTGGGCTGCATGGAGGGGCTGTGCTGGAATACCAGAGCAGCAGGTACTGCCGAAGAAGGGACAGCAGCTCTGATCTCACTGTACCACCCACAGTTCTCCACGGCATGGTGAAACACTTCCTGTGGTAGTTGCTGCACTTGTGACAAGCACTGGAGAGGCTACCGAGTCGGGAAGCATCACCTTCGCCTGTTCATGTTCAGTGGAGCTTCTTCCAAGGAGGTGAGGAGACCTGGAGAACTGGCTGTGGACCAGAGGGTTGTGACACCAGAAGCTCTTTCCCAGTTGTGAAGTTGTGGATCTCGTGACAGTTTTCCTCGGGGCTGAGTGGGGACAGACAGGTCTATGGCACTGAATGCAGCCCAATGCAGGGGCTGAATGGCTATGGCATAGTGGTTTGTGGCCAGTATCTCTGGACTGGGGCACCTCTGGACACAGGGACAGCAGGATTTCTTGAGCTGCCAGGGGTTGTGCGGGTGCATGTGGAAAGATACCATCCACAGAACAGGGGCTGCATGTGGCACAGAGAGGGATACAGGGCCACTCAAATCTGCCTGTCCAGAGTCCTGCCCGCTCCAGCCACAGGTGATTACAACAAGCCGCATGAAATATTCCCTGTGCTGGGTACCCTCTCTCTGGGCTTACTGAAGCAGCTGGTGCTGACCATACATCCCTCAGCCTGCTCTCACCTCAATGAGCTGTGGCTTAAAAACCCCTGAGGCTCCACGAGTGCCCAAACCAGCCCAAGGGACTGCTGGCACCTGGCCTGACCAGCACATCAGATGAATGCTCTTTGCCTCCATCATGGCAAGTGCTTGTGAGTGCTAGCAGGAGGACAAAAGAATAAGTGATAGGGATTTGTGACTGCCAGCAGGGAGAGTGTGGGGACTGTAGTAGTCGCCCTGACTCTGTGCAGAGAAGAGCTGGCATTTCATGGCAGCTTCCTGCTTGGAAGAACCCGCATCTGGGTTTCCAGTGCACTGGTGATGGCTTGTTTGTGCTTCCCCCTTCAATATGAGGTGATGGTTCATCGGCTTTTAGAAAGGACAGGCTGACATAGAGAGTACAACCTGCTGCAACCACCCGGGATTGTGCAGATTCCCCCATCCTGTTCTGTCTCCCATCTCTGCTGGTTGTATGGACCTCCTGGGGCAGCAGTTTTGCTGTATGGGGCATGTTCTGGGGGTCAGATCTGAGTGCAGCAGGTTGGACACCATGATGAGCAGGGATGTCCATTAGGTCTCCGTTCTCCAGGAGCTGCTGAAAATGGTTCCTGTGGAGAAATGGAACTGGTGCTGACACATAGCAACTGAGGGAGGCACAGGGTGCTACCGTGAGAACATGAGGGGTTTTCTAGTACAGAGGTGACACCTCCACAAACCAGCTGCGTTCTCTTCTGGATGAGGGCTGCCCATGAAGCTCTGCTCTTCGCTCTTGCCTTGGCCCACAGAAGCCAAGTCCTCAGTCACTGAGTACTTCATGAATTTCCTGAGGAATGGAAAACCCCTTTCGCCCTGACCTTAGGCTACATGAGTACTTTTTGGTAGAGAACAGAAGTGTTCTTCCTGGCAATGATTCTTGAAGATTCTTCAATGTCCTTGAAGCTGCAGAACGCCAGGACCACGAGGGTGGGAGCTGCATGGTGCCTACATGGGCTCAGCCAGGGCAGAGAGGCTGTGGGGCTCCTCTGCCCCAGCTCCTCTTCATGCTTGGGGAGGAGGGCTCACTGCTGGCATTGTGCACTTGGTAGGTGGATGTATACCACTCTGGATGGGAAGCTAGTGTTTGATTCGTGGCCAGGGTGATGATGCTTTGCTGCTTGTTCACAGGTCAGTTTGCAGACTCTAAAAGTGTTGCAGGCAGAGAGCAGTTCCTTGTACAGCACATGCTGCTAGCCAGCCCTGTCTGGCCTGAAGTAACTGGTGGCAGTACCAGCAGCAGAACATGGCAATAACATCATTGAACACTTAGAAAAGTAAATGAATATTAGGCTATTTCAGTTCCCTCAGGGTGGGTGAGCATCCAAGGGGTGTCCTGGGAGGCTGGGCAGAGAGGGTGGGTGAGAAGGTGTCCTGTGGTGTCACCGCCATTGGCTTTTGTGACATGTCACTGCAGGTGGCACGTGGGATGCTGTTCCAGAGGTACACAAAGATGGTGCTGGCCCTGTGCCTGCTGCCGGTCCTGTGGCAATGTTTCCGAGCCCTCACAGATGGTGTTGGTCCTGTCCATTGGGTTCCCTCCCTCCTCTACACCCCTACTGCCCGCTGCACTGCCCTTACCAACAGCTCCACACGGTTCAGTGCCCACTACAAAGCAGCCATAGGGCCTCTGCTGACGGCTGCAGACCACAAGCTCTCCTCAGATGTGGTTCAGTGGTGGCTGGTAAGTGAGGCAGGAGCTTGTGACTCCTCCCAGGCTCCCTGAATCTCTTTGCAGTGGGGCAGGGCCAAGAACAGATGTGATGAGGATAAAGGGATGCAGAGATCCCAGCTCAGATCTTCCTCCACCTCTCATCCTGCCCCCTGGGCTGTTCTGCACCCTTTAACTAATATCCCATCTGTTTTTTCTGTACTTTCCCAGGCCTCTGCTAGGAGAAATTGGGGTTCTGTCTTCCTTTGGGTTACTGGTGGAGGGGCTAATGCTGCATGTCACCCTGCAGGGTCCCCCAAGTGGTGTCCAGCTTCAGGCGATAATTCAGCAGCTCTTCACTGTCCTCCGGGCCGTGACTGCTGATGTGTGGGACCCTTTTCACTGCAGGACTTGTGCTATGGTGGGGAACTTAGGGCAGCTGAAAGGGTCCAGCCATGGGCTGCTAATTGATGCTCATGACTGGGTGCTGAGGTGTGTGACCTAAAGGGATTTGGTCTCTCCCTGTGTTTCCAGAACCCTGGTATGCACCAGCTCCTGGCCATGCTATTGAAATCTGCCAACACAGACCCTGCGATGGAGGTGGCTGGCTGACCCTGCTCTCTGGAGCCCTCCATCCTGGGACACACACAGGCCTTGTGTCACCCTTGTCCTCTCTTTGCTGCTGATTAGGGTGACCTGCTGTCCCTAGCTGGTGGGTCCAAGAGCCTGGGACCAGCAGGCCATGCACCTTTGTTTTGGGACACACCATTCTGCTGTCCTTTAGGATGAACAGAGCAAAGATCACTGGCTTTGAGCTGGATGTTGGCATGAGAACAACCCATCACTTGAGTACCCAGAGAGTGCAGTGAACCTTAGGCCCGATGTCCACCTTGTCCTTGTCGCCTTCAAACTTCTGGACTTGCAGTGGGTGACCAGTGCCTTCTCTACCAGAGATCTCACACGGTGTGTCAGCTCTGGGGGATGGCATCTCTTGTGCTGGAAACCCTATGGATGGTGCAGTGTGGTCTAGGGGTTCTGGTGCCTCACTGAACCCTGGCACTAGTCCTGATAGCACAAAGGGTACTAGGCATCCCTCTGCCCTGCACCCTGGGGTATCTGGGCATTGACCTATCCCCACAGGGCTCAGACAACCCGCAGTACCATACCTCTGTGAGGGGGATGGCAGCTGTCCCCACACCGGGGCCATGGGCTTGATGTGTCCCTTCCTACAGCCAGGCCAGGGGATGCTGCTGGGCCAGCCCAAGGGGCGGGAGATGCCACTGGGCTGGGTGCTGGCAGGCAACCGATACCGTCTGCAAAGAAAGGGGCCTCCTCAGCAGCAGGTGTACTACATGATCACTGCTTGCCTCTGCTTTTGCAGCACATATGAGAGAGTTAAACAGTTCATCAAAGCTGACAGAAACAAGGTAATGGCTCTGCAGGCTCCAGCTCCTCAGGGGCAGGCAGAACTCTGCTGGGCAGAGAGCCAATGGCTGCACTGTGCTGGGCTGGCTGACCTGTTGCAGCACGGAAAGCACCTGATCCCTCCCCACTCAGGTGTTGATCCTGAGCCCAGCTTTCCTCAAGTACATCCATGACAACTGGACACAGCATCATGGGCAGTATCCCTCCATCGGTTCCACAGCTCTGCTCTTTGCCTTGCACACCTGCCAGCAGGTGAGCACAGCCAGTGGGACCAGGCACTGCCACTGTACCTCCCCTGCACTGCTTGTCCATATGCTTGCAGGATGCCCCAGCATCCACACAGTGATGGCTTTTGCTGGCATATGCACAGGTCTCCATGTTTAGCTTTGGAGCAAACAGTGAAGGGAACTGGCACCACTACTGGGAAAAAAAACCCGCTGGTCCGGAGCCTTTCGCAGGACAAGAGTCCATGACACTAATGCTGAATTCAGCCTCATCGAGAGACTGGCACATAAAGGCAGGATTGCGTTCTACAAGTGATGCATTTCCAAGAAACTGGAGCAAGGTGGTTTGGCCAGGAATGGGCCAAAGTGCACTGCCAGTGGCTGTCCTGGCTCTTCAGCTTGCTGCTCCTCCCCCACCACCTGGGCTCACAGATCCTGCAATTTGCAGGGTTTCGGTACTGCTTGTGCTGGTCCTACCAGCTGGGCATTGCAGGTGCCATTCTCCCACGGCACCAGGCATGTTGCATTTAGCTGGACAAAGGGTGGGCATGATTCTGCCCATTCTGGTCGGGAGGGAGGAAGGGGAGATGGCGGGGCTGGAAGTGGGCATGGAGTCTGTCATTGGCTGTGTGTGGCCCTGCAGGGCCGTGAAGCCACTGGGTGCCAGTAGTAGAGAACAGCTGCTCAAACGTGGCTCTCCACATGACAGAGCTGACATTTCCACCCACAGATGGCTTTTGGGGGAGGTTTGTAGCTGTTCTTAGGAAAGGAAGATGCCCCCCCTCACCCGGCGCAGTCTTTTACTAAGACTTCTATTCTTACAGTCTTTAAGGAAATGTTTTTAAAATTGCATCAAGGAAGAGTAAGAAGGGAGAAATCAAACAGGCTGACAGAAGACAACAGAATCAACAGAATCAAATAAATTTGAAATTATCTTATGTTGAATAAACTTTGAAAACACATGTGAACCACCATTTCCTTTCTTTTTGACCCCTTACAACTTTGAAAAGGGCACCCCTGCAAAACAAGACTGCAGACCCTGGGGACTGAGCTCCCCAAAGGAGGTTTTTCTCCTCCAGAGCAGGGTTAGCAGGATGTCTTTTATCACTTTCAATCGCTAACATCCTTGATCCAGACTTGGCTTTATCATGACTTGGGCTTTCAATTAAAATCACCAGAACTCTCATACTCATATCCTTCCTACTGATAGCAGAAGCCTGTATTACTTAACTATTAGCTTCATTATCTTCTGCCTCTCCAGGTAGAATCTCCATTTCTGTGTCTTCAGTTTATCTCTCCACTATTTCCATTTCCCATGATGAGTCCAAGTATTGCACCTTCCCTTTCCCGTCACCTTTCTTTAGGTACTCAGGAGTGCTCTGAGCAGTGATCTCCAATGCTTTTCTAAAGTTTACTAGCAATTGGCTTTCCTATCAAGGACAAGCCAGTCCTTGATAGGAAACAGTGATAACTCTTTCACCATGGGTTAAGCTCTTGCTGCATCACTTCCATTCATCTTCTCTCTCCTGACTATTCTTACATCAATGTAAGAGTAAAGCTGGGTGCTCTGATGACCAATTGAAGCTGTTCAGGTCACTTTTTGTTCCTGACGAAACATACAGACACTATGTTCCCTTCCTCATGCTGTAGTAGTACTATGTGATCCTGGATCATTAAATATGGATTCATTAAATATCCTTGTAAAAAACACATCTGAAACAAACCTGTTTTTCAATATTCTTGCTTGAAGATAATCATTCTCCTTACCCACAACACAAATTGCTTCTCTCCCTAGCTGAAAAAACAGCAGTTTTTTAGACTTCCTAGTTTACAGGTAAGTTCAACTAATTAAAAAAAACAACCACCTAGCAAAACCTGCTTTAAAATGAATTTAAAAACAGCTTTCTCTCCGTGGTATCTGATCCTGTGCCTGTCCAATTGCTTGGACCAAGATTAGAGTCATACCAAAGCAAATACAGATATGAGATTTAAGAGTAATCAATCTGTTTTACCTCAAATAAGGCAAGAATTCACAAATTTTTTTTCCTCATTATTTTCAAATTTCTCTCAATATAGTTTCACATACCAAGCACTTTATTCACTTGTGTAGATGATTTAACAGAAAAAAGCACCATCATCATCACAATCTCTATGTATTATGCCACAATGCAGGTGTGTCTTTTAATTATAATTTCCAATTCAGTACCAGGATTAATTCAAATAATTTAATTATTCCTCCATACTCCTTACCAGAACAAACAGAGGATGGACTTTATTTCAAAATATACACCAAGGGGAAATGAAAAAAAAAAAATTAAAAATCAATTAAAATTCCAGACAGTTTTTTTTTTTTTTTTCTGAAACATCAACTTGCATCTTTCATAAGAAGAACAATTGGGAGCTCCCCCAGCACAGAAAGCACATCCCAAATGCTTAGGCTCCCCACGCAGCCAAGGATGGCTGGAAGGCAACGGATGGGATTCAGCACATTTTCATGGAAGTCTGACATACAGCATTAGCACACCCAGAAACATTTTAAAGAAAAATTTAAAATCCCTGATGGTGTTGCTAGAAAGCTTATTTGATGGCAACTTCAATCCATTATAGGTCTCTTGACAATAAAGTACATTATTTCTGGAGGCAAACAGAATGCAGTATTCCCACCATCTGTGTTGGGAAGGGGAATAGAACTGAAGGAACATGGAGTGACACAAAAAGAGTTTGACAGTAGGGTCTGCACAGCCAGATATGATAGCTAATCTTTACAGCAGCAAGGTTCAAGTCGTTCCATCCACAAACTAAGGCCAAAGAATGAGGGCACAGTAATACATGAGTGGTTAGGGCCATCTGGAAATCTCAAACCTCATCTCCTGGGCACTCAGAAGTTCACTTGTGTTTCAAAGAGACTGTTTAGTTCTCCTTGGAGGCTTGGGGTTTGTTTGGGGTTTTCTGGTTTTTTGTTTTTAAATGGGGCGAGGTCACTGCTTATTTATGTTGTCTTCCCAAGTTCAATTTTCTTCTGGATGGCACGTGCTGAGTGATAGATCAAGGAGTCAATGAAACCTGCAACTAAAAGGAGAAAACCAAATGGATGAAGTCAGACATGCCTCAAAGAGAGAAGAACTCCCAAGGAAAGAAAACACAAACCCTGCTGTCAGAGGAAAGGAATCCCAGGTCCACCAGGACAGTAAAAGGTTCTGCTGCTGCTGCTCAGAAGAGTAAAGTCCTCATCTCCTCAGGACAGAAAAGACCCAGCCTCCAGGGCAGAGGTGATCATGCTTCTCTAGAAAAGATCTCTTTTTCAGAAGTAAAAGAGACAGGCTGAGTCATGTGTGTTTACTGATGATTGAGAAGAATTTGGAGAGGAAGCTGTTGTGGAGAGCTTTATGCCACACTGTTGCCTTGACTCAGCTTGCCAAGGGCATGTTTCCCATTTCTTGCTCATTTCACAGTAACCTTAAAAGCACCATATGCTGCCCTTGACGGATGCCCTTTATTGGAGACTGCAATGTACACCCACCAGGCACAAAGCAATACAAACCACTGCCTTTAATTCTTTCTGCAGTATTTTCCCCAAACCTCTCCAGCCCTGAAGAAGTTTATTAATTCAGTGCTTGTTTGTGACCACAGAAAAACTCAGAATAGGTCTAATGCACCACAAACCCCAGACAACCAAGGTTTTCACAGGACAGGAACCTTGAGCTCCTGCCAGGGAGGGAACACAAAGGCTGCTCGGGAGCCTTTTTTCAGTGACAGGATTTTCTGAGGCTTCATAGTCTTCTTTCTTTTATTCAAAACCTCAATCTAAGGAATAAGTAAATGATTACTTGGCCATAGACAAAGACATACATTTCAATACTATATGAAGAGTTGCAGCTAAAATGGGAATTGAATCTTCTGTTTATTACTATATAATATGGAATTATTTGACTTAATACTTGGTCTTTGAGTAATGCTTCAGATGACACTTATGTGGTTGTTTTGCCCTGAAATTATCTCTACTTGTGGAATCAATTCGACACTGTTCTGCAAACACTGTTACAGAGGTGACTTAAGAATAGCATAGAATCATCTAGGTTGGAAAAGACCTCTAAGGTCAATGTGTCCAATTGTCCCCAGCACCACCAAGCCCACCACTAAACCACATCCCTAAGTGTCACATCTACATGTCTTCTAAATACCTCCAGGAAGGGTGACTCTACCACTGTCCTGGGCAGCCTGTGCCATGGCTGGACAACCCCTTCCATGGCGAATTTTTTCCTAGTATCCAATCTAAACCTCCTCTAGTGCAACTTGAGGCCATTTGCTTTCGTTCTGCCCCTGTTAGAAGAGACTGACCCTCACCTGGTGCCAACCTCCTTTAATGTAGTGGTAGAGAGCGAGAAGGTCCCTCTTGAGCTTCTTTTTCTGCAGGCTGAGCACCCCCACCTGCTCCTTATCAGACCTACGCTCCATCCCCTTCCCCAGCTCTGTTCCCTTTTCTGGACTTGGAGCAGCACCTCAATGTCTTTCTCGTCGTGAAGGGTCTAAAACTGAACCCAGGATCCAAGGTGCACCACCCGTGTGCAGCGAGGGACAGTCACTGCCCTGGTCCTGTTTGCCACACTATTGCTGGTACAAGTAATTGGCCTAATTGGTCACCAGCTGATCTGATCTCTAGAATACAGAGAGCCTGAGCGTGGTGTATGGCAGCAAACATGAATTGGCTGTCAAACTCAGTCAGTGCTAAAGGGCACTTGAATTTCTCATTAAAGTAATTTTTGAAAGCCTTTTCAAACCAGAGAGATGAATAGGATAAAATTTATTGCAGAGAAATTCTGTTTAACATTATCAGGTTAATTGAGCACTGTTAATTGCAGATAAAGGTATGATGTTATAGGTATGTGATACAGATGTTACGCGACATAGTAACTGGCTTCTCAGGTCCCTGACCACATCTCCAGGCTAGCCCTTAACACCCACATCTCTGACTATGAGCACTCTGGATCACTACCCAGAGAGCAAGCCTGGACCAAGGCTGTTCCCATGCACAGAGCTGAGCAGATACTGATTAGCTGCTCCAGAAGCCAGCACCGAGAGTGAAGTGCAGATGCCCAGATGGATCTGCAGGAACAGCCTCTCCTCACAAGACCCCATCTAGTCTCTGCAGAACAGTAGCCGGAGCTCCTATGTCTGGGAGCACAGCTTGACATCTCTAAGATATATACTATGCCCATGGCAACCTGGGTTCACAGATTTTACTGGCTTTGGTTCCACATGAAAGCAACTATCTGCTTACAGACCCAAGCTGGCCAAGAATGTACGTACAGATGCTTTCATATGGTCTGTGAAGAACAGCTTCATTTCAAAACAAAACATCCTGTAGAGTAGCAGATGGAAACATTATGACAGGTCTACAGATCTAATGAAATGAAATGCTGTAATAGGTCTACATCATCTACAGCATCTTGTAAGTCTCCAGTGCCAGCTACAGTCTGATGTCACTCCTGTGGCTCTGCAGAACATGCTGTATTGCCTTCCAAAGGCTCAAATCATCTCTCTTCGTCAAACAGGGATTTATTACCAGACATGCAAACTTCAGAAAGAGTAAGATAGCAAATGTTTACACTGTAGAGAGCAAAATGATTGAAAGGTGCAATACCTGTAAATATGCCTCCAACAATGGCACAAACTCCAGTGAGAAAGTGAGTAAAGGACCTAGAATTTGAACAACCAGCATGAGCTCAGATACCAATGTCAGGTACGTAACAATTAACTCATAATTATAATAATGCTCATCACACCACATAAGTATGCAATACCTAAATATTCATAGCTGACAAAAACAAATTAACCCCTGTCGGCTACCGAACGGAGTTTGTCACTGCTACTTTTAGTCAGCAGCACTAAGAAGAAATACTGAATTTATAAACCTAAAAGATGGGCTTTTAATCCCTAAGACACTATTAATTCCTACTCAGTCAGAATGCACAGCAGACTCGTGTAACACAGTAACTAAATCCCTATGCACATGTCAACACATTTTAAGATACATTGTCTGTGCCCCATTATGAACCTCAAACACCAGACAGCTACAACCCCTTCCACTCCCCTGCAGCTGCATGCCAGCCATTAACCCAGAGAGAAGAAGAGGTTCCACACTGGCTGCAAGATGTAGAAAAGCTGTAGCAAATGCAGAGTAAGGAACCAGTTGGACTGTGTGGGTGCTGTTGGTAAGATGGGTATGCTCTGCAAATCTAGTCTTCCCACTAGAAGTCTGAACCAAGAACCATTATACCACACTTCTGCTCCTTGCACCACTTTCTTTTTTCATCTTGATACTGGATTACAACGCCTCACATAGCAACAGAAAAAAACCAGTCCCTAACCAGGGTTCACAAGGAGAGGAAAGACATCAGTGAGCACCTCTTCTTCTCCACTGGCTGGGAAGAGGCTCAGATGAATTTCAGGCATTTGCACTGTCATGTCTAAGTGAGGATGAAGTTTCAAGCTATGCAAAATGACAAAATCAATGAAGGATGAATGAAATAGAATGAAATGTCTCTTACCTGTGTTTCTCTGTCAGCTTCACCATCATGGGCGAAAGTTCATACAGCACAAAGACACCAGGCAGACCCTGGTCTCCCAGTAGCCCATTGGCTATTTTCTCATGTCGCGTAACTGAGAACTGGTTAGTCCTTACCACCTATCAGGAAACAAACACAGCAAGCATTGTTTTGCTAACAGGGAATAAGAAAGGCTACTAAAACATGAGTTCAGTGAACCACATCAGTGTAGGGCTGCCCATGTGGGCAGCCTGACAGTGGTTAGAAAGAGTCATGAAGAGCTCTATTGGGATCAGGTATTTGCTATCAGGTCTATTTTTACGATAGGCTACCTGTTAAAGCCACAGCTAGCCCATAGTATGAGGGATGCATCACACCCAGGCTGGACTATTTGGTCTCTGCTGGCACATAACAGCATAAGCTGTCCTGCTCAACCCTAAGTCTATGTCATCCTCTATCAACACGCATCCTGCTAAGCATGCTTCAGGAGACAGCACTGATGGCGGAAAGCCATAAATAATCAAGAGCGAGAAAAAAGGAAACAATACATAGAGGCAGGAGAGTGGAGAAAGACAGAGACAGGCTATCTTCACATAAATGAAGATCACCCTCCAGCATTCTTCTGTGCCCTGCCATTCTTCTACATGTTGTTCATACTAGTGCTATTCTTAGAGCAATTAAACTGGGTTTCTGTAAAATGAAATTATGTTCTGTCATCCCTACTAAGTTATCTGACACAAATTACAATCCAAGCTGAGAAAGATACTATCCCGGTTTCTTTAACAAATTCCATACTTGGGGGTTCTAAGTACTGAATGTACAACACAGCCCCTGGTATACACCTGGCAACACACCTGGATCCATAGCTACTGTCAGCATCAAGAATATGAAGAGAAAGTGAAGGCTTCCACTTGTCAAAGTAACAGGGAAAAAGGTACTTACTTCACCATCTACTTTCCTATACACAGTGGGGACCACTTTGACAAAATATTGAAACATCATGGAAGCTATAAGCAAAGACAGGGAGAGACATAATTAATATCCGACAATAAGCTGGAAGCTTTTGTGTAGACACAAACTGGTTTTGTTCAACTTGTCAGGGAACATCTTTCCGCACAACAGCTGCTGGAGGTTTTCAAGGACAGTAAAGTTAATGTCTGAAATAAGTCTTCCTTTTGCCAAAGTGAATCTCATTTCTGCTCCAAACAAAACCAAAATTAATGGCATTTTGGCCGTGACTAAATGGGAAACCTACAAACTTGCTATAGCTTTACCAGTAAAACTTCTTGCAAATTCAATTCTAGCCCAGGAAAATTTCTTACTTTTAACAACATAGCCGTAAGAAAACATACTCGGGTCTAAATGGGTATCTTATATCAACTACAACTGATATTGCAGTTTATTCCTGTAGAAGCATAGCATTTATTCTATCAGAAGATGAAAAGGAAGACCGGGACCAGTGAAGAAAAAAATAGAAAAAAAATTCTGCTGCCTCAGACCAGCCAGTTCCTTCAGTTCTCTTAAGGATAGCAGAATGCAAGAAAAAAACTTTTTTCTATGAAATTCCCTAGAGAAGATTATTCATCCATCTCTACAGCAGAAGTAATTCTTGCATATGGTATCTTTAGCTGCAATAAACATAAATTTGACCTGCAATCTACTTCTCCTACTTCTTTACTGGAGCATGTCTTTAGAACAAATTCTTCAAGAATTTACCAACTGGTTCCCTGAGGCTCAGGATGAAAGGCTTGAGCTTACGCAGAAACTTACCAGTCAGTTACAGGCCCTCTCAGATAGTCTGTTACTCCACAGGCTAACTACAGCATCATAATCGTATTGAACATTATGACGCCTTTTAATTTTTCTGTACATTTTTTTTAACACCATCATCTGATTTGGGTACAAGGCTCAAAATCAAGGGCAGAAAACTTAAAAGAACAGATTCAGGTAGGACTAACAATCCTATCATCACTTCAAAGCAAAATACTTCCTTCTTTGTTACATACAGCTCCAAGTACCTGCAAAGGCAAACTTTTCAGACTTCAATGGATCTAAAAAAACCAAAACTCTGCAGTGGCATGTAAAGGACCTTTCACAGAAAAGCAGGCTTGTGGAAATAAACTCATGCACAGCAACAACATGAGGAGAAAACTGTCTTTCATTCTCAAGCCAGCAAATCTGGAGCTCTCTGGAAAAGATCAGCAATATTTCAACTTCACTGCAGCTTTTCAAGCTCTTCCTGTTGGGTATGTCAAGGTCAGGCAGACACCACAGCTCTCCAGCAACTACCAATTAGGCCTTTTTTTTCTACCCTGCATCTTCTGGTTCTCTCTTACTTCATGCAGTATTTAGGTGTCTAACAGATGTTGAACTACATCTGAGGTAGGCCTTTAATAATGATGTGCTGTACCTGCATCCATGAACATTGAACAGAGGTATCTTTCAGAAAGGTCACAGAATCCAAACATGTTGGCAGATTTCTTCCAGGTGAACGGAGACAGCTGCTCCAGAAAGAGCACAAGGTGGAAGAGTCACATTTCACATAACACTGTCAGGGTTCTTGTTAAAACTGGGAACTTTGCTCCTGTTCTCTTCTAACACTTATTAATGGAGACACTTAAAAAGAGACTTCTCTCAGCTGGCTTTTACCTTGCTGTGCAGTGACGGCTGTCCCATCCAGAGGGTTCACAATGCCTGGATAGTCCCTTCCAAATGAGAGATGTTTGATATAGTGCGTCATATTGATCTGAAATGGAAATGCTAGTAACTCAAACAGCTGCACAGCACGCAAGGGGCAAGGTAAGGGGTCTGAAGTTCATTATTTGTATATTTTTCTGAGCGTGGTTCTAGGATAGAGACAGGCACTCCCTTTCTCTGTGCATCCTAACAGTAAACTCCAAAACATTTGTTCTTTTTTATTCATAGGAGATTTCAAGATGAGGAATTTCTCCTCCTGCTGGAAATCCTCAGATCCCAGTGCTCTTTCCTCCCATCTACAGAGCAGGCTCTCCCACCCACTCCTCTCCCTGCCATAGGAGCACATGCTATCAGCTGCCTTGGAGGCACAGGTATGAGCATCATCTGCTGACCTCACAGTACAAGGCAAACTCCAAAGGATCCAGAAGCAGTTGTGACAATATCAACCTTAAGAAACCATGAAGCATAGATTAAGGAGAAAGGCAGGCTTAGGAAGAGGGATGCAGGCTTAGGAAGAGAGGCACAGGCTCGCCAAGCAGCATGCAAATGTCCCAGAATTTATTTCAGAACCCTCTGTGAAAGTAGGTCCCAGGTTCCGCTTAGACTCGTAAAGCCAAATCTGCTGCAATGTAGGATGTCAATGTAGCAATGGGAGGGAAATCCAGAAGGAAAACAGACTAAGAGAACTAGAACACTGTCTCAGGAACACTTACATTATCAAGTCCGAAGCTCTGTAGATCGTGAACTGTAATAGAAAAATAGTTAACAATATAGCTCATGTTGTCATAACAATAATATATGTCTACCATATTCTAGCAATAAGGGAGCTCCTCTCATTTCTGTCACCATCTAAAAGGGCAAGAAAATCGCCTGGGTTTCTCTCTTGCTTGCACAGTAGGGTGTGTGACAGATAAAACTGCTGTAATACCCCTCCTGACACAGAGCCACTGCTAGAATGAAGGAAAGTAACTTTAACGTGGGGTTACTTCAGATTAGGTGTTTCAGTCCTCACTTGCATGTACTCTTCCTCTAGGGCAAAAACAAGATTCCAGATCTTGTTTTTGAAAGGAAAGCTTTGCTGCTAGCCACACGTAACTCCTCTCACTGCTGTAAAACACAGAGGCACAACAGATCTAAACTAACAACTGAGCAGAGCGCATGCTTTAATATCACATGCAAGTGCCCTAAAAAAATCATCAACGTCTTAGTAACTCTCAGCACTCTGCCTATCAGCCTTGCTACTGCTGCCCAGAGAATATACTAGGAGAGGAAAAGTCTTTGCAGGGATGTCCTCAGCAGGGTATTTGCAAACCACTGGTAGGGCCGAGGTGACTGTCACCAGTGCTGGGATTTGGGGAATTTGGCCTGCCCCATCTCTGCCCTTCCCTCATACAGCAATATGACAATGCTAGCAGCACCACACACCCCTAGAAGGGATCTGGCAGAGATATGGGCAGTGGGAGGCAATGGATATCTTTTAGTTTGCTACTTAAATGACTTTAGGCAATACCAGAAGCATCAGTCTCAGGACGAAAATATAAATTGCAACTCCATTTCAATATCACTTCTACCAGGTTTATCCAAAGTCACACAATCATCTCAAAGAAGCCAGAGGCTGTGGCCATTTTAACAGGTAAATTCATGTGCTCAGGATGGCAGACCTCACCTTTCACCTTAGCAAAGCAAAACACACCTCAGTAATCACAGGCTATTACTTTAGGAGCTGATGGAGTCAAATCACCAAGTGTTGCTACATCATTAATGAAGATTAGGAATGCTGCTCCCTTGAGAGCCTAGCACAAGACAATCTGCAAAGCTAAAGATCTGTTTCGAACTAGCCTCTCCTTTAAAACATTTATTTAACATGACTGTGCTATGAACTTTTTCTATTAACATTTTTCAGTAAACCACCAGAAGCTGTACTTGTATTTACATAAAACTCTTACTAAAACCAAAGATATATGCATGCAAAACACAGAATGTACAGTCAGAAAAGGAAATGCTAACCCTAAAGTACCCTCCTCCTAAGGCTCTGATGTAGGGAGAGGTGCTTGCATTTCTCAGCTAAATGCCCAGAGACTAAGGCTGCAGTACTTGGAATTAAGGCAATGGTTCTGCATTACAAAGAACTCAGAGTTGCACTGGCTTCAGATATTCCTTTTGCTGTCTCTGACTGAAACACAGACCTGTCATTGCCACTAGCACAGTGACAGCACACAGATTTGTGTGCCTGTGCTGACAGCTGTATCAATGAACCGTAAAAAAAGAAAATCCTAGTAAAAATTTGGAAGTATATGTGATGGTGGGCAGGGTAAGGAAAGAAAGGAGAAGTGGCCTCGGCATTATGCTATGCCGTTTTTCTTAATGGTTACCAGCAACATCAGGCTGTTTCATGCTGCACTATTATTTGCACTTAAGTCAAGAGTTCTGTGGCTTAGCTGCCAGTGAAGTGTCAAGTCTTGCTGCCTTTTGTACAGACACTAGAAGGCTAACCTTCAGTTATTACAAAGTTCCACAGAGATCCTGGCTCTGATGGGTCTGCATTTAAACTGGACCTATATGATGATCCTTGTGGGTCTCTTCTAACTCAGGATATTCTATGATTTCATACCACCAAAGGAATAAAACTTTGTCCCACTAGCTTTCGGTCTCACAGCTCATTCCTATCCCACCCACCTTTTGGTCATGAGCCACATCAGAGTCTGCAAAAGGCTGAAATGCAAGTCTTGCTTTATGTGAGGCTATTCTTATGTGAGGTTAATCCCACAGCTGCACTAAAACTTGCACTGGCACAGTGATGCACAGAGAGGCAGAGGGATGATCCTCCTGCTAGCGGTCCTCCGAGAACCCTCTGCAGGATTTTGGTGTTTATCAGCTTTATCGCCTGGGTAGTCACACGTGTTGACACATGTGAAGTTGTACTGAGGACTAGTGAGGATGACAAAACTTACAGGAATAGCACAGTACCAGAGAAATTGAGAAGGATCAGACATTAACTAACACGTTACACTAGTTTACATTGTGTGTGACCCCTGTTAATAGCTATGGGTATCCAAATCAAAATGTCCCCAGAGTGCTCTGCTATGCTTTTCACAATTAAGTAGTTTTTATAAAACTCCTCTCCAACAAGTGATTTACAACTCTGCAATAGAGCAGTTCAGTTTCTAAAACGGTCTTCCACCAGACCACAGGTTTATTTCTCTTTGATCATTGATAATTATGCTGAGCACATGTGTACATACTCTACATTGCAGATACATGTTTAGCTAACCATAGTTAGCTTAACATAAACCAGCAGGCTATTTAGCCTGCTAAGAGAAGAAACAGGACAAGGAAAGGGAATAGAAGATCTTTACAAGACTGCCTGCTACGACCAAAGACTCTTATTTCTGAACAAACAAATACATTTCTTCATTTCCTTAACCACAGCTAATAGGCAAAATAAAGATACCTGTAAAACATCTTGTTTGTCAAGAGCTCTGTCTGCTTCATAGAAACAAGATTTCTTCACTGTTTCAGTAACACAGTTTTAACAACTGCTGTCTATCTGAAGAATTCTCCCCATCCTGCATTTCTGACCTGAACAATCAGAAGGCCTCCTTGGACTTCAAAATTCTTTAACCCCTAAAAGAGGATTAACAGCACTCACAGCCATTCAGGACTCTGTCAATAAACATGTGAAGGTTCCAAGAAACCAAAGACAGCCACCCTAACACATTGCTCCAAGGTGAGCTAGGACACCACTTTTCAAACTGGGGATGAATTTTATGGAGGAAAATATCTTACAGGAGCACAGTGGCAGGAAGATGGAAGTGGCATAAGGACATGTTGCGAAGATGGGAATGAGGCAGGGAGCAATACAGAAAATGTTAGAGCTAAGAGAAGGAGTGAGCAAAGCTGAGAGTCTGAGTCCTCTGCCAGATGTTACTGACTCGAAACACCGCATCTCAACCTGCAACTGCCAAGATAACCCTTAGAAAAATCCAGTGGTTTACTAACCCTTTTAAAAGCTCCTACAAACTACTCACAGATTAGCTGGCTTGGTACATGAATTCTGAGGAGATTCAGGTAGAGTAGCATTTAAAGCTCATACCAAAACCAGGAAGAGTAACATCTGTGCTAGTGTGCTTTCTAGGCCATATAAAATGAACCCCTAGATAGCTAAAGGACTGATATATGGTCAAGCTATCATTTAAAGTGTAACAGAGAAACCAAAATGCAGGAATTAATCACCAAAAGGAAAAACACAGTGGGATGTGCATATATGTTAAGTGAGCTCCAAAGCAGCATGCCAGACAACAGTGCTGGTTATATTTAGATTCTTTTTCAGTCATAAGGAAAGAGAGGTCATTTTAGGAGCAAAGCTATTCAGAAATGCACTTAAGGTTTATATTTACAACATATTAACATTCAAAGCTGGGTAACAGCTTTTTTTATTCTTAATCAGTCCTGTGCTACTTTCATCTCACCTGATGCACAGAGAAAATAACAAACCATGAAGCTGTTTTTGTTCATTCTGTTGCAAGATCTCGACAAAGGTGAATACCAGGAAGGATGGGGGACAGGGGAATTGTATGTTTGAACAGCATATCTCAAAGGATGTTAAGTAAATTCCTTTTTTGTTTGTTTCAAAAGCTTGTTCATGTGTATTTGAGACTGTGCAATATATATATTTAGCACTAATCAGTAACTGCCATAGACTTATAGGGCCTTATAAACTTACAGGCCTCTGAATCCTTCCCACATCAATTCTGATCCCCTCTGCCACATCTCTGGTGCTTCTACAATAGCATGATTTTTGGTATGGAGAAGGTAAGGCTGCTCCAGAGGGCTGCTTGACAAATGTTAAGCATTCCCAACAACTGGTACAACTTGAGCTCTGACGGATGATAGCGAAGTGACAAATGAAAATGTCATTTTTGTTGCCTCCTCAACAGACTTGATATAACTTGAAAACAATTTGTCCACCATAAATGGGTGAAACCTCATGTCTTTCACCACCAAGACAACCAAACTCTGATAAGATGTCGCTAGCATAAAAAGAAAAGTCCTTAGCAATGCTGAGGACGAAGTAAGACTCTCAGCATTCAGTATTCAGTATGGGGATAAAAACAGTTCCCTATCAGACACTACTTTGGGACAGAAGTTAGAAGGAGCTCATACACACCTCCTCTATGGAAGGAATAGTGTACAGGTGATCAGACAACTTGGATCTCCTCCACACTGAACTGGTGTCCTGATGGAGACTGAGTCCCATGCGATTTTTTTTTCCAAGTATGTTGCTGAGCAGGAGAAGAACTCAGATAAGCAACTGCTATCTGTAGAGGCCTATGCAATAGTAACAGGCCCACTACTAGTGGGTCTGTAGGAAAGGAACAGAGAAGGAGGCTGCAGTCTCTGCAGAAAAAGGAGTTAGTGTCACTCGCTCTTGGCTGACACTGGGAAGGTGCCAAGAGACTTGAAAAATGACAACCAGCCTGCAGTCAAAGACTTGGTATCTTTTCACAATTCAGTAATCAAAACACTAAAAATGATGTAAAATAAGAGAGGCTATTTGGGGTCATCCACAGTGTCCAAGGATGAGTTTGAATAGGTTCTGTCTGTCAGACAATCTCTAGCAGAGAAAGAAACAAGCCCTTCCTTAAATATGTAAGCAGAACACTAATGAAGATGTACAATTGACCAGTGGATCTGACTCCTAGAGAGCTAACAAAGCTTCGCCTTTTTAGGAAAAGCTTGGTGGCTCCAAGTAGGCAGCTCCTTTTCCAAGACCATCATCATCTCAAAGATCAGCTTACCTGTGTTTTTTCCTTCCACAGTCATTGCCACAAAAGAAGATGAAAACAAACAGTAATCTCTCAAAAACAGCATCTTCAAAGATAACTTTGTTCCTCCAGCTGACACGTAGGGTGTAAGAAAATCACAAAATTTGGACCACATAGAGACTGCTTCATCCACAGAAATTGTCACAGTCATTGCGAGTGTGTCTTCAGAACAGAATGTCCTGAATGATGCCATTAACACCAGCTTCTTTTCAAAGGAATTGAAACAACCTAAGACATTTTTAAATAATCCTGAAAAGTTCTCTTGCTGTAAAAAAGCATGATGGCCAACGTCTTCTCTAAAAAATACTGATGATGGCACTTCAGCAACAGAATGGCCCAAAGACATTCTAAAGGAGGAATGAGAACCCTCAGCTTCCCTTGTCTATAAGAAATAGAGCAAGAAAGATGGAAATTATATAGATAATGTCACTCTCCTGAGGAGCCTACCACTAGCTTGGTGAAGTTTCCACATGTGGAAAACTCACTGTCAACTACTGCAGATGAAGCAAGAGATGGCTGCTACTGTACAGGCATGGACAGACATGGCAGCAGCCCATGAACCACAAACCTCAGAGGTTAAACAGCTAAATAACCCAGTCATTTGTCTCTTCCCTCTGAGACAGGAAGGAAAGACAGAAGGTGTGAACTGCTGCAAAAGGAAACAGATACGATATCCAGAGTCATAAACAGGCACAGCTGATGCTGGAGGCTGTACTTGCAGACGCACAACTAAAAGAGAGAATTTCACTAAAACCTGCAGCACATCGTGTAACCCAAACATAAAAACTCAGTTTAGGATTCAAAGCCTAAACAGACAACAGTGAAGCAACTCCAATCTCAGCATGACTCAAATGAATAAGCAGGGTTTGAGGCTGTGCTACTCAAAACAGAAGACTCTAAGTATCAGTAATGTTTGACTCTGGCCTCCCTTAATGCAGGAGAGCCAGAACTACTGCCTTCAGTGTCCAGAATTCTGACTGGAAGTGCTTCAGTCCTCCTCACAATCTCTTTCAATCCTCCTCCTAATGATCTGGGATTTCTCAGTGCAATTGAACAACAAATGACCATTTGCAGCCACTATGACATTCTGGAGCTGGGGGTCTTCTCTGACACTGACAATGTCACATCATGGTACAAGCCTAAAGCGACTAATTTTAAATGCTTCCAATAACTTGCGATGAAAAGCAGCATCACTGCTTGCTTCAAAAGCAACACATTTGCAAAGGTTCAGCTCGGGTTCTCAGGGAACATGGGATGTGAAGGACAGAGATGGAGTACCTGTCCAAGAAGTTCAAGCATTGTATTTAGGCAGTAGCTAATAGGCAATTAACCATTTTAGATGGTACAAAGCAGCCGTGTGAATCATCCTAGACAGGACAATTCTGATGACCTGAGATTAGGAATGAGTAACAATACACACTAAAACATAAAGTAATGGTGAAAACTAAGTTAAAATACTACCTCTAGTACTAAAGTGCTCAGGCTCTAATGGAGAGCTGAGAACACAGACCTTATGCAAATAAAGTTATATAGAACTGAAGTTAAATAACTAAACAGAAATAAAATTGCACCTTATACAGTGCTGTCATGAGTGTCAGCCCCTCCTATTCTACTCTCTGAAATAAAGCCATTTCAACTTGCTTTTCCCAGGAAAGAAGTTACAGTTTCAAGATGTTAACACCAAGCACACAATGAAAGTTCAGAAGCTCAGATCAGGATTACATTCGCAGTCAGATCTACAGAGTGCTGCTTAATAGGACCCTTGTCACTGTCACAGTGATGCCCACACCCATTCCCTGGCTGGAGATCTATGAAACGACAGGAACCCTCAGCAAAAGAAGAGAAGAACAACGCAAGAAACTGAAAAGCTGATATGCAAGCTTCAGTATTTCAGTGCCACCACAAAATAAAAATCCAACCATCAGCTGTACAAACGTGGTACATCCTTCAATGGGAGGCAAGAAGAATGGTGCAGTGGACTGAACTTTCCACAGTACTGATATCCTTCACTCTCATAGTCTCTATTGATTAATGCCAGTAGGAAATAGAAGGGAAAGCAAAAATACTGTCAGTCATTAGAGTTCTGCATCAAGTAGGTCTAGTAAAATTATTTAGTGAATTGCTAATGTGACTTTCAACAACAACGGTTTGGAATATTCAGACTTCTCTTAGACATTTAACTTCATCCTGTGTGACATTCTTTTAAGTGTATTAACAGGAAGGCATGTTAATGCAGACCTTACTGAAGGAACCAAACACCACAAACACGTACGTTCTTGTCTGGAACTATGATCCAAATGAGATAAGAGTTCTGGAAACATCTCACAGAACCCTGTCCTCTACTACTAGTCAAATTCTTTATCTATAATTAAAGGGAGAAAAAACCAAAGGATTACAAAGAAAGGTTACAGTGAGGCATGTACAAGAAAACAACCATGCTCTGAGCAGTCCATTTCTCTTACAGGTCAGGGAAAACTCCTTGTTTGCTGGCTAGTGCCATGAAAACACTGCCAAGAAAAAGGCTGGGTAAAAAGGAAAATCACATATTACGAATAACTAGGAAAGCAAAAGAGAACAAAAGGAAGAAAATCATTAGGCCACTGTGTCTCATGCTTAGCCTGGACCTTAATTCTGAGTGCAGTCTGGTACCTTCAGACAGAGCTGAACTGAAAGAGGTTCAGAGAAATCCTGCAAGGAAGCTCAGAGGTCAAATGGCTTCCACAAACGACCAGCTTCATAAGCTGTGACTCTTCAACAGGGAAAGATATGCCCTGAGCCTCACAGAGGAAAGGCCTATGACATGCTGAGGGGCAGGGAGACAGTGGGAAGCAACCACATATTCTTTTTCCACAAAGAGGAGGCCATCAGATACAGCCAGTGGGAACAAACTGATGCCTTGAGTTTTAACTTTCAGAGTTTAAAATCCTGTACTGCCTCGAGTAGAACTCTGAAGTTTCTTGTAGTCTGTTAGCTGCTGCTCTCTTAGGTCAGACAGACATAACCAACCTTCTCCAGGCTTGCCTTCCAAGGACACCCAGCCTGTCCTAGGGCCCAAAATGTAAACCAACATCTTGGGAAGGGGGGGTGAGCTTGGGGAAATTACATCATTAACTGAAGCGTTAATTGGAGAATTGAACTTGATATGCAAATAGACCAAACTTATAAAAGTGTGAAGAACTCGTGACCTGGGGTCCATCTTGGGGTCCGTCTTGGCAGTAGCCTCTGGTTTCCCAGGGTGTACCTTTGAAAGCCCTTCAAATAAATACCTACCTTTATTCCCTTGTCTAGTCTTTATACTCTTGTCTAGTCTCTGTTTTCTAGGTGGCCTGATAAGGCATCAAAACAAATGAGTGGATGAGGTTGGCAGTAACTACACAGCCCTTTTGGGTTTTTCTGTACTTTCTGACTGAATTTTTAATTCAGCTGTGCATCACTTCTGGAGGACATGGAACTAGAGAGCTATCCTGACTTCATCCCCTACTCTCTGTACACAAAGTACTTGCTCTGAGGCAGCGAGCCTGCATTCCTGACTGTTACAGAGAGATGTAATGCAGAAATGCTGCTCCTTAACATATTTGCCGTGATACTGTAGTAAGGCTGCTGTTGTCATGCTAGTTTAAGCACACAAGGCAGGTTTTGCCAGAATAAGTGAAGTATTTTTTTATTATGAACAATCAGCATTGTGGGGAAAACCAGGCTTTTCTTGTTATTGTTGTTTGTACAAAAGTGCTTCTTCTGTGCTCAAAAGCTTGTCTGTTTTTCTCCAAATACACCAGTTACTCTCAGCAAGCACATTTGCATTCCCCCCTGACCTTTACCTCAGTGGTACAGATTAAATTGGAGTGAATGATGTAAGTAAAAAATACAAATTCGATGTGTGGACTCTTCACTGGATAAGGAATTGATTGGATGATCACATCCAAAGGGTAGTGGTCAATGGCTCAATATACAGGCGAAGACCAATAACAAGCAGGGTCTATATTGGGACCAGCACTGCTTAATATCTTCATCAATGACACTGACAGTGGGATTGAGTGCATCCTCAGCCTGTTTGCAGATAATAGCAAGCTGAGTAGTGACGTTGACATGCTTGAGGGACAGGATGCCATCCAGAGGAACCTGTACAAGCTTGAGAAGTGGGGCCAGTGAACCTCATGAGATTTAACACGACCAAGTGCAAGGTGCTGCACCTGGGTCAGGGCAACCCCCAGTACCAATACAGGCTGGGGATGAACAAATCAAGAGTAGCCCGGGACAAATGGAGTTGGGGATGTTGGTGGACGAGAAGCCCAACATGACCTGGCCACCTGCAATGGCAGTCCAGAAATCACTTGCATCTTGGGTTCATTCCCAGCAGCATGGACAGCAGGTGAGGGGGAGGATTCTCCCCCTCTATTCCACTCAGATGAGACCCCACCTGCAGAGATGCCTCCAGCTCCGGGATCCCCAGCACAGGAAAGATGTGGACCTGCTGGAGCAAGTCCAGAGAAGCCCACAAAGATGCTCCAAGGGCTGGAGCACTTCTGCTATGGAGAGAGGCTGGGAGAGCCTGGAGAAGAGAAGGTTCTGGGCAGACCTGAGAGCCCCTTCCAATACCTAAAGGCAACTATAAGAAAGATGGGAACAGACATTTTAATAAGGCCTGCTGTGATAGGACAAGGGGCAATGCTTTTAAATTAAAAGAGTGCAGAATCAGACTAGATATAAGAAATTGTATATGTTGAAGGTGATGAGGCACTGGCACAGGTTGCCCAGAGAGCTGGTGGGTGTCCAGTCCCCGGGAACATTCAAGGCCAGGCTGGACGGGGCTCTTAGCAACCTGCTCTCGTGGAAGGCGTCCTTGCTCATTGCAGGGGGTTGGACTATATGGCCTTTAAAGGCCCCTTCCAACTCAAACCATTCCATGATTTTGTAAACTACCACTATTGTTCTGGCCACGCTATATTTATATAGATACTCAAGGAAGTCCTTCACAACTTAAATTTTACTCTGAAACTCATGAATGGAGGAAAATATCCCTTCCAGAGGTACTGGTAGTCAGGTGCTGGACTGAACACCTTAATTGAGGTTGTTTGACTGCAGAGCAGCAAAGTTTTGCAGAACTGAGAGACTGCCCAGAAACATTCTCTGCCAAGTTCTTCCACACCCATGTGGCAGCACCCCTAGAAACCACGTTTATGTTTGTCCGTGATAGTTCTAAACCACTGTAAAGTAACTCCAACAATGTCCTCCCCACTGAAGCAGTGATGTTGTTACTACAGACAGTAATGCAAAGATATTAAAAGAAAATGGTCAGACACACTTGAAAGCAAAAGGTCAAAGAAGCAAGAAAATAAAATACTTTACCATGTACATGAGACTGCTGGAAACTTTTTCCTGGTGCAAAGTGGAAATTTCCAGCTACCTGCAGGAGAGAGTAACCTTTTATTAAATGGTCTGAATCTATGTAAGTAAAGAAGTTATACTGGTGTTTGGATTTTTAAGATTTTGTTTACATAAGACTGACAACAACCGACTCATTTTCACAGGTGACAGTAGCAGCAGACATCAGCCTAAGAGAGGTATGAATTTCCTGTGTTCCTTACACGCAGTGATGCCGAAAGCCATAATTAAATACTGATGTGGATCTGCTGTTCTATGCAGATTATTTAGTGGATGTAAAAATGAGAAGAAGGAGGAATTAACTCCGAGTAGGGAACTGACTGGTCCTTCAGAAAATACAAAACAGTATCAAAGAAAAGGAGAGGAGAAAGTGAGAGTGAAAAAGGTAAGAAAACACTTAATACAATAATCAGCAGTGATTCAATGTACACATCCATGAAAATAAGAGCATGCAGAAATAAAGCACCAAACCTACTAACCCCCCCTCCCAAAACAATCCAACCCCCCAAAAATCTGCAAAAGACAAACCGGTAAAATTTCATCCTGGATTCTGAAAGGGATATGGATATTAGGTGCCAATCCTCCCTGACACTTACCAGCAATCATATACACTCTGCCCCGGAAGATGTTAATGTTCCAAGCTCACATACTATACCGCATCTTCGATGCCTTGGCAAACCTATGCCTTATGTTAGCTGCAGACTTGCTGAGAATGAAGATGGGCAAAATTCCAAGTGCCTAAAAACAGGCCCCAGAAACTTCCCCAACGACACTCACACTTGGACCATTCCTACATCCAGTATTCCCCTCGGAATCTTCCTGCTCATCATACATTGTGAGAGAGGGTCCCGTAACAGTTTGATACCTATGATGATACTCAAATCACAATGTCTGGATTTGTGAGTACAAGGTCTACTTTCTAGAAATAAAGACTGTGGTCTCCAGGAAAAATACACAAGGATTAAAAAAACCCAAAAGGAAAAAAACAGCTTGAAGTAAAAAAAAAAAAATAGCCTGGGTCTGACTTCTAGAAGGTACTTGGGTATGTAACCTGTGTGTTTGCAGGGGTAACCCGCAAAATGACAGGTTACATAGTTACCTGGTGCATCTTGTATATTTTCATATATCACTTGCAAAAACCACCTCTCTGAGCATTTTCAGCCTTGACAACCAACTCCAATAGCCTCGCTTCCACTTTTTTTCTAAAGAAGATAACATTTCACTCTCTCCAACACCTCTGCAGGTGAGTTGTTGGTTACTGCTATCTCCAGCATCCACTTGTGGCCTCTGATTTAAGACCAGAAGGGCAGGTGGAACAATTCAAGCTCAAAGAAGCTGCCTCTCCTCCAGAAATCTCAGCAAAAAGACTCGGTACCCAGGTGGGAGGAAAAGGCAAACTTCTCCAGCTGCCGTGACTTCCTACCAGCCCAGAGAACACAAACCAGAATTAGCCTCTTCCCAGCACTCTTCCTGTCTTCCTGAACCCCATGACAAGCACAAAGACCCTGCTGATCCCAGAGGTTATTCGATGGCAGTCTTGTGAGCACCTAAAGCTGGAAAAGAAGAGGAATGCCCTGACTCTGCCTTTTTACAATCCTCACCATCATGCAGCAGGTTCACAGCAAAAGCTCTCTCTCACCTTGTTGACCTCTAGGAAACCATACACTTGGCAGCCCTCATTCTTCTGCTCTTGCATTTTCTGGCTAAACCCTTCCCTCTTGCACTGCTCTATGCTATCTGGGTTCTTGAAGGCCCAGCCTCGCCGCCTGTATGCTTCTCTGACATCGTCACAAGTATTACAACACCTGCAAAAAGCAAAAGCACCATCTTACCATCTTTATCATTACGAAGTGATGCTCCAGCTCAGGACTTGAATCCTTGATGGATTCTTCTTCAACAAAGCAACAACACAAACACTGGGGACTGGACCTTGAAAAGTGGCCTAATGCTCCTGAATGAGCATGAGCTTCTTGATGTGCCTTTTGAGATTCGGAGGTGAAGATGCACGCTGTTCAAATGCAGGACTGGAGACTGAAGAGGGCTCTGCCTGGCCATTTACACAGCCAAGGCAGCCCTTGGCAAAGAAATTTGCCACAAAAACATCATCAGTGTCCCACAGTTATGAGCAGTTTGGAACTTCCTCAAGGGAACAAAGCATCTGCCTGTTTCTATTCCTCCTTTCCTCTGTTTTTAGGCCAAGACATCGCGCTAAAGGGGGGCTTAACAGCAAACTTTCTTTGTACTTTTCTACCTGTGGATAACACCTTGGGTACCAGAAAAAAACCCAGGTCTCTCCCTTGCTTTCATGTTTTGCTGGACATGTTGAAGGAATTCCTGCTGTTGAAGGCAGCAATTATGAGTCCCTCAAGATGAAAACATCTCTGGGAAAGGGCACAACTCGACAGATCAGACACATCAAATTACCACCGAGCCAAAAATAGCCAAGATTATTCAAGAACCCATATGGACTATCATGGATCCATTTTTACAGTAATTTGCTGTTAGGAGGAATGAGAAAAACAAAAAGACACCTGTTGTTTGTGGGAGCCATAGATGTCTGGTCTTTGCTCCTGTAAGGATGCAATGCCAGCAGCATAAGTGAGAAGCCAAGGCCAGGACATAACCGGGTTTTATGTCAAGATAGCTCATGTAACAGTGAAATCTTTTAAACACCTCCTCTCTGGACACCAAACAAACGCAGAAAATCTCTTGTCTGCTGAGATACAATTTTTGTACTGCTTAAACAGGCATGTAGACAATCCAAAAAACCTATAGATGTGCCTTCTCAACAATCTTAAGTGCAGCTTCCAAAGGCATAGCCAAACCACAATAGCTCTTATCTCTGAACACGTGCTTAAGAGGAGGATTTCATCGCACAGACCTTCACAGACATTTGGAAAAAAAAAAGCATAAAACATACCTGGATTCAAGTGCTAAGAAGATAGGAAAAAGGTGTAAAGGTTACCGAATGTCCTCTGACTCTGCCCCATAACAGCTCTCGCAGCGATCAGCATCCAAAGAATTTGGATCAAACACTTTTTCTTCTTCTTTTCCCAGCTCTAAGACAAAAGAGAATTCAAAGTGATGAGACACATCTAGAAACTCTGTCTTGTGCTCTTGTTCTGCTCTATGCATAATAACTGTTCCACACACAACGTGCAGCTGAACATCTTGCACCCAATGCCCACCTAAAATGGTATGTATGTAGCCTGCTGAGGTGTGAAGTAAGACCAAGAAGCAGCCTAGCATTTCTCATCTCAAGAACAGCCTCCATGCAAAGAACTGGCTATCTGTAAGCCTTGCTAGAGCATCAGACATTACTTGCATAAAGGCTTTGCTAAAACATGTCTTAAGTAGACCAAATCAGTACATTATGAGTGATACAGGACCTGCTTCACAACATGTACAATAGTTTTCGTCCCTAGACAATAATTTGTAAAGTGACAACCTGTGGTGGCTGCTAAGTGACACAGTAGTAACAACACTATCGCCACATTCCCATGACAACCGGAGAAACCCTTGTGCCTGCCAATTGTTCAGCTCTTGGCTTAGTTTAGCCTTTCAATGTCAACAACAGAAATGTTAAATCTAAAGTGATACAAAGCTACAAATTTAGTCATGTTGATAGGCAGAACTACATCGACTCCCAGAAAAGGGAATAAGTAACTCATGTTTTGGAAAGGAAAAGTCAGAACAGTATTACTGTGAGACTGAAATGCTTTGTCAGAATCATTTCTGGTTTGTATCAAAGAACAAGGATGAGAATAACATGTGAAAAAAGCAGAGGAGAGGTTTATGCAGCCAAGGATCACTTATTACAGCTTGCAAACAATAGATCAACTCACATATATTTATCAGGTGTGCATTAACACACACACAGTTAACGGAGTAAGGTGCAAATTTAGGCTTAAAGGTTAAGTCACTGGAGCGTTCCCTAGAGAGAGGCTCTTTCTTTCAACCACATAGTCCCATTTCTTCACCCACTGTGATTTAAACACACAACCAAAGCCAAGTTTTGTCAGAACAGCTGCTTGATTTCTAATCCCAAAAGACCACTAACTGCACAACTTTATTCCTCAAATGCATCCACAGGTCTTTGTTGTAATTTCAGAGGGACCAGGCAAAGATTTCCTTGCAAATGTACTGAGTGTAACAATAGCTTAACAGATCTGCATGCTATAAGGTCTTCAAGACTTTGTGGCATTTAAACACTCTACAGCTGTCACCTGTCCTCATGAATCTCAAAACAGGCATACAGTGGAAAGACTACCAGAGCATCCATCCTGGACAGGCAAAACAGCATCTTACCATGTCTCTCAGCCTCTGGAGTTACACGATTGCCAGCTTTATCCAAACGTTGTTTAAACAGATTGTGCTCTACATCCAGCTGCTGCTCTCCTGCTACGTCCATTGCATCAATGCTCAAATCTAAAACCAGTGCACAAAGAAAGTGATCCATAAACATACATTTGTTATGGGCACACTGAGCCACCTGAGTTCCTGCCAAGGATGAAATTATCATCAGCATTCAGAAGTCTTACTCACAAGCACAAGGCATATGTGGAAAAACAACATCTAGATTGATCTTCAGTTTATCTCCCCTTGATTTGTCAACATACAATTCTGGATGAACCTGAGAAAAAAGGAAAAACAGAGTCTCACTTGACTTGAAAGCAAACCAAAAGGCCCCTTTCTCTCGGTGCTGTGGCCCAGGAGCTGATTTTTAAGACAGAAGAAATTGGCCAGACACCTGAGCCGCTGCTATGCACAGCCCAGTGCACGCAGTTTGCAATGGTGTTAAATAACCAGGGGATCTCCGAACGTGGGGAAGGGACAGGGGTTCAGCGCTTGCCTTCCCTTCCTGGCATGGCACGGCTGCTCGCAGGCGGGGAGACGCTGCGCCGTCCCGGTGGGACGCCACAGGCGGGGGAGGGTAGCTCACTCTCACCGCCGCGGCGACCGGCCAGGGCACAGTAAAATACCGCGAACCGCGGGTCTATGGGGGGCGAAGCTGCTGCCTAGGCAGCCGAGGGGCGCGGCCCTGCGGGGGCAGAGGCGACGGCCGATCGGCAGCCCTGAAGGGTCGCCCGCCGCGAGCGGGAGGCGGCACC
Source organism: Oreocharis arfaki (assembly GCA_013398015.1). NCBI lineage: Eukaryota > Metazoa > Chordata > Aves > Passeriformes > Paramythiidae > Oreocharis > Oreocharis arfaki. Next base: position 101,433 of record VZRR01000211.1, read on the forward strand.
GGGGGCTGGGCGCGCCCGCCCCTTTGGCGGTACTTACCTCCTTCGTGAGGTAGTACTGCAACTCCGAGAAGAAAAGCAGCACCATGATGAGCCCGCTGACAGCCGTCACTGCCGGGGAGACGAGAATCACTGTCAGCCCCAGCGCAACCCGCCCGCCGCCGCCCCGAGCCACTGACGAGCGCCGGCCCGACAGGGTCCCCTGGCCACTCGCAGCCCCCACGCTCACCCAGCGCTCCTCCGCACGTCTTGACCCGAAAATCTTCCAGGGTCTTAGGAAAAGCGTCGAACCGCTTCAGCCGCCACAGCGACTCCATGACGCCGCGCGGCCCGGAACCGAACCCTTCTTCCGGCGCCGGCCTCGCCCTCACTCCCGGGCCCGCCCCCGGCGGAGAGCAGCTTTCCTTGCCCGGGACAGTCGCCGTGTCCCGGCTGTGGCCTCCGGCTGTGGGAGGGCTGGAGCTGGGTATTGACAGCTTTTGGAGAGCAATCGAGCTGTCCCCTCGGGCCGGCTGTGGCCGCAAGTCTGCGGAAAGCAAAGCGTCTCGGCAGAATATCAGTGCTTTGGGAGAAAAAGGGAAGGAAAGGGGAAACGTAAGGAAAGAAAGAATCTAACTGTATGCTGGAAAGTATGCTGGACTTCTATGGCGTAAAGAAGTTGACTGCCACTCATATGCTTCCAGGTCAGTTTAGCCATGTATCTGTCAAGTCTTACTTCAAAGAGACAGATGTGTCTTTGAAGATATTAAGCCAAGTCTGCCTTTTTATATATCCAACACGAAAAAAGTATCACTGGCGCCACCGGTAGCTCATCACAGAAGAGCCACAGAAAATAACAGTGAATATTTTTTTATTTTACCAGCAGGTTTAAGAAGGATCCACAAATGCAGAAAGTCACAGAAAATACTAAAACATCTGAAAGAAGAAGAATGTATGAGATTAAGTGTACCTGGCAAAATTTTCCCCAAATTTCAGCACAGACAGCTTTTTCTTGAAAACTCAAGAGAACTATGCTAAATCATAGTTCTCTTATTCGGACCAAACAACCAGGGTGTTCTGTTTAAGATAAAAACATTAGAATAATTGTGTCTGAAACAGGTCTGCACCACATACTAATATGATGCCATTTGTCTATAAAAGAAATACAATAAATCACCTCTTCTGTCATAAGGGACATCACCATTCTTTTTCCCTATTTAGTGCCCACTACCTTATATGTCATATATTTAAATATACTTATTTTTTTCCATACCCAAATCACTTATAATGGCAAGAATAGAGGATGGTTTTAGAGTAAATTATATAATCAATAAGTGAATGGATTTGTTTTCCAATCCTACTCTGAGTTTTACAGACCTTTCAGACAAGCAACTCAGTACTTGATATATAAATATTCAAATTACACTGAAATACACCATAAACACTTATCTCCAGATCGATGGAAACTCAGAGACTTTCCCTGGAATGTGTTCAGAAGCGAGGCTGTGTGACATCACTGCAGCAGACAGATTTGCTCAAGCCCTGGCCTCAGTCACTTAAGCACCTATAGAACAGAAGCAGATACGGAGAGCTGTTAAAGTAATTCCTATGTCAACAGTTCTGAGCTAGGAATTTTAACTTTTTTGAAGTATAAAACTTGGTTTCTTTTATAAACAAATCACTCTTTTCCAGCTGTGCAATGTCTAATTTCACAAGGAAGTGCAACTGTGATCATCTTGGTTTCGAAAAAGATAATCTAGCTGAGAGTCAAGGGATTTATATATTAATTCCAGATTACATTGTTTTACAGACTTTTGGGGCAGTTTACCAGCACCTAGGTTCAAGTTTGTGATAAACATAACTTTAATTGAAACGAATTGCTTTAGTTACAAAACTGGGGCTGTCCCCAGCAATTCACTTCCAGAGTAGTTGAAATCTCTTTAAATTCTTTGCTCATTTGGCCTTGACACACTTAAAAAAAGCAGGGTAAGAGGTCATCCTTTGCCCTTGGCATTACATCGCTGGCTGCCACAGTAACTCACAGGAAAAGAAAAAAATCCGCCCCTTCAAGTTTCATGTAACTTTTAATTAAAATAACATTTATAACTGGTAAAAGTTGGCAGGTATTCTCTTCTTTCCCAAAAAGAGTGGTAATAGAAGAACCCCCATCAGGGGAATGAATGTGTCTGCCCCTGAGGGCAGAGTGGGAAACAGCATCCCCGGGGGTTACAGTCCCAGGCAAAAGCCAGTTAATGTCACCTTCTCTCAGAATTGTAGATTGGGTTGGTTTGGATTTTTTATGGGGCATCTAATGCCACTTTAATCAGTCCTTTCCTAATAACTATAAAAGTTCATGATATTCTTGGGTAAAAAAATCTCATGTTCGTCTAAATGTATTTATAAAGCTCCTGCCAGTACTTAGTGAGGTGTTGAGGTGGAGAGGAACGAAGTTCTAACACTTCCGTCAGAGAACTTGGCTTGGGTAACTGTTAAATAGAGTTGGGACAATGTGGGTCCACATACCAGATGAAGCAATTTTTCAGCAATTCTTGGTCATAGTATAGAAGGTAGCATCCAAACTGTGGTTGTGAGTTCTTGAGATTTCAACTGCTTTTCCACGGGAAGGAAAGCACATAGCTCCAGTGTTTTAAGTGCAGATGTTAGGCTGCCCATGGTAGGCAAAGGCCAGCAATATCTTTCTGATCTGGTAGCTTTTGTGTGGGAATGACCCCCAGACAAAGTTAATTTTGGAGCTCGGTGCCAAATTTCAGAGATTGGGCCCAGAAAGTGAATCAAAGCAACTTTCCTTGGGAAGGAAAACACCAAGTCCTACTGTTGGTGCTCCGGATTATCATCTGGTAAGTAGAGGTAAAGGCCAGCAAGATCTTTCTGTCCTCACACCTATTGTGTGGGAGCAATCTTTGGACATACTGAATATCACTGGTTGGATCCATTTTTGGTGATTAGCTCCTGAAAGAGGATTACAGTGGTTTTACACAGGAAGTAAATCATCTAGCCACTATGTTTCTGGTGCAGAGGATAGGCTGACCAGAGGAGGTAAAGGCCACCAAAACATTCCTGTCTTGGCATCTTTTGTCTTGGAGCAATCCCCAGATGTATTCTCTGTTAGAGCTCGATTCCAAATGTCCTGAATGTGAATGACAGTACTTTCATTTGGAAGGGAAGCACCTAGTCCTACTGTTGGTGCTGCAGATGTTCGGCTGCCCAGGGGAGGTAAAAGCCAGCAAGAATTTTGGAAAACTTTGTGTGGGAGCAATCACTGGACATATTCGATACTTGAGGTGGTATCTAAATTTTGGTGGACAGCTCTGGAAAGTGAATGACAATCCTTCTCAATGGGAAGAAAAGCACATATCCCCAGCATTTCAGGTACACATGATTTGCCATCCAGGTGAGGCAAAGGTCAGCAGAGACCGTTCTGTCTTGGCACATTTTGCAAACAATCCTTGGACGTGTTCAGTATTGGAGATTGGTTGCTAATGTCAGAACTGGGTTCCTAAATGTGAAGGACAGTACCTTTCTTTGAGAAAGGAAACACTTAGTTCTGCTGGTTTTCCTTCAGATGATCATGATCATCTGCCGGGTGAAGGTAAAGGTGATTTAGACCTTTTTCTCCTGGAACTTCTTCCATGGCAGCAATCTTAGTACAGGAACTTTAGTATTGAATATGTCCATGATTGTGGTCTCCTGCAAGAGCGTTAAAGGCCTTTGCCATGGGAAGGAAAGCACCTGTTTCCAGTACTTGAAGTGCTGCTCAAGGAAAGGTAAAGGCTAGCTATTTTGGAGGTGGGAACCACATTTCTTCTGAGATGAGGGGTCATAGTTCCTCTATTTAGCAAGGAAACCGAGTATGGATCCACACTCTGGGTGGTTTAGAGTGTCTTAAGTGAATTTAATTGCTTTTTGCAATACACCATGCTATCCATAAGAACTGTTGTGCTGTTACAGTGGGAATGCAAAAGTCAAGCTGTGGAGTTTTTTGTCCTGGTACCTTTAGTGTCTGAGCAGTCAGTGGTGCCATTCAATTTTGGCTCTTGACTCTGTGAGACTGGAGGGTTATGATGGTACATAACGCTGAGAAGGAAAGCGCAGCTACCAGGATGTGTGATGCAGTTCAATGGGTGCAACTGAAGGAGGAGCCAGCAAGAGCTTACTCACCTGGCCCTTTTGTGGGCTGTGTTTTTGCCTGATGCTTTCATTTTTGTAGCTGGACTCCAAGAGAGTGAAAAAATTTACTGGCACATATAATTCGTGTTGCCATTTGAGTGTGGTGCACTTTCAGTCTCTCTGAGATCAAAATGTCGATCTACTTCTTGGAAAGTAAAATGTGGAAAGAAAGATGTGGAAAGAAAACGTGGAAAGAAAAATGTGGCCAGTTAACTGCTTCTGTCAAAACATGCCAGTGCCATGCACTTTCCTTCTCAGCTATTCATACCATCACATTCTGTCACTCTTGAAATCTGAATCTAAAATGAAAAGTTTCCAGCTACATCTCACATAGAAAAGTGTGCCAGGACACACATTGTTGCTGAATTTCTGCTTCGCCTCACAGCCTTTCATGAACATGTCATGCACTGGGGCTCTATGCCTTCCTTCTCAGCCGTGTGTCCTGTCATATTTTTTTACTGTCAGATCTCATTTTCAAACCTTAAAATGTCCAACAGGTGCTTCCATAAATAAAAGGTACAAAAAGCCAGCATTTGCATTTACCTGCCCTTGCTGCCTATAAACTACAACGAGCACACCTCTGCTATGTGCTTTCCTTCTCAGCTTCTTGTACCATCACACTCTTGCAGTCTGAATCTAAACTGAAAAGTTTCGAGCTACAGCTCGCACAGTAAAATTCACCAGGACACAAAGCTTGTCGGGCCTTGCTTGTTAAATCTGGAAACTTTGATTCGCGTTGCAATTGACAGTCCCTTTCCCCCTGTAGCCAATGAACGGCAGTCACACGGTGTTGCTCTGCACTCTCCTACTCAGCTGTGTGTGTACCATCATGCACTTTCACTTATGGAGAGACCAATGAGTCCATGTAACTCCGAACACAAAAATGTGCTGCTACAGAAGCAGTTGCTGGAACATTCCTTTCTCATGGCAGCAATTCAGCAACATATTGCACGCTGGGGCTATGCAGCTACCTTCTCAGCTGTATGTACTGTCACATTTTTTCACTTTCGCAGAACCTCACTTCAAACCTTAAGATATCCAGAAGCTGTTCCCATACAAGTGGTCTAAGAGCAAAATCCCAGTCCTGGCCTTCGCCTTCCCCTTGCAGCCTGTAAACCACACCAAGCTCAGTGCTATTATGCACTTTTCTTCTCAGCAATCACCTCACATACAATCACACAGCATCAAAAGCTAAACCAAATTGTTTCCAGCTAGAGCTCGACTAGGTCAGCACAGAAAGCTGACCCTCCACCCTACAGCCTGCATTCAAACTGCACTCAAGTGGCAGTCACTGCCATCTTGCTGCCTGTAAACTGCAGACACCCCATGGTGTTCTTCCCATTCTTTGTCTGGTATATGTACCATCATTCATTTTCAGGCTCACAGAGTTCAGAGTGCCCATCTCTCACACAGAAAAACGTCAGGACAGAAGCACTTACTAGATTACCCCTTCTCATGATAGCTTTTCGAGTACACACAACACACTGGGGCTTATGCGTGTTCCTTACAAGCTATATGTACCATCACTTTTCTTCATTCTCGCAAATTCAAGCTTCAAACCTTAAAACCCCTGGCAGCTGCTCCCATACAACATTTTTAAGAATGGGAGGCTTAAACTGGCATTCACTTTCCCCATGCACATGCAGTAGTCCTGTAACATGCAGTAGCATGTATACTGCACCTTTTTTGCCCTCCGCTTTATGTACCATCATATAGTTTCAGTGTCACAGAGTCCAAAGTCTCCATCTACCTCTGTCAGAGAAATGTGCCAGGACAGAAGCAGTTGCTGGATTATAGTTTCTATTCTAAGGCTTTCAACAGAGCACGACCATCTGGGCCTATGTGTGAAAATATGTGAAAGTGTAGACCATCATGGTGTATGTTAAACTTTTAGGCCATATTCTTTTTCACCCTTACCTCACTGTCCTTTGGTCACACACACACCCACCCGTAGTTCCTGTTCATTTCTGTTTTGATTGCCTGGATTTTATTAGTTTTGTTTTTGCTTGTTTTTCCTCGGTGTGCCTTAAGTGTTCTGTGAATAATAGAGTGAATCTTGTCAATGAACTTTGTCGTGCTGTCGCTTAATATTGTCAGGAAAATTAATTCACTGTGCCAGAGCTTTATGTCCAAAAAGGAGACAGAGGAGTCCTGTAACTTTATTCAAGTAAAGGTGTGGGAATTAACAGCAGGTCAGAAAGCCTGTCTGAGTCTGAGTCTGACATTGGTCTCAGCACAGTCCATTTCTACCTGTGAGAAATCTAGTCGAGAGAAGCAAGAAATTCAAAACAATAGAGGGAGTAAACAGCAACAAGGCTGCAGCTGGCATTTTGTTTGGATTCTTGGGATGTCTATGGTGTAGATAACTAATGATGGTATGGTGTAGTTAAAACAGCCAATGAATCTACTGTAGTAGTTGAGCAACCAATGGACAACTAACACGAATGATAAACATACGAAAGTGTGTATATATGACATTGGCTCTTGGAATAAACGCTTTTTGCCTGCACTTTATGTTAGAATTAGTGTGTGTCGCGCGTCCGCCTCAACTGAGACATAAAGGGAGACGCCGTGGGCATTTCCCATGGGGTCTCTCAAATTGTTGGGGGGTGCAGCCTCCTTTTTATCCTAAGTTCCTGGTCGCATCTCCCTCTTCTTTTTCCCCATCGGCTGAGGTACTCGAAAGGTACAGACTTCCCGAGTTGCCTTTTCTATGCCCCCCACTAATATGCACCTCCCCTTTTGTTCTATTAAAGAAAGAAAAAAGCTATTCATAATTCTTTTAAGTCTTTGTTCTTTTTCTCTAGGTTCAGGAATTTAACACGGCCTTGTCTGAGCAACAGTCTGGGTTGATTAGTAACATTTTCTACAACTAAGAGTTTCTTTTGCTACTTCATGTCCCAATTTGAGACAAATTAAGGGTAATGCTCTGGAAGGAAAGTCCCCTCCAAAGAAGGCCGGTTTCAGCCACCCCTCCCCCACAGGTTCGGGAAGAAATTCCTCGGAGGAAAAGTGAAAAAAACATATCTATTTAACAAGTAAAGTGCACGCAGGCACAGAAAAAAGAATAATGCTAAATAACAAAAGCTCTCGCTGTGGAGAGAACCTGTGTGGATTTCAGAGTCCTTTGTGGGTGTGGCTTTCTCCTCTCCGGAGCTGGGGTTCGACGTAGGCCGCTCCGGGCCACGGTGTAAGGTCTCGTTATGATGTTCTGGTGTTGCTGAACAGTCCGGAAGAGAAGAAGAAGAAGCCAAAGTCCCAGGGCTCTGTACTTTAGCTAAAGAACAAGAAACTAGCTAAAAAGCAAAAGGAGTGTAACTCTCTTCCCTGCTGCAGAAGCGGAGCAGCCAGGCAGGAGAAGCCAGCCAGCTATCTCTGTTTTTGAACACAGCGCTGAAGGAATTCCACCGGCTTCCCCCCGCCTCTCTTAAAGGTACAGAAAGACACAGGATTCATGTCTGGCATAGGGCAGACGGTAGGGAATGCAGTATCATACAGTCACCCCAGGACACTTCACTATCCGTAAGTTCCTTGCCGTATTGACAAACAGATTCACACAGTCTGTTCGTAAAGACACATTCATCTTATTCCTTTCAATATTAAATCTGGTTTTTGCTGATACACCTGATGATGATTTTTTCAGCAATCTCAAACTCTCGTTTGTAAGCTTGGATGCGGGATATTCAAAGAAATTCTTGGTGCTAAGCCCAGATTCTTTCGAGCAGAATGCATGTAAAACTGATGCACAGGATACTAATTTGCTAGCCTTGGCTACTCAAGGATGTGGTGTTAAATACCCCACAGAAAATAATTAACGAGGGTCTGAGCATCTGTGGTATAACTTCTGAAATTGTGTACAGTGAATGAAAGAAAAAGGGATGAAAGCAGTGATTTTTATTGGGGATGCTGATACTCTGATGCGAAATCCCTGTCTGTTACTTTGAGAAATAGACTGATTGAGACTGCTCCCCAGCATATAAAAATGAGATAATGACCCTTTTAATTAATAAAACAGGAAATCCTCTGAATGAGATGGTTGAAAAAATAGAGCAGCTAGGTGACCTCGCAGAGTGGAACCAGAGAAGTGCTGGGAATCAAGAAAACCTGCCTGTTAGGCTTTCAATATTACATGGTGGCTACATGCCAGAGTTAAAATTCCAAGAGGAGATGCAGAAATCCAAGCAACTATTAATGAATACAAGCAAGTATTTTTATATTTTGCTTTCACCCCTGCTCTAGTAGCAAGTGAATTTGTGGTGTTAAATTCTGTATGCCCTCAGCACAGTGGCCTTACAAGTTGCTATTTTTATGTGTTTTTCCAATCAAAGTGTAACATATAACTTGTGTTTCAGTCTTCTAGAGTGGAGATTTCATTATATGAATCTTAAAAGTATGTGCTGCAAGTTCTGGGGTATGACAGAAAAAGAAGTTTATTTGCAATGGTGTTGGAAAACTACAGTAAGCAGAACCTACAGAATACAGGCTGATCCATGCTGTCTTTTGAGAAGAGTTGCTAGTGAGCTATCCACAGAGCTGCGCTCATGCTTTGATGTGAACAGAGCTAGCTGATTTCCTTTGAAGGAAAACTGGAGAGCAAAGTAACCAGGTGACCTCTGCCTGGGAGATTGTCCAGCAGCTAAGCACAATGTAAACATGTCCACTGAGGTCTCCTGGTGTGATGTAGTTCATCTGCCGAAAGGTATAATGTCATACTGGGGTGTTGCAGGACACAAAGCAGAATACCCAGCTCCTACAGCAGTTTTCTGGAGTTGTTAGTGCTTTCAGTGTAAATGACCAGGTATCACAAGGTTTCACCAGGTCTGAAAATTATGACCCTTACTGTTTTCATAGCTTTGATCATAAGCCTATCTACAAGGAAAATAAGGCTTAGAGCAGCACGAGAAACTTAAAAAATATTTTCTGTAGCTTGATATAACTTTTAAATAATTTTACTTTGCTTATAATCATCACTTTAAGTCATTTTCATACCCCTGCATCTGCAGACTGTCTGGCTACTGGATTGTGGCAACAATTGTCTCACCTCGGGAAATCCCCTGCTTTACCCCCTCAGGAGTTGCAGATTTTAGGCACCTTGAAAGCAGATAGTTGTACCACCTTTAAATTTATCAGCACAAGGAATATCCCTGTAGCTTGGTGGGTCAATGCCACAATGCCGTAGTATCAAAATGCTTCATGCTGGTGTAATTCAACCACAGCATGACTAACCTTGAGTTTTAGTATACATATGCAACTCTCACAGGGTATTTTCCTAATCTGTGGGGACCAAGCTTGGGGTGGAGCACCAATGGCAATTAAAGGTAGCTCATGTACCTTAGGAGAAGTAACCTTCTTATCTCCAGATGTAACAATTGCAGTATGGATCCAACAAAACCTTGATCTCACCACAAACTCACCACGATCATACTCGCAGCATACATGCTTTTACTCCTGACTGCAGATACACAGCTGAGGTCTGGAACGCTGCTAATTACTGCCTCTTCATTAGCTAGTGGGGTTGCAGGTGCACAAGCCCTCATAAGCCTGAATAGGCTTGGCTGTTGGTTGGCAAAGTTTAGTAATGCTACCAGCATAGCTATATCTGACTTGTTAATTGATGTAGACAGCATTAGACGTGCTATGCTACAAAATCAAGCAGCAATTGATTTTTTGTATTTAGCACACGGGCATCGGTACAAAGATTTTGATGGGTTATGTTAACCCATCAAAACTTAAGTGACCATGCCAGTTCTTCTGTCCTTCCACTGCCTTTCATTCACTTTCTCACATATCCCCCACCTTGACTTCCCTACCCATTTGTCCAGGTCCAGCCTTTAATTTCCTTCTCCTTCTAGGATTCTCATTGCCTTGCCTACCTCTCACTTGCCTTGCCTTGCAAAACCACCACTTGCCTTGCCTTGCCCTTGAACCCCTCCCTTGCCTTGCATTACCTTGCTTTCTCCTGCCCCACCAGGAATTTGAGACCCCTTTTTTGTGACATTTCCCAGCCTTGCCGTGCTGTGCCTTCTCCTCCTAGGACTCTCAAGGCTCTCACGTATCCCCAGTGTTTCAGGAGCATGAGAGGAAGCCCCTAGGAGGTCATTTGAAGCCAGACCCATCTGTGCTGGCAGCTTTCGTCTGGCACCAGTGCTTGCATCTGTTAAACTTTGGAGAGGCAATCCACATTTTGCCCTTGGGCTCCAGGACCAGAATGACAGTTCTTTTGCATAGGAAGGAAAGCAGATAGCCCCAGTGATTTAGGTGCAGATTTGAGATGGCCCATGCAAGACCAAGGCCAGACAGACCAGTTGTTCCTGGCCACTTTTGTCTGGGAGCAATCTTTGAATGTACTTCTCACTTGTCTTGCCTTGCCATGGCAACCCAACAGTTCCCTTGCCTTGGCCTGCTAACCTTCCCTTGTCTTGCATTACCTTGCATGCCCGTGCTCCCCTTTGACCTGCCTACTGCGTTCTTCTCTCATTGCGAGGCCTTGCCTTGCACTGCCAGGCCCTTATCTCCTTTGCATTTCCTTGCCCTTCTGACTAGCCCTTCCTTTGCCTTCCTGACCCATCTGTGCCCTTCCGTTCCTGTTCCTACCACTCCATTGCCTTGCATTGACTTGCTCACCCATCCCCCAACTTGAATTCTCTACCCATTTTTCCAGGTGTTACCTTGCCTTTAGTTCTCCTACTAGGATTCCCATTGCCTTGCCTACCTCTCCCTTGTCTTGCTTTGCAAAGCCACCACTTGACCTACCTTGCCCTTAAACCCCCACCTTGCCTTGCATCATCTTGCTCAGCCCTCCCCCACCTTGAATTCGATGACCCTTTTTTCCTGGCATTTCCTGGCCTTGCCTTGCCCTGCTTCTCCTCCTAGGACTCTGAACACCTTCACATACCCCTAGTGTTTCAGAAGCGCATGAGAGGCAGCCCAGGGGATGTCTGTCCTGGCATCTTGGATTGCTCTGGAAGTGTAGTGGGAAGTGTGTGTTTGGAAAAGTGGCCTGTGGATAAACTGCTGTTCTATTGTACGTCTGCAGCAGTGATGGGTTTTGAGGAGTGGTTTAAGGGTTTGTGAGAGCAGAACAGGGAATAGACAAATCAACTCCAATATGTTGAGGACTATCTCCTTATACTTAGAAGACTTGCCCGCCAGTGAACCCAAAGCTTGTGGCAATAATGAAGAGTAGTAATGTCTCTCAAGGTCACTGACAAGCATGGGACAGGAACTGACTCAGAACTTCTTGGTGCCCTGGCAGAGACAGAAGCAGCAATTGGTGTTGGGAGAGTTTCTGTGAGTCCTTATTTGTCAATCTTTTTGGTGTTGTCCCATGTCTTTGGGGCTGCTTGTGACCTCTTCACATTGTTGTGTTTATTTGTGCCATATGTGAGTCTCTTTGGGTTGTCTTGCATATTGGAGGCCATGCATGTGCCTCTCATGGTTCTTGTGTGTATTTGGTGCCATATGTGAGCCTCTCCAGGTTATCCCATTTACTGGAGGCCAGATGCACACATCTCCATGTTGTCCTGCATATTGGAAGCTGCACTCCTGGCTCTCTGTGTTGTCTCTCATATTGGAGGTCGCACACTGGCCTTACCACGTTCTCCAGCTTATTGGATGCTGCACGTGCTTCTACTTGTCCCATGGACTGGATGCTGTGTGCACACCTCTCAGGGTTGTCCCATGCATGCATTTGTCTCCATGTGATCCTCTTTGTATTGTCCTGCATCTGCACTGCCATGCGCAGCCCTCTCTGCATTGTCCCCTGCACTGAATTTTGTATGTGATCCTCTACCTTTTCTGGCATATTGGAGGCTCTGTGTGCACTTCTTCATGTTCTCTGGTGTCAAAAAGGAAGGCAACTGTTGGTTTTAACCACAAAAAGGTAATTTATTAAAAAGGGAAATAATTGGGAAAAACAAAAGAACTTAAATTCTTTAATAAACAACAAAAGCCAGGAACACAGAGATTAGAGACCCTTGGAGCCTGTCAGGCTATCTGCCTAGGGCAGAGTTCTCCAGCACTGGGTCTTGCTCCAGCTAATCCAAAGCAAAGTCTTTTGAGTAAAGTCTCTCGTTAGAGATGCAGGCCTGGGGACCACAGCACCGGGCTTCACCAACGGCTAGGCCGAGGCAAAAAAGCGAGCTCCTTCAACTGTGCACAAGGTTTCATACCCGCCCTTGCTCCTCCCATTACCGTCCCCAGTCCGCCCTCGGTGCGCCTCCAAAGTGGAGGATGATTGGTATAGTCCATAGGTGATGTAAGGTCTTCTGTCCAATGGCTCGTTTGTTTCTAGGGTGCAGTCTTTGGGCTGATGTCATCGGGGTTTTCGGCAGGAAACTGCCTCATTGAAATTCACGGGTTCCATGGAGCTTGGTGACAGGCCAACGGCTGGTTGCTAAAAATAGTCTTTTGGCCATGGGTGAGGGGCTTTTCTCCCTGGAACACAGATGAACTTGGAGGATTTATTCAACTTATTATAGGAGTTTTCAATAAAGAATAAACATTAAAACTTTGTTTAACAGTCAAAAACAACACTCAGCATTTAAAACATGAACCACAAACTCTTATTAACTTCAGGAACCAATTAACAACTTCATTAACTATAATTTTAACCCCAATCAATTAATGTTTCATGAATTTGAAAGCCAAACTCCTAATTTTATGTTTGACATCTGGCATACTAGATGCCGTGCACTATCTTCTCTGTGTTTGTCCCACGTATTAGAGGCTGCACACAACCATCTCTGGATTGTCTCGTGTATGGGAGGCTGTGCGCAATCTTCTCCACATTGTTCATTGAATTCCTCGTGCGATCCTCCCTGCATTGTCCTATGCATTGACTTTTACACACGATACCCTTCACATTGTCCTGGATCTTGGATTCCATATGGTCCTCCCTGCGTTGTCCTGTGCATTGAATTCCGTCTCCCCCTGTTGTCCCACATATTGGAGGCCACACGCAATTCTCTCCCGGTTTTCCTGTGTTGGACTATGCCCATGTTCTTGCCCCGATTTCCACCCCCTGGACTCTGCATGCAGTCCTGCTTGGGTTTTCCCCCATTCTGCATTCTGTCCTTGATCCCATCCTGGTTTTCCTCTGTGCTGTACTCCACGCATGATCCTGCCTGGGTTTACTCCCTGTCCCAGGCTATGAGCACTATTCCTCCCGGTGGTTTCTCTTGTGCCAGGCTCCACATGCCTGGATTTTGCCCTCCATGCCAGGTGTTGCACACAATCCTGCCTGGGTGTTCCCCTCTTTGTGCCAGGCTCCATGTGCTATCCTGCCTGGGTTTTCTCCCATTCTGCACTCTGGCCTTAATCCCCCCAGATTTCCCCCCAGTGCCAGATTCCATGTGTGTTCCCACCCAGATTTTTCCTTGTGCTGGACTCCAGGTATGATCTCAACTGGTTTTTCCCTCCCTCATCAGGCTCTGCATGCAGTCCCACCTGGGTTTACTCCTGTTCTGCATTCCAGCCTTGATCCAGGATAGGTTTTTTCTCCTTCATGGACTGCATGCACTATCGTGCCTGGGTTTTCTCCCCTGTGCCAGACTTTTGGCATGATCCCCCCCAGGTTTTCCTCCCCATTGTGGACTCCCTATGCAATCCTGCCTGGGTTTTTCCTCGTTCTATATTCCAGCCTTGATCCGGAATGGGTTTTGCCTTGCCCCATGCTGGAGTCTGTGCAGTCCCACTCAGGTTTTGTCCCTGCCCACCATGCCAGAATCCAAGTGTAATTTTGTCCAGGTTTTCACCATGCCAGACCCCAAGTACAATTCCATCCAGGTTTTCCCTCATTTTGCATTCTGGCCTTGATCTGGGCTTGGTTTTTCTCTATGCCAGACTCCAGGTGCAATCCTGCCTGTGTTTTCCCCCAGTAGGTATTCTGGCCTTGATTTGGGCTGGGTTTTTTCTCATGCTGGACTCCATGCATGATCCTGCCTGGGTTTTTCTCTCTGCTGGACTTTGGGTGCAGTCCTGCCTGGGTTTTACCCCATTCTATATTCTGGCCATGATCCGGGCCAGATTTTCCTCTTTTCTGGCTTCCAGACACAATCTGGACTGGGTTTTCTCCAATTCTGGTTTCTGGGTCCCATCTTCTCAGGGTTTCTACCATTCTGAATTATGGCAGAGATCCAGTCCGGGTTCTCCCATGTTCTGGATTCTATTCTTGATCTTGCCCAGGTTTTCCCCCTTTCCAGATTCTAGGCATGATCTGGTCCAAGTTTTTCTCTGTTCCAGACTTAGGGTATAATTCAGTCTGTATTTTCCCTCGTACTGGACTGCATCCATGTGATCTGGTCCAGGTTTTTCCCAATTCTGCATTCCAGTCATGATTCAGTTCAGATTTTCCCCCATTCTGGAATTTAGCTGCAGATACACCAAACCCCCCAGATCCCAGGGCTCTGGTAGGAGACAAGGAACAATGCAGTTCAATGGCACTCCCAGCAGACCACCTGCACTCACCCAGATCAATGCCACAGGCAGGAAGGCCTTGTCCCAAGCCAGGTTTTCGTTGGAGGGTCATCACCTCCTTGGGAATTGCTTTAAGGAAGGATTGAACATTGTTCTGCACTTCCTGTCTGTTTCCCATGTGAGCCGAAGTGTCGGGTCAGGGCCATGCAGGATTTGAGCTGCCAAATGTCACCTCTGAGGGTGTTTGTGATTAATGTGCTGGAAATTACTCAGAAAGTATTTAATTTGCTTTTTCATCCCTCAGAATTTCTGTGATATTAGATATGCAATCCCTCAGAGGGGTTTCTTTCCAAATAAGCTCTGAATATCCCAGTAGGTTTCAGCTGGAAAAAGGATTTTCTGAGTGTTTTTTTTCCCTGTCTGATATCTTAAAAGCTGATTTAAATTTTAACTGAAATCTCAGGCAACTCTTTCCTGAAATTGGGTTAAAGGAAGATTCTTGCACACGGACACACTTATGCAGCACTTTCTCAGGAAGCCTTGCTGGCCTTAGCATTTCAGCTGCCTTAGAGTTGGAAACAAGTCCCTGTTTTAGAAGCTTTCAGTGAACTACTTAAATTAAGTTCTCCTGAGATCCAGTCTGTCAGTATCAGCTTCCCATACATCTTGGGAAACTGGATAGGGACCCTCCTAAATACCATCAGGACTAGGCACAGCTTTTCCTCCTGGAGAGATGCTCCAGCAGCACTTGGCAGTGAGTGTTGGGGATTAATCCACAGGAATGGTTAAATCCATGATCACTGCCGACTTTTTGCAGCACTGGATTCCCAACAAATGGTAGAGGAACCTTTGAAATTGCCCCTTCCAGCACAGCAGCTGCTTTGTGCTGTTGCAGTTGAAGCACAGGCGACGCAAAAAAATGGAGGTCCGAGTCAGAGCTCCAGTTGAGGGAAATGATAAACCCCCTCTTATTTAATTACAGGCAGACCTTATATAATCCCTGCATTGGTCTATGGCAGGGATCATTGGTCCCTGGTCCAACCCCCTCTCCAAGTGATTGGCCAGACCCCATACCACCTGTTTAACTCCTAATAGGACACACCTGCAAGGTGTTTAGAAAACCATCTTGTTTGGTATGTTGAAACCAAGGGCTTAACAGAATACTTGCAAAATGGTGGATTTTTCTCTGCCAGCAGCTTTTCGGCATCTACATTGTGCCAGTACCTGTAACGTGGGATTGGTCCTGATTGTGTGAAGTCATTGAAGTGCAGGATTATGGAAAACAGACAACACAGTGGATCAATCATTTATGTTACCCGGTGATTTCTGGGCAGGGCTCAGGAAATTTCAGTGGGTGTGTTTAGGGAGAGGGGCCGCTGCTTCCCTTCCAAGCAAGGTATGGCAAAAGCCGCCCAGAGGATGAGGCATGGGAAGGAATTGTGAATGAGAAGTAGCTCAAATCTGCCTTGTATTCCTAGAATGGTTAGGGTTAGGGTACGGGATAGGGTA
>VZRR01000212.1:0-30002 GCA_013398015.1 Oreocharis arfaki
CAGAGCCCCCCGCGCCCCCGTCAGAGCCGTCACAGCCCCCCCGGCTCTGAAGCCCCCGTGGCCTTGGCGCACCCCGGGGCCGCGGGGTGAGCGGGACCGTTACCCTCCGTGAGACACCCGGATGTCTGCTCGGCAAACTCCGAATTATTGTCTCCGACCCGCTCACGGCTGCCGCCTTTTTGCCTTCTTCCAAACGTGTTTTATTTCTTCCCCCGCTACACAATGAAATTAACTTTTGCAGGTTTGTGTGTCTTCTCCCTGCGTGTCTTTGCTGGGGGTTTTTTGAGGGGGGTTTTAGACTTACTGGTTGTGGGGAAAGGCCGAACGCTTTTTAGCTGCTCTTCCCCCTCACGTGAGGTTTTTTTCCCCAGCTCCTCACCCTTGGAAAGGAACCGACTTTTGGGTTACCCATCTCCTTAATTCCCTTCCTTGAGCCACTGCTTTGCTTGGACAGTGGAACTCCTAAAACTCCCCGCTGGTGCATCCTCAGAGTTCCTGAGCTTTGGGATCTCTCTGGAAATGACACTGCTCCCTTACTCCGACATCTCTGTGGAACTCGCACTGTGCCGTTACCCCACGGGGATCGGTGTGTCTGTTTGGAGTGGGAATCCATGCAGGAGCTTTCTGAAGCTGGCACATGGGTAGGAATGGCATTGCCTGGTAACTCCACACTCAGTTTCCTTTTCCCAAGGCGAAATGTCTTCAGCAGTGCTGCTCACAGGCACGGCTTTGGAGTATGGGTGGGAAGTGTGCTCTGTTCGCTCACAGCTCTTCCTGAGGGCTGTTTGTATTTTTTATTAACACAAGCAGAAGCTGAAAATTTACATCTTGCAGATAGAGGACCAAAACAGTAATAAAAAAATCAGGTAAAAAAACCCAAACAAACGTGTATTTTTAGAGAAGCGTACCCAGCTATTGCTGTGACAAGTGCCTAAATAACAGGGAGATGCTGGGGTACCTGGGGGGGGTGTGTCTGTTTGTAACCTTGCTTTGTGTGACACTCCATTTTTGTGGTGTCCTTTGCCCACTGGCACTTAAAAACAGATGACATTTTCAGGCAGCAAAGGGAGGGGGAAGAACATCCCCAGCCACAAAAAGTCAGGGGTTGACTGCATTTGTAACAAGTGCATCCGTTTTTAAACTTTGAATTGGCTGTGTTGACTCACTCCCTCTTCCCTCAGTCTATTTCACCTCCTTCTGCAAAATAGAGAGGATTTCTGGCTTTTAATCCATTTTACTGCTCCATGGACCATTAATTAGGGGATTTTCAGTATTAGGGGTTTTCAGTGAAGAGTCAGTTTGGAAATGAATGTGCCCAATGGAACTGAAAACACGTAAATCAAGTGGAGGGGGAAAAGCAGTGTCTGCTCATGTTGTAAAACTGGTGTGAAATGCACTTTATGGTTTTTTGGTACTCAAGCCTGAGTACCTTGTGCAGTTCAGAGCTGCCTGAGTGACAGTGAGCTGCACGCTCTTCCTTGCTCAGCTAAGGGAAAAACAGAGGGATGGCTTCATTTTTTAAAACTTAGTGGAATATGTAATCTTATGTTGGGATATACACATTTATATATTTTTTTACTGTTTGCACCCCTCTCTTTTCAGTTGTAACAGGAAAATACGCCAGTAAAAACATTATTTAAGCTTATTTTCACGTAACACAGTAACTGCAGTTCCTGTTGTTACTTTGGCATAAGGTGATACGGAAATTTTTCCAAGCTTTTTCTGCTTTTCCAGGGTAAACCTGGTAATGAACAAAGGATGTTTTCACCATTTTCTCCACGCCGTTGTTGTCTGACGTCAGCATCTCGTTAATGATGTTTCCTGACTTCGCTCAATCAGTGCTTTTCTCAAGTATTTTGTTGGTAAACACATGGAAACTAAACTATTGTGGGGGATTAAATCAGCTTCCTTTTATTACTCTCATTTACAGCAGAACAGGTGCGCATCCTTGCTGTTCAAAAAGAGGAATTTGTGGGCTGAAATCCTGATTTCAGTTGCTCTTTTTGGATTTGGATGAAATTCGCACACCTTCCACCCCCCAATGTAATTAGTTGATGCTTATAAAAGCCAGAATTTTTGGTGTCTAATCCCATTTGCCTAAAAATCTTAGGATTTTAACATCCTTGTGGATCTTTGCTGTGTTTTCTCATGCCTTGCAGGGGAAGCAGGTGCTGTGGGGTGTTGTAGTTGAGATGGACATGACACACACAAATTTTAGTATTGAGTACAGGCAAAACCTTTTTATTCTAAAAAGTCAGTGTTACATATATACACTTTTGTATGTTTATTATTTATGTTATTTATTGGTTGTTTAATTATTACAATAGATTTATTGGTTGTTTTAACTACACTATACTGTTATTAGTTATTTACAACATCGATATTTTAAGTATTTAAGAAAACACTAGTTGTGTTGCTGTTTTTTTCTTTTTGTTGTTTTGAATTTCTTGTTTTTCTCGACTAAGTTTCTCAGCGGTAGAACCGGGACTGTGTCGAGACTAATGTTAGCCTTAGACTCAGACAGGCTTGTTGACTTGCTGTTGATTCCCACAGCGGAGGATGGTGGTGCCCGGGAATGCCCCGCTCATCCAGCAGGGTCCCGCTCTGGAGCCTGCCCTAGGGAGGGACGCCCCGGAGCACTCGGCCATGGGCCCGGGCACGGAGCCCGAGGAGGACGTGGGCCCAGAGGTGCGGAAGCTGCGGGAGCTGGTCAGGAGGCTGGAGCTGGACAATCAGCACGGCAGGAGCAGGAGCGGCAGGAGCGTGCTGGGGACAAACGTGCCAGGGGACATCCGCGGCGGGGTGGATAACCGCGAGCCCGGCCTCAACGGGATGGAGATCAACAACAGCATCAACGCCATCGCCGACAAGCAGGAGCTGCAGATCATGGCCGGCCTGCACAGCCAGCTGAGCAAAATGAGGCAAGAGGAAGGAGAGGACAACTGCTTCCAAAGAGCCCTCGAGGCCCAGATGCAGTACGGCTGCAACAGTGCCCCCGAGGAGGTGTCTCCCGACGGGGGGCAGGGCCACGGCAATGGCCGGTGCCCCTCACCTGTGGGAACAAGTAACAGCTCGGAGCTGCTGGGCAGCCTGCTCATGGCAGGGATCCACGGCCCAGCTGCAATCCATGAACAGAATCCCAGTGAAAAGTGTGCAGAGCTAGAGGGGCTTCCCAGTAACGCGGATCTGGATGAAGTCAAAGTGTTAGAACTGGAAAATTGCCCCGAAGAGGAGGATTGCTGGTAGGTATCCCCAGGCTTGGGGGGAGAGGGACTTTCTGGGGTCAGCTGAGAATTCCTTTTAAAGCTGTAAACTGACTTCTGTACAGGGCTTTGGTTTCTAGCAGCAAGAATGCAGTTCTCGTTAGTGCCTGTGCTTATTTTTATGTCCATTGTGCCAGACCATTATGTTTTAAAAAATAAGTTTACCTGTAGGCCCTGTTTTTCCCCCTTCCTTCCAGCCACTGCTGCAGCAAGCACCAGAGCTTCCTTTCCCTCTAAGTTTAGTTCTGTATAGCACATGAATGAATAGTGGAGCTGTTAAACCTTGCACACAACTGTCAAATGCCGTATTTGAATTAGAATTTTGTCAGTAATAATCCCCAGACCATCTGGAATTTGTGGCTTTTGCTAGGACCTGAGGAGACAAACCATTCCCAGTTCCTGAAGGCTGTTTCTTTCCAGTTAAGCACCTCTTTTGTTCAGAGACATGAAATGAACCAGATCAATGATGTAATCCTTAACTGACCTGACTCTCTGGGACTCTCCCCTCCACCACCAGCGTTGTTTAGAACTTGTTTTATAAATCAGCAGATTAACAGCCTTTGGAAGGGCGAGGGAAATGTAAAGTTTGCGGCTGATTCGAGCTCCTGCAATAACTGAGACTTGAGATTTTACCCAGAGTTGTTAATTTGTAAGACTTGGGAGGAAAAGCCTCAGGGCTCTGCAAATTGGGTTTCAAATTTGTGTAGCCAGATTAATCTGGCAGCAAGGACAGGGCTGCTGAGCACAAACCAAACCTTCAGCTCCAAACATTCATTAGCTGTTAGAAGGGAAGGTAAAGGTTTTGTTAATGGAGTGGAGCTCAATGAGGTCACGGCATCAGTTCCAGCCTGAATTTGAGGTTATATTTAAAACATGATTTTTTTTTTCTTTGCAAGTGTACTTTTAAAACCCAAATTCTGGTTCTAACTTTATCACTGGAACTCTTCAATATACATAAACAGCATTTTGAGCAGATTTCTTATAAATAAAGGAATAAATTTAACAAGTTGCATATGGAAGACTGGCTTTATTATTTCCATGTTAATGGAAGCAGCCAGGTTTATATTCATATTTATATAGCCTGTGACAGGGGAGATTCCTCAAATTTTGTTGAGTCTCAGAGGCTGAGATTTACCCAGGCAGGGGATGCTGCCCAGTGAAATCAGGAGAGATTCTGTGCCCAGGAGTTCTGTTCTTTAACCTTTCCTTCAGCTGGTGGCTGGTAAGGTCCTTCTTTCCCAGGTACCCTTCACTCTATACCCTGTAGGATCCTGGTGGGTTTATTTCCTCTGTTTTCTTGCCAGATTTGGTTGGAACAGTAACCTGTGACAAAGAGGCCCCTGAGGAGCTGGATGAGAGTGGTGATCCAGAGCACTTGTGCAAGTGCTGTTACCATAAATTATCTTTGATTGTGCTGCATCTCTTCCATCTGTTCCCTTTTCTTCTTTTCGAACAAACCTGCTGGAACAGGAAGCTGGTTTTAGTGGTGGCTTCTTGTTCTAGAGCTTGTTCTGAAAGCGAGGAATGAATCCTGTGTACAGTCAATAGTGCCTGCCTGTGCTTATTGCCAGATATCCCAAACTGTCTGCATAAACACATCCCACATGCAGCCTGTGCAGGTGTTTGTGCATTGCCACAGCAAGAACCAGGAAACTGCTTGGAGGGGAGGGAGGGTTTTCTTGAAACGAAAAAGCCAAGAAACCCCCGTTATTAATCCTCTGTGAATTTAGGATCAGCTCTAATAAGGTGGCTTTGCTGATGGGGGGGAATTTTGTGCTGCCTGGGTTGAGCAAATCCGAAGTGGACAGCTCGCTGTATTGTGTATTTGCCATGGTCAGAGGGTTTCTCGCTGCTCTCTGCAGGTGCAGGTGGAGTCTCAATTCCTGCTCTGTTTTGAAATTATTCACTTTATTCAGCTGGAGCTTGCAGACGTTTCTGTGCAGCTCCCCGTGGTTCGGCAGCTCTGAGGTTGTGTTTTGGAGTTGTTCGTAGTGACTGAGCTGTGTGAAACCCGAGGCAGTGCCCACTCACAGCACCTGTAACTCTGCCCTGGGCTGCCTGGCCTCTGCCTGCTCCCGCAGGTCCCTTTCTCAAATAGCTGCTCAAAATTGTAAATATCCTGGAGACCAATCACATGGAACTGGGCTCTGGCCCTGAGGAGCTCGGTGATGCTCACCTTGGGCAGCTCCTGAGCTGTTTTGGGAAGGCTGTTATCCAAATTCCCTCTTACCCAGGGAACAAACCAGATCTGCTGCTGATAGCATCACATTGGTTGTGTTCCCCAGTGTTTGTCATTCTTGGGTTTTTCCATGGGGTGAGGAGGAGAAGGAATTCCTGGCACTCAGGTGAATCCCTGTGTTGCTGCTCTCATTCCCAAAAGTCTCTCTCAGCTGAAACTGGGTCATGCTGTTTTCACCTCAGTGCTGTGTTGTCTCCTGCCTGAATCCGTGCTCAGCACAGCAAGTGGGGTGCCCTTGAATTTGTGTTTGTGGGGAGAAGGAGGGTGGTTTGCTCTAAGGAATGACAGTGTAGGAGTTTCCTGGGAATGTGATTTTTCAGCTAATAGCCCTGTGTCCAGTGACCTATACTCATGTTTAAGACTTTTAATTCAACGTGCTGGAGGATATCATTGCTGCTTGTACCATCGGTGATAGGGAAAGAAATTCTGGAGAAGTTCTACCGAGTGAGGATGTGATGCTGCACAAAGTCCAGGAATTAAGCAGCCGCTTGTGCCTCTAATTTGGGGGAGAACTTTGCTTACAGACTGACTGTGTGTAATCAGTTCATACCCTTCACAGGCCATGGCGTAGTTTCCCTGTGATCTCTCCTCGTGACAGGATGCTGCTGACAAGATCTACATGACTTAGAAACAGCAGTTTGCAAAGTCTTTTTTTCTCAGACTGGTCGTTTTATGAGGTGTTTTTCCCACAAGTGACCTCTCCAAACCTTTCCTGACTGGTTTGAGGAGCGTGTTAACTGCTTGCGCTGGCTGCAGATGGCCATGGCCAGGGGCCTGGGTGACATCTGCCCTGCTGGGACAATCTCTGGGTGCAGGAGCTCCTTCAGAGCCCCAGTGCAGCTCTGTGGCAGGGTCACCAGCACCCCCCTCCGTGGCAGAGCCGTCTGGAAGGCACAACCTGCCTGGTGGTGACATCGCGTGCAGAGCACAGCCTGGGAGGGGGAATTGCTTCTGATGGCAGAGCCTGGGAGGGGCCGAGCCCTTGGGAAGTGCTCGAGGCTGCGGCTCCTGTTCCTCACATTTCTGTGCAACGAGGGGTGGGCAGGGAAATTGCTTGGTGTCGGTGCCAGAGGTGGGGAGCAGGCTGGCCCTGCTGCTGCAGGATTGCTGCAGACACTGTGAGCACACAGCACCCCTCTGGAGTCGGTCCCCCGAGTGCCTTTTCATCATTGTATGGGCTGTTGGCTGGGTCAGGGGATTAACTTCGTGTGAGCTTTAGAGCTGCTCTGACTTGGGGACTGATTTTTGGTGCTTTGTTCAGCAGGATTAGTCCCTAAATAGACATGAGAAAGTGTCTTTGCAGTGTCATTTTATTTCCTCTCTTTGCAATTTCTTAGGAATAAAGCTCAGACCTCTACTTGGGCTAACAGCTGAATGTTTTTGTGTGGAGTGCTCTCCACAGCATTTTTCCATTTTTTCCTTTTATGTTTCTGTCATTTCAGAACCCAAATAATAATTGTTTCACTGTGGCTATCTACCACAGTCTTGTCTGTGTTAGGATTTCTGTCCAGCAGGAGTGTTTAGATTTGAGATTAGCCCAGCATAAGCAGTGTACTAAATCTGAAAATCAGCTCTCTGAAGTCTGATACGTAAAGGAAAGGAAAATGAATGTATTACCTGTTTGGAATCCATGCTTTAGAGAGGAGTTCAGCTGCCTTTTAGCACTTGAAGGAGCTGTATCTTGTAAACCTGAATTGTTCTAAACACTTTCAGCTACTTGAGGTCTCCTTCTCCTTGCCCTGTTGTGTATCATTCAAAGGTCTGAAAATCAGTGCAGTGTTTGCCATTTTTGGAGCTGCTGCAGACACTGGTGCCAAGGGCTTTGGAAGATGGATGATAAACCAAGCTGTGTCTTCAGAAATGAGCTTCGCTTTACGCTCAGTTTCATTTCCTAATGCTCTGGTTCTAGAGCCTTCTGCAGCCTGAATTCTGCTCTCATGATTTATAGATTTCTGCTGCAAATACTCTGCATGAGCAGGATCTAAAATTCTCAGGTTTGCACTCTTAGAACTGCTCTGATCTGTTACTCAGTTGGGAGGATGCTTTTTCTCAGTGCATTTTGCAAGGTGAGAAAGTTGCTGTATTTCCTACATTCTTGGGGTTTGGGTTTTTTTAAAGCAGGAATTTCAAAATCGAACAGCAGTGGCCATTAACTCCTGTAAATCCTTCTGTGACATTGATTCCAAAAGGAAGATAGTATCTCTGGGAGATTCCTTGGTTTTAGTGCACTGGATTACGTCAGAATGAAGTGCAGAGAGTATCACAAATTCATTTGTGAATGGCTGCAACTTAATGGAAGAAAAATTTCCCATTGTGCTCATGGCACTGGGTATTTACCAGAGATGTTTGTCACAAAATACTCTGTTTTACAGAGTAAACACAAACATTAGTAAGCAGAAACTAAAGATACTTTATCTAAGGGTTTCCTCTCAGAAGCTGAAGAAAATCTCATTAGTATTTAATAATTTATACAGCAAACCCCTAATACATCA
This sequence comes from Oreocharis arfaki, assembly GCA_013398015.1. Taxonomy (NCBI): domain Eukaryota; kingdom Metazoa; phylum Chordata; class Aves; order Passeriformes; family Paramythiidae; genus Oreocharis; species Oreocharis arfaki. The sequence continues at coordinate 7,995 of VZRR01000212.1, forward strand.
AACTGGGAATATTTGCCCAAATGTTTACTTTGTGTATTTTGTATGAGGCCTTGTAACTATCTAAATAACCGATTTTTATTTGCAATTTGACAAAAGAAAACATTCAGAGACATTTAAAAGAGAACACCCAAACTGCTGAGCTGGTGGAACAAACTGCAGGGTAAGGCTTGGTCCTGCTCAGGGCTTTGTTCAGCTTTGCCTGGCTCTGGGATGGGTCCTGCTTTTCCAGTGCTTATGGGATTCAGTTTAACCTGGCAAATCAAACAGCCTTGGAGGCTGAAACTACCAGAAAGGAAAATTCTGTGTGTTTTTAAACAAAGCCAAGAGTTCTTAGCTTTTCACACCCCCGTTTTTCTGAGGAAAGGCTGTTTTAGCTCTCTGATGTGAGGCTGGGTTAACTCAGCCTCTGGTGGGTGACACTGCTCACAGGACTTTCCTGAGGCTAGGAAAAGGTGACTTCTGGCTCTTGATGTCCTGTCCTGAGAAATACGCACGTTCACACATTTGTGGGGCTGCTGCTTTTAGTTTGGCAGTCGATGCTGTGCCAGCACCTTTGGGGAGGTTAGGGTGCTGAGCTTTTCCCAAAGCTCCTTCAGGAGGAAAAAGGGACCCCTGATGCTGTGAAATCAAACCAGAATTGCTTTTTTAAAAAATAAGTTGCCTGTCAGTTCTCTGAAGAATTGAGTTGTGTTCACTTAATTGGGTTTGGGGAAATTGTGAGAGCTTCTCTTGCCAAAATGGACTTGGCAGCAGAAAAAATCAGAGTCTCTGGCAGAGTCCAGCTCTGCTCCATGTGGGAATGGTTCTGGCAAGCAAACAAGTGTTGCCATCCTCAGCTGGGTGGAAACAGGGTGAGGAGCATGGAAGGAGCTGGGCAGAACAACTGCTGGAGCAGGGCAGGATTCTGTCCCTTAACCTGGAGTGTGTGAGGAGCAGCCTGACCTGCCCTGAGGAGGCTGTTGGCCTCTTTTTTCTGTGATGGTTTTCCTGCTCCTTTTGTGGTCTGTAAAATAAACCCAGAGAGAGGGAGCACTTTGCTTCCTGTGTGTGATTGGATCTGAGTGCTTGCAATGCTCGTTTATCCATGCAGAAATGCAGCAGGGTTCGCTGGGGGGTCTTCCCTAAAAGGTCCCTTTGGAGAGTCAGGAATATTTGCATTCATTCCTCAGCATTTATTTTGTCAATAACAAACTAGCCTTTGGAGTTTTCTTTTATTTGCATGTGGATTTGAGTAAAGCTTGGTGTGGAAAAGCTTCGGCATGAGATGTGACTAAAGAGGCTGAGTCTATTCCCTGAAAAAGATGGCTCTGGGAAGTCAAGAGTGGTGTGTCAGGAGGCAAAAAATAGGGAATAATGTTCTTCCCTGGATGACAAACAGTGTTTTGAGAGCTGTTGCATGCAGAGATGCTCCATCTTGTAACCCCCAAAACTGCCAAGTCTGGGGAGTCTTGCTTCCTGCATTCCATATTATCCCTGCCTGGATCCAGGACAAGAGCCAGGGCAGCAGGTCGGGCAGACCTGTACAATATTTTGGATATCCCAGCTGTTTGTGTTCTGTCTTGGCCAGATGTTGCTGTTACAGGAACGCCCGCGAGTCCCACTGTGTGTTTTGATAGATTTTAAACCTGGGTTTTCAGGAATGAATGGGGCAGTGACTGACATTCCTGCTGATTCGCATCAGTTTTGTTGTGGAAATCAGTATTGTATGGGTTGGATATGAGCTGGCTGGGAGAGAGGGAGTAACTGGAGCAGAAGGGCTCGGTGTACCTTGCTGCAGGAGTGGCAGAAGTTGGGAGAGAGAGGAGGAGGCAGCTGAAGCACAGGCAGACATTCCTTGGAATCTTAGCTCCATCCTCATGGTCACTTTGTGCTTAAATACTGGATTTTGGCCTGGTGAAGATGAAATCCTTTGGATACATTGGTGAGGTCAGCTTTGGGAACACCGTAAATGCTCGGCTGTGGCTGTGGGGGGTTTGCTGGTGAGCAGGGGGGTTCTTGGTCACCCAGGAGCAGCTCATGAGGAGAAGGAGTACCAGGAGAGGAAGGTGCTGGTGGCAAAGCAGCAGTTGTGTGATTGTGTGCATGGAAGAGCTCCTGGCTGGCCCAGGGCCTCCTGGAGCTGCTGCTGGGGACTTTCTTGGTGCCGAGGGAGCAGCTGAAGGCTGTGCCAGCAGCTCATCAGAGCCTCAGGAGAGGGGGAGACCTGAGAGCCAAACTGGGTATCCACAAATCACAGAATCCCAGGATTTGGGCTGGGAGGGACCTTAATGACAATTAAGTTCCAGGTCTAGGTCGAGGTCTCACTGCCCTCTGCACCAGGCTGTTCTTCAAGTGATGTGCAAGAATTAAAAATTTCACTTTTGCCTGTACAAAGGACTGATTTTTCTTTCCCTTTACGAGTTTTGAATGTGTTGCTGGGCAGCAAAAACGTTAAAAAATAGGGAGCTGCTTTTTGCATTTAAAAATACAAATGTGGGATGTGTCAATAAAATACCCAAGTTGCTTTTCTAGGAAAGGCTCTTCCAGCTTTGACCTTTCTTCAGAAAAATGTTCTGCTTTGGAAATAGGGTGAAGATGCTGCTTTACACCCAATGCCTCGTAAATAATCCAGGAGTTTAAGATGATTAACTCTGTCTATCCATAAGGCTAATCCTGGGTGTCCATGCAAAGCAGTGAAGGTGTCAGAGATCTGCCAAACACTCAGGCTGGAGGAGACCTTATCTGACATTCCGAGGGAGATAAGGCACAGCCACACTTCCTACCTGTCTGGGAATGTCTAAATCCTCCAGTGAAGGGGTTTATTCCTGGAATCTGGGAATGCACCTTTGGCTGTTGGGTGTCTCAGAGCTGCTGTGAGGACACAGCTGTGCCTGCAGTGCTAAACAAGTGGAACATCCAGAGGGTTTTAAACAAAACCTACAACTCCTGGGAGGAGATCACCTTGCAGCTCCAGTTAGGAGCAGCTCACAGCCTCCCTGCCTCTGAGGGTGGGGTGTTGTAGAGGAGAGGAGTGGAGGGGGAGACAGGTGAGTATTCCAACAGCTTCATTTCCAGCAGTATTGCAGCAGCCCAGGCTGGAGCCTTGCCTTGCAGAGCCTGTGGGTTTCTCTGTGAAGCCATTGAATTTTCCTGTTGTGGCAGGAAATTTTCTTTCCGAGTCAGAACGTGCAACTTAAACTTGAATTTTTTAATTTGGGTAACTGTTGGTTACTGGTGGCTACACTCTAGCAAATGCTACTTGGGTAGCTGTATGCTGTGCATTAATGAGCATTTCTTCCTGTCTCCTTTGAATCCTTGCAAAGGCTCTACGTGTCTCCCAGGAAATCCGTGGATGAGAAAACAGCCTCTCCTCTGAAATGGTGCCGGCAGGTGCTGGATAATCCCAGCCCCGAGATTGAGGCTGCCTGCAGGACCCTCATCAACAGGCTGGACCAAGGTAGGGCAGCTGCAGCCTCACTCTTGGGGGGTCCCTTTCAAACCTCAGTCGAAGCAGGGAAATCGAGCTTAGTGTTGTCAGGCTCTTGAATTTTTAAGTTTTGTTAATATTTAAATATTCTTTAATGTAAGAAGTGTGTAGAGGGAAAAATGTGCTGCTAGGGAGTGGGGAGAGAACCATGGAAAACTGTTACTGCAGCTTTCCAGATCAGAACTCTGAGTGTTCCAATGGTGATTATTCCTCCTCTGGATATCCTAATGGATATTCCTCCTGTATCTGCCCAGCTGCTATTACCTGGGTGAAAAAGTTGTCTGCTGCTCAAAGCTCACAACAATGAAATATCAAACTTAAAGAAATGGTGTCACTTGGAAACCAGGTTTTTCTTCCAGTTTATCATCTCCTAAAAGCACTTCCTGGTGGCTGTGGGCTGTGCTAATCCTGAGGGGAAGTCCCTGATTTCCTCTGCCTGAAGTGAAGACCTGGAATGTTGTGTGCAGTGGGGACATCTCTGATCACAGGCAGCGTGCTGGGGCCTGGCTTTGGGGGTTTGCTTTTCCACCTTGGCTTTCAGTGGTGGGAGAGCCCTCAGAGCAGATGCAGTTCACAGCACAAAAATGAGTTTATTCCGTTCCTCCTCTGTCCTGCAGCACCTGCAGTGCACCTGGTGCACATCCTGCCTTTGTCAGGATTTGTGTGTAAAATGGGCTGGAATCCTGACAGCCAGGATACTGGGGTTGGAAAGGAATCTGTAATTCATTCTTACATTCTCTAGATTCCCTGTCATCAGCTCTCCTGGTCAGGACTTGCTGCAGCTGCAGGTTCATTGCAGAGATGTGCTGCAGTCTCCTGTGTCCAGTTGGACTCAGGAACCTCCAGACACAAAAGCTGTGTTTGGAAGAGTGACACTTGTGAGAAAATCAATGTTTTGAAGCTCAGGGATATCCTTGAACTGCTGCAAATCCAACCCCAGCTGGGTCTCCCCCTTGGTGTCTGAGGGTTTGTGGTGCTTGGGTTTGTCTCCATGGGAATGCAAGAATTCTGACCTCAGTTCAGCCAGCAGTTTGGCCCCTGTGGTTTGGAGTGTGAGGGCACTGCTCTGGGGCTTGGTTTGGGTGTTTTTAGTTTTCATTCTGGCAGTGTTTGGCAGTGCTTGAGATCTCGGGCTTGTCTTGAGTTTAACCTTGGCATTCCTGATGGGAGATAACTGAACAGACTTAGAGAACAAACTTCATTTGCTTTCATAAACCATCTGTGCTTAAAAATTTGAATGAAATCTATTTGATTGCCTCTTTTCTCTCTGAACTGTATCAGGCTTTTGTTGTATGTAGTCTGACCTAGTAAAATTTGTGGGAGAGAAAAAAAAAAAAGAAAACTTGTTAATATGGTGAATCTTCATGATTTTCTTAGCTGATATTCTCACAGTAGGGAGAACTGAGTTCTGTGGGCAGTTCAGCAGCCCCTTGAGTATCTCCAGATCACGGTGTGGGTAATTTCCTCAGTGTTGTAGCTGCTCATTTCCACCTCCAGCAAGGATGGGTGCACTTGGTTTTGCCACCTGCCTTATTTTGGTTGATTTATGAACATGTGAGGGTGTGTGCTGAAGGAATTTAATTCAAAGAGTTGGTTTTTATATTAGATTGCTGTCCTTTAATCTAATGGCAGAGTTTGTGTGGTTTAATACTGTCTTGATTCCATCATAAAAATTCAGAGTAACACACATGTAACATCGAGTTCAGTGAGCTCTTCAAAGTGAAGGGGTGTAGAAGTGGCAGGTATTGATGAAAACAGTCATCTGGGAAGCCCAGCACTGGAACTCTGTGAAATTTGTGGCTTTTTAAAAGCCAGGCTTGTCAGGAGTTACTCTTGGAATTCTTCAGAAGGGACAAAAGCAGTTAAAGGACACGAGTGGGGGACTGGGCACTGCTCTGCTCCCTGCAGCGTGGCACTGGCACCACCCAGAAGTACCTCTGCTACAGAATTTAATCCTGTTTGATACCTCTGTATCTTGTTCTTTATCTTGCTCTCTGTTTCCAAAATAATTTGCTAACCTTTGTGGCTTTTTTGTATTTTTCCTTCTAGCCAGTAGATGGAAAAACCTGTATTGCAGCCCCCTGGCATCTCCCAGCGCACATAACTTGAATTCCGAGGCAGGCTCCTGTAGCAATGCACTAAACTCTCCTGGGCACCTCAAATCGACTAACAAAGCACTACTAACCTGTGGCAGCTCAGGTATGGCATGGCACTGCAGCAGTGGGGTGTTTAAAATGCAAGGAGGGTTAGGAACTGGCAGAGGAAAAGGTTGTTGTGGCCACTTGTGTTTTCCCATTTTGATTTGCTCCCTTGCTCACCCAGGTTTCGTTTGTGTGGGAGAAAAACCTCCTTGCATTCTAAATGTCCTGTAGTTACATCTTGGTTTGGGTTTCTCTACTTTCTCTCTCTATATATTTATAAATTGTACTAATTTTAAGTGGCTTAAAATAGAAAACAGCTGTTGGGGCAGAAATATATTGCTCCTGAATAACGTCGTAGTCTGTAGATGTGATCTTTATAAAGTTACTTGGACTCAGTTTTCTGGGGAAGGTTTCTCTTGGGAATATTGATCAATGCAGATAACAGAAAGCTGTTAAATCTCCAGGGCAAACCCTTCAATTGCCTGAGTGGGCAGCTAAAACAAGATAACCAAAGTTTTCCTTCAGCCTTAATTGTGCTTGGAGGAAGGTTTCCTACCTTAGAGGCAGCTCAGCCACAACTCTTGTTACAGCCTGATAATGGAGCTCCTCCAGAATGCTTTGGCCTGCAGCCTCCCTGCTGCCTCAGGAGCCAGGAACACCCTTCCAAGAGCTTCATTTGTTATCCTTGGTGCAGTTCCTGCTGTTTCCCAGCACAAATGCTTTGCCTCCTGGCTCTGGTATCAAAGGACTCTTCCTTATTTGTTTGTTTTGTGTGGAAGTTGCTGAACCCTACTTTGCATGTTTCAAAACACAAAGCATGTTTAACGGTCTCTGCCTTCAAACTTGATGTGAAATGAACTTTTTTTCCCCTTCTAAAAAAAGAAAAAGGGTTGCCCGTGGGTGTTTTCACAGGTGCGGGTTTGTTTTTGAGGTCTGATTTTCTGCTATAAATAGGAATTAACACTTATCTCTGTTTTGCAAACAAAAGGGTGCACGTAGGACTGAGGGTTTTTGCGAGCTGAGCTCTGCAGGGAATCAACTCTAAGGCAATTTTCTTGTTTCTCGTATGAGGCTGGGGAGCAGTCCAGGTGTGTGAGCACCTTTTCACCCAGAAGCAGCTCCTGATGAGTCAAACCAAAGTGTCTGTGGCTTCTGGAAGGTTCACTCTGCAGATGTGCTGGGTGGAAGGGCCAGGGCCAGGACGGGCTCGTTCCTTTCAGAGCACAGGGAGAGTTCACTTCAGCTCAGGTGCCTCTTCCTTGTGGCTTGTGCAAGTGCTAACACGAGTTTAAAGTTTCCTGTCAACCTGACTGACTCAAATCTTATTTCTAAGAAAAGACAGCTTTCCTACCCTTCGAATGGAAGATGTTTAACAGTGACTTCCCTTGAAAGCCAAACCAACCGCTTTGACAAAACCCAGATGTGGTTTCTGTTTGAAAACCATCAGCAGCTCAGCTTTACTGATGGAAGAAGGAGCAGGTTTTCTTCACCCCCTTGGCTATTTTTAACTAGACCTGCAATTTGAAACGCAACAACCAAGCTAAACAAAGTTGGATTGGGAGTTTTGCCTTTCTAAAAGCTGACCTCAAGGTCCAGCTGGATTTTTAACTGGTATTGAAGGTGGTGTTAATTACAGCAGGAAATCTCTGCTTGTTCATTACACCACATCCTACAGGTGCAAGCCCTACTCAGGATGGATTTATTTCAACCCTTACAGTCTTTCCTGACACCAGGAGGAAAGAAATGGGATTTTATTGTGGGATATCTTGACTTTGAGTGTGTATTTGTGCAACACACACACAGATGCACCTTTGATTACAGCCACACTTCTGTCTCTGTATTATTTAGGCATCCTGAAGCTCACAGTTTCCCTGCCATGTTCTGAGGAGATTTGAAGGCAGGGCACCTCCTGAATACCCAACAGCGATGTTAAAATAAACCATTTCCCAGCAAAACTGAGCAGCCCTTTCAAGCTGTGAGCAAATCCAGCCAGGCAGGAAACAGCAGCAGGTTCCCAACATTATTTCTTCAACCAGCTTGGGAGACAAGCAACTGCTGACATGGAGAACCCAGGTGTGAAGTCCAGGTGTAAACTGAATTTCTTACATGGGCACTGACCAAGCTGCTTCCTGCCAGCCAGCCTCAACTTCCTTGTTTGGAAAGTACCTGAAAGCTGCAGGTTAAAAACTGAGCGCTGTAGTTTCTAAATTCTTCCTTATTTCTCCCAGCTATACCCAAAGCTCCCAGCTGCACTGCTGAATTCCTGGGATAGATCCCTGCTGCTCCTGGTGGTTTGCAGGTGTCTGACTGGGTTTGTGTTCCTCTCCCCCAGGGTACCTGAGCATGCACTCAGCCCTGAGCTCCCAGTCCTCGGTGGACAGTGAGCTGAGCACGTCAGACGACTCCATCTCCATGGGCTACAAACTTCAGGACCTCACTGACGTCCAGGTCATGGCACGGCTGCAGGAAGAGAGTAAGTTTTGTTTGGTTGGTTGGTTGGTTGTTTTAGGGGGTGGGGGGGTTTTGGGTGGTTTTATTTGGTTTGGGTTTTTTTTTCTGTAGGTTACTTGTATTTTGTCAGGCAGGAAAGCTCCAATAAAGGTATAGGCTGGGGAGGAGCTGTAAATAACCCAGGTGGCAGTGCAAGGCAGGGGTGTGTTCATGGGAGGCAGACTTCAAATCTTTGTTTCCACCTTTGAAATGCTGGTGGGTGCAGAATTAATGAAAGATTTACCCTGTAAATGAGACTCTCATACCTACTTATGTCCACAATGGCAGTGTCCACAATCTCAGGTGGGATGAGGCATCACTGCAGGTCCCCTGAACATTAATGGTGCTGTAACTAACCAGTGCTGATGCGGGTGACGCTGTCCCAGCTCATAGATTCCGGGAAGGACAGGTGTGAACCTGGCTCTCCTTCCAGTGTGAGACAAATCGCTGTCAAAGCCCTGCTTTGGCATTTGGGATGCGCCGTCGGAATTTGTGCTGCCCGTGTCCCCCCCGTCCCCAGGCCTGCGCCAGGACTGCGCCTCCAGCTCGGCCTCGGTGTCGCGGCGCAGCTCCAGCGCCTCCCTGCACTCGCTGCGCCGCGGCACCTACAGCGACCAGGAGTTCGACACCTACAGCCTGGAGGACGAGGACGACTGCGACTGCTCGCTGTCCCTGCGCAGCGCCCACCGCTACTCGCCGTCCCCGCTGAGCTCCCCGCGCTGCCAGTCGCCCTCCTCGGCCGCCGAGCTGGGCAGGGCCTCGGCGTCGCGGCTGCGCGCCCCGCGCAGGGCCGTGCAGAGCCCCATGCAGGAGCGCCTCAAGTACGCCAACAGCGAAGGTGAGGGGTGGGCTGAGCCAGGGAAAGGGGTTCTGGCACACACGGATCCCCCTGCAGGGCTCCAGGCCGGGGGCAGAGTGCCGGGAGTGCTGCTCGGCACCAAGGGACCTGGCGGGGCTGGGGATGGGCCGGGGCGGCGAGGCCAAGGGCAGCGGGGCCTGGATCCAGAGTAGCGTGGCCACAGGAGCAGGGCAGGGATTGTCCCCTGTGCTGGGCACACCTCGAGTGCTGTGTCCAGTTCTGGGCTCCTCACCACGCAAAGGACACTGAGGGGCTGGAGTGTGTCCAGAGAAGGGAACGGGGCTGGAGCACCTGAGGGAGCTGCTGTTGGTTAGTCTGGAGAAGAGCAGGCTCAGAGCAGAACTTGCTGCTCTCTACAGCTCCTGACAGGAGGGTGCAGCCTCGTGGGAGTTGGGATCTTCTGCCGTGTCCCAAGTGAAAGGACAAGAGGAAATGGCCTCAAGTTGCACCAGGGGAGGTCCAGGTTAGGTGTTAGAAGCCATTGTTTCCCTACAGAAGTGATCAGGCCTTGGAATGAGTTGCCCAGGGAGGTGGTAGAGTCACCATCTCTGGATGTGGCACCTGGGCATGTGGCTTAGGGGTGATTATGGTGGTGCTGGGTTGATGGGATCATCTTGAACATCTCTTCCAACCTCCATATCCCGTGATTTCAAAAGCACTGCTGTTTACTGGAAGCTGAGAGCTAGGTACAGACTGCTCTGCTCTAAGTGCATGAGTTGTTCAAGAGAGCCTTACGGCAGCAGCAGGAGGCTGAGGCTGTGCTTGCTTGCAGAGGAGCTGAGGCACAGCATGCCCAACCTGGCCCGGAGCAGCCTGCGCGCGCTCGAGGCCGTGCGCAGCAGCCGCAGCCTGGAGTCCGACCTGCAGGTGCCCAGCAGCCGCATTCCCAGGACACAGCAGCGGTCAGCAGGTCGGTGCCACGCTTTCCACACCCCATTCCCCTTCCCTTTAACCAACCTGCCGAGGCCTGCGGGGTCGTTACAGTCCCGCTGTGTTCCCCCAGGTCTGACTCCCAGCAAGCTCAGGTATTCCTCGGGGGCCGGGCAGTCCCCGCTCTCGGGGCGCCAGCCCGGGAAGGCGGCCTCGGGAAGCAGCTCCCTGCTGGCCGGCAGGCAGGTGGGGAAGCCCTGCAGCTACACGGCTCCTGTGCCCGGGGTGCGGAAGCCACAGCTCCACACGGGCTCTCCCAGCAGCAGTTGCACTTCCAGAAGCACCACCATGGTCACCGTGGCCAAAGCCTCGGCCCTGAAAGCACGGCCGGCCGTGGCAGGGGTGGCCGTGCCCAAGGGAAGGGCAACGCCCCCGTCCAGGAGGTGAGTGGGGCCTCGAACCTCTTGGTCGTTGTGGTAACGCCAAACAGCAGGGTGAAAGCAGAGCATGGGAGTGGTGTCCCAAAACTTGAATTTTTTGTTCTTATTGCTGGATTTTTACAGCTATTATGCTACAATTCAGACTTTCGTGATGGAGGGAAATTAAATTGATTCAGACTTGTTACTATGATATGACTGATGTCAGAAGCAACCAGTGCTTGTTGATCTGTAATGTCCCCTTGGAGCCTCACATTGCAATGTATCTACTTACTTTAAAAACATGGAAAAGGGAATTTTTAATCTCTTAATTTACATCAATGCTCTACATACCTGATTATTTTTCATGTGTTCAGTTATGTTTGCATGGAAGAATATTTCTCTTGGACTCAGTCATGGGCTGAAGTCACAACAGTGTTAATTTGGCAGATATCAGTGTTTAAGCATCCAGTAACAGCCACTGAATTTCCTTTAAGTGCCTCAGATTGGTGCTGCTGTTGCTCAGGGTGTGACAGCAGCAGTCCCCCCATGGCAGGGAGATGTTGCTAACCCAAACCCCAAACCTGTGTGCACCACAGGGCTTTGCCTGGAGCTCTCTCTGACGTGTTGTTTTGTCCCCCCAGGTTCCTCCAGGCAGCACAGACCCCCCAGGCCCCCGAGGACGACTCCTGGAAGGATGGGTGCTACTGACACCCCTAAACACCTCCGTGGAGCAGATCCCAGCTGGCTGGGCATGACCTCACTGGGAAGGGCCCTGAGCCCCTGTCCCTGCAGACTGCTGTACATACCCCTCATGCTGTGCTCTGCACACCAAGCACCTCCCCTCTGCTCTGCCAGGAGCTGGGACAGACAGCTCCTCGCTCCACTGAACCCCGAGTCTTCCCAGGAAGACAGAAAAAGCCTTATTTCATCCACACCCCGCCTGCAGCCCTGGGGAAGGTCTGCCACCATCCCCTCCCAGGAGTGCTGCAAAGCTGGGGGTGTCCTCTGTGCCAGAAGCAGCTTGGAGCTGGTGCTGTGGCAGAGCTCATGGAGAGTAGAAGTAGTGACATAGGTGTTAGAATTGAGACTTTTTAAACCCAACCTGATGTACTCTAATATTTGTCTGAAACTCAGCTGGGTTTTGTTTGGGTTTTTGTTTGGTTTATTTTTTTTTTACTTCTGTATAGAATGTATTTCTGCTACTTTTTATTGTTTGGTCTAGAGCTGCAGCAGGTTTTTATAACTGTAGAACACTTTGAGCAGTTGTAGCCAGGTGCCAGCACAGGTCACAAGGAGCAGTACACAATATTTGTGTGGGGTGTGAACAGGCAGGGACAGGGATGCCAGTTCAAAACTGCTGGGCACCAGCACCTTCTTACCTCAGCTGAGCGAGTTCAACGCCACTTAAGAGTAAACTTTGTAAAAATCACCTTCCCTGACAGCTTTGTCTTGAAGTGTTGGAGCTCTCAGCTGCTTCCCAACTGCCCTGACTTTTGTAGAAGTTTTCTACTGTCTCTTCAGGATTCTGTTCCAGTGTCCTTTTCCTCAGCAAGTGCTGGATGCTACAAGTACAGTCTTAGTCCAGGAAATATGCACTGATAGCAATGTTCTCCCTGCCATCAATGTGACTTTGATAGTGTAGTTTAATAAAATGTTATGGTGCTGAAATAGATCTGCTTTATTCCAGCCGTGGGTTTTGTGCCACGAACGAGGCTTTTCCTGACAGAAAAGGGCTCTGCAAGGATGAACGAGGCTCCAGTAAAGTCTGGTAGGATGCAAGGGGGGAGATTTACCTTTAATCCCTCGGAGATCAGAAGGACAAGGTGGGTGTTAGCCAATTAGAAATCCCCAGCACTCGGTGTGTGCCGTTTCTAAACATCCACACGTGGCCTGGGCAGAAGCAAAGCCAGGAAGCAGCACAGGGGAAGTTCCTGCCCTGCAGAGATCACTTGGGATCAAGGAAAAGAGGAGACAGTTGGGACCACAGTGCTGGAGTGTTCCTGTGCCACCCCTCAGCCCCTCCCAGGACACTGCCAGGGCCAGCAGCAGTCACAGGGCAGAGAAGGGGCCCAGGAGCCTCAGCTGGAGCTGCTGCTCTGTCCCTGGCTGGACCCCCCTCCCCTCCCCAGGGTGATGCAGCTGAGTTTACACAGAGGCTTCTCCCACCCTGACCAAGCTCAGTGGGGTCCCGGCCCTGCCCTGTTGAGGCTGTTCCCTCAGGCAGAACATTGTTTTGTGAGACCTCTCCCTGCTGGGCCCTGCTCACACTGATCTTCCCAGGGCACTGGGAGGTGAAACAGCAGCAACATCTGTTTGATTTCCGTATTGAGGGTTCTCCTGTTGACTTTCCTGTGCTCTATTCCAAAGGGGGTTTTCCTTTCCCTGTGGCCACCTGAGCCAAGAGCTGCTGCTCCTCCTTATTTAACAGTAGGTAAAGAACAAAAACTCCCTGAAAGAGTGAAATGTTAAACAGCTGAAGGTTACATCCCAGTTAAAGCCTCTCGGGCACGTGGCGTCGTTTCTGTTGTTTCCCAGCCTGGATGGTTGTGGAGCTGCAGAGCTGGATCCAGTTCCAGTCCCAGCAGAGCAGCAGGAAGGTGCTGAGGTTGCATTCTGCTTGGATTCAGTGTTTTCAGTACAAACCTGATGCTGATAGGCACTTGGGAGAGGCTGTGCCACCTCCGGAGGGAACCCTGAGCACAGCTCTCTGCAACCATCACACTCTGAGCTCTAATTTAATTTTATCCTTTCATTTTCTATGCTGTTCTCACAGCGAGTGATCTCCCTTCAGCTCCCAATACTCTCTGTCATCCCTGGCTGACACCATTAAAATGCAACTTTGCCTCAAACTGAGCTCACAATCAACTCCCCCATTTCCTGCAAGTCCAAGAGGAGATCCAACTCCCTCACCCCAATGTGTGAGCCTGCTTCCAGAACTCCCCCTGCATCAGCGCTGGGCATTCCCAAGGTAGGTTTCCCACAGAACTAAGGAACTCTGCTTTCTGTACAGGAATTTTATTGAAATCAAGGTCATGTTTTTACACTTAATGCCTCAGTGCATCCTCGAGAAGGAAAGGAAGGATATTTAAAAATTATTTGTACATAAGACAAGAAATCATCCAAATGAACGTGGTGACAGCACGATCCCTAAAACATGCACAGCTGGACCTGGGGCTGCAGGAGCAGGAGCTGCAGGGAGGGCTCTCCAAGCTTTACATTCAGAACAGGAAGAGAAGCAGTGCCAGTGGCCACTGGCAGTTTGTGAGTATCAAGATCCAATCACCCTTGGTGCAACTTCAGCCCAGCAGAAGGCAAATCCAAAGGAGCTACAGTTTATAGGGGAACTCTTCACCCGGGCCCTGCTGGGAAGCCCCATGGTCAGTGGCACACGTGACGGAGCAGCAGAGCCCCGTCCCCACCCTGCCAGTGTCACCAGGAGCCCACGGCCCCGACCTCGTGCTCCAGCTCAGGCACCAAAAGAAGCCTCCCCTTCCATCCCTCGACCTCCCTGGGCCAACAGCAGATTCCTTCCCACCTGAAGGGTGTTTGTTTCTCCCCGAGGAAAGGAGCCCAGCAGCTCCAGCACAGAAGTGCCACCAGCCTTTGCCCAGGCCCCAGCAGCTCCGGCTCCCTCAGCCAGGCCTGGCTGGGGATGGAGAGGTGCAGCTGGGACAGAACCAGCGCCCCTGAGCCTGCATTTGGTTACCAGCCTTGGGTTTGGTTTGAAATCCTTCCAGAGGAGAACATTACCACATCCTCTGGCAGAGCCCTTCTCCCTCAGACCTTGGAGAAAGTCACCAGCCACCAATGCCAAGCCTTCTCTGCCCTGCAGTTCCAGTGAACACCTTCCAGGAGAAGCACAAGCAGCAGCTCCCTGACACCTCAGCAAGCCAGATTGGCCCCAAATTCACCATAGCCAGTGACAGAATTATATTCATTGCAGTCCACCCTCCAAAGAGGAGCGGGAGAAATCATCTGTGAGAAAGCAGATCCCGAACTGGGTGCAACCGTCTCCTTCCCTGTGTCCGTTCAGCCGCCAGCCCAGGGGGGAGATGAGGAAGAAGTGAGGATGAAGAGGCAGCCATTGCACACGCTGAGGTGACCCCACGGCCTCCTCCTGCCTGCAGGATCACCTCCAGGAGCAGAGAGATGTCCCCAGCAACAGCACCTCCACCTGTGAGTGCACAAAGCCCAGACCCCACGTGTTGTACCGGGGTGACACCGTGACCTCCCCGTGGTGCGGCTCTGGGAGCCACACGTGGCCAGATGTGCAGGAGAGGCTCTGTGGGACCCCAAACCCACCTGTCCCCGTTAGTTTGGCTCAGCCCACCCCGAGCCACCTCTGTGGGACAGCTCCATCCCGGGTGGGATGGCTGCAGCCGCTCCTGTCCCCATCCAGGCGCGAAGCCACACGGACACGGGGCCAGCGTGCACGGAACCCTCCAGAAGGGCAGCATTGGGACAGCAAAAGGAACACAAAAATCCTTTCAAGTAATTAACCCGGCCCCCTCTTGGGGTCACAGCTGCAGGAGCAGCGAGCGGCTGGGTCTGGCTGGGTGAGAAGGCAAACAGTCTCGAGTCCTGGAGGGACGGGAGGTGGAAGGTGGCAGCGGTGACAGGCGGGAGTTTCTCTGGAGGTTCCTTCTTCACGCTCTGCCTCATCTCCGAGTGCCCAGCCCCAGCTCCAGTTACTTCTGCACGCAGCTGGGCCAGGCCAGCCCGCCACACACGGCCGACAGGATGATGTACAGGATCACCTGGGAGGGAGAGCGGCAATGCCGGAGGGAATGAGCGATTCCAGCACTCACCAGCTGCCACAGCACACCCTGGAAACCCCAGATCCTCAAAGCCTGGAGGAAACCGACACCCTCCTGTCCCTCCACACCCCTGCAGCTGAGAACTGTCCCCATGGAGGAGGTGACAAAGTGCTTCCCACCCTGACCCTGCAGTTGGCTCCAGCCCCCTCACCGTGCTCCATTCAGTCCTTACAGCTGGAGGGGAACTGTCATGCCAAAAAAGCCACTTCAGAGCCACAGAACGAGATCCCACCAGGACTGAGGGCTAAGAAGCCACCCCAGCTCGAGCAGGGCACCTCAGCTGCTGCTGGGGCGAGCAGGGGCAGCTCATGGGCTCGGTGCTGCCATCTCCTCTCAGAGGGTCACAAAGGCTGGAAAAGATCTCCAGGATCACCGAGTCCAACCTTTGGTTTAGTGGTGGGATTTGATCAAAGTGCCACATCCACTTGTTTTCTGAACATCTCCATGGTGACCCCAACACTGCCCTGGGCTTAACCTCTCTGTCAGGGAAGGAATTTTTCCTAATATCCAACCTGAACCACCCCCTGATGCAACCTGAGCCCACTTCCCCAGGTGCCTGGGAGAAGAGGCCAACCCCACCTCACCCCAACCTCCTTTAAGTGCTTGTAGAGAGAGGAGGTTCCCCCTGAGCCTCCTCTCCTCTAGGCTGAGCCCCCCCAGCCCCTCACTGCAGTACTGATTGTCCAGAGCCTTCTCCCTCTCCTCACACAGGCCCATCAGGACCCTCCTTGCCCCCGTTCTGCCCTGCCAGGCAGAGCTGAGCACACCCAGATCCCAGCATAACAACGTGGGTTTGGTGTTCCCAGGGGCTCAGCCTGGCACAGGAGCTCCAGGTTCCTTCCTGTGCTCCACACTCACAATGGACACGATGATGATGACGATGGTGAGCTTGAGGTTCTTCATACACATGGCTCGGGCAAGGTTCCTGCTGGTGGTCTTGAAAGTGACTGACTGCAAAAGAAAACAAGGAAAATCCCAGGATGGACTGGGTTGGAAGGGACAAAAAGCTCATCCCATCCCACCCCTGCCACGGGCAGGGACACCTTCCACTGTCCCAGGCTGCTCCAAGCCCTGTCCAACCTGGCCTTGGGCACTGCCAGGGATCCAGGGGCAGCCACAGCTGCTCTGGGCACCCTGTTATGGACAGCTTGTGGTTGTCCCATTCCGTGTCTCCTCTCTGCACCCTGCAATTCCACTCACTCAAAACGGGGATTGGGCACCAAACGACCCCAAACTCCCTCCAGGCTGGGTCAGTGCAGCCATTCCCACACACATTCCCCACAGAACTCAGGCAGGAGGCACTGCCCATGGAAGCAGCCATCCCAGTACTGGGCAGTGCCAGCTTTTCCTACAATCCACCCTCCCTGAGGCCACAGCAGGCAGGAACCACATCCCTGTGAGCTGCAGTTCTGCCCTGGAGCCCATTCCCAAGGTGGGCAACGCCAGCCCTGGGTCTCCCTCCTGGGCTGTGGGACATTCCCACTGCAGGAATTCCATCCCTTCACTCCCCTGTGGTTTCCAAAAGCCAGCACTCCCTGGGACAGCTCCTGCAGGAACTGCTGAAGGAATTCTGGTCCCTTTCCCTGAAGCTTTCCCTGAGCTTTCACTCCTGCCACCCCCGCTGAGGACGGGGCAGGGTTTGAACACCTGGGGGCTGCAGGACTGCTCCTGCTGGGTCAGCTCCAGGCACCTCCAGTGCCCCTCCAAAGCAGGAGGGCTTCGGGACAGCTCCGAGGTGTTCAATCCCCACACAGGAGCTCCTGGCACTCTCCCAGCCTGAGGAGGACTGGATGCCACAGGAGCTGGGCACCAGGCCAGGATGCTGCAGAGGAGGATGCTGAGCCAGGGCCAGGGATTCCCAAAGGAAAGACAAAAAGCATCCAGAGTGCACAGCACTTCAGATAACAGTGCTGTAGAATTACATTAATTTGGGGTTTTTTCAGTCTGCACTTCCTCAGAAACACTCCAAGAAGCTCCAGAGTCTTTTAAAGATTATTTAGATGCAACAACTCAGCTTTTTTAATTTTAAATCAGCCACACTTTCCCTGCTGGGATCAGAACAGCTCCACAGATGCACATTTTCCAGTTTGTTTGCATCCAGCTGCCTTCAGCCCAGGCTGCCAGGAAGTGCAAATTGTGGTTTTCTCCCTCCTATCACTGCAGATAACGAGAGGGTTTTCCCCACCTTGGGCAGGGGGGATGAGGACAGGAATGTGTCACCCTTGGCTGGCGGTGGCACGAGGAGCAAGGGGGAGCTGGATCTTCCCCAAACTGGGCTGGATGCAGCTGGGAAACTGCTCTGAGGAGGGGGAAGGATTCCCTGCAGCTCTCGATGCTTCTGTGTCCCTTCAAGTGTCTCCAGGGGCTGTCCCCACCTCCCTGGAGCAGTGACACAGCTTCCCCGCTTCCAGGATCTCCCCAGACTCACCGAATCCACGAGATTCTCTGTTTTATCAATCAGCAGCTCCAGCTTCTCTCCTCTTTGTGCCACAAGGTCTGGAGAGAAGAGACAAAGATCCAGCTCTGAAGGTGAAATCCCAGTGCCAAAAGCTGCTCCCGACACCCAACCCCAAGCCAGGAGCTCCTGGCCGCAGTTCCCAGCCTTCCCAGGACAAGCAGGGACTTAGGGAACAGCCTCACATCCCACAGGCTGCATTTTGGGGCTGCATTTTGGTCAATTCCAGATGTAATTCTCCATTTGGAAGGGTCAGACTTGTCAGCACCCAGAGCCAAGCCGAAGGAAGCTGCAGGGAGCGTTTCCCGAGGGAAGCAGTACCGATGTTCCGGACCATGATCCCTTTGAGTTCATCGATCTGGGCTTGTGTCTCTGCCACCTGGTCCGGGCCTCTGCTCTCCGAGTGGTATTTCTGCAACAGAGAACAGGCAGGGAAAACGGGACCCTCAAAAACCAGGAGTCAGTGAAAACAGGATCCTCAAAAACCAGCAGTTAGGGAAAATGGGACCCTCAAAAACCAGGAGTCAGGGAAAATGGGACCCTCAATAAACCAGGAGTCAGGGAAAATGGGACCCTCAAAAACCAACCATCAGTGAAAACAGGACCCTCAACAAACCAGGATCCAGGGAAAACAGGATCCTCAATAAACCAGGAGTCAGGGAAAATGGGACCCTCAAAAACCAGGAGTCAGTGAAAACAGGACCCTCAACAAACCAGGATCCAGGGAAAACAGGATCCTCAATAAACCAGGAGTCAGGGAAAATGGGACCCTCAAAAACCAGGAGTCAGGGAAAACGGGACCCTCAAAAACCAGGAGTCAGTGAAAACAGGATCCTCAATAAAGCAGGATCCAGGGAAAACAGGATCCTCAGCAAACCAACAGTTTGGGAATGCCACACCAGATGTTGCAGGTGGCCAGTGTGAGTGGCCTGACTGCCCTCCCCAAAGGAATGGAGCAGCCAGGAGCCATCCCCCGTCCTGGAGCCATCCCCGAGGATGTCCCCTGTCACCTCCTGGGCACAGCCGAGCACCCCCTGACAGCTCTGCTGCTCCCAGCCCCTCTGGGGTTACCCTGAGCACCACTCCTGCCATCCCTCCCCCTCAATTCCCTTCACAAGGGACAGGCACCTCTCTCAGACTGCTCCCCCCAGTTTGGAGATCCCTGGGATCCCCTGGGGACTGCACAGCTCGGGCTGGGCGAGAGCAGCACCAACACCAGGTTAGAGGAGCCTCAGTGTTTGCAGAATCCAAGGCCCAGGCAGCATCAGGGAGCTGAGCTCTGCTAGTCCTGCATGGATTTTAAGTCACTGCTTCCATCACCACTGCTCTACTCCAGGATCACTCACGTGTCTGCGGAAATCCCGATTTTCTTCTGGATAAGGCTCAATTTGCATCCCTGAGAGCACAGAGAGCCAGAGCCTGACTCCTCAACCCTGCCTGGGCACTCACACTCGTGGTGACAGCACCAAACCCAGCAGCTCCTCCTCCTCCTCCTCCTCCTCAGGGGGACATTCCCAGGAGGGTTCAGACTGGCCACTGCCACAGCTGGGCACTGGTTTTACTGGAAGCACAGCCTCCCTTTGCAGGGTTATCCGAGTGCTGCACCTGGGGCTGGAGCTCTGCCTGCCCCTCAGCCTCACACAGGAACCCCCTGGAGAACACCCCTGCTCCTGCACCCCAGGGAATGCCAGCCCTCACATCCCATGGAATCAGGGAGGGAAGGGCTCTGGGAGCACTGAACTCCCCTCAGCTGACCCCTGGATCCCAGCAACGTGGAAAAGCTTGGGCAGGCAGCTCCTGCTGTGCTGGGGGACAGGGAAAAGCTGGGATTTTAGAGGAATCTCAGCCCCATGGCTCCAAAGACAGCCTGGCTTTTCTGATAAGGCAATTCCAGCTTATTCCAGCCCTGAACAGCTGATCAAGTGATGAGTCAGCACTGGGGGTACTTTCAGTTCCCACACACCAAAGCCTGGAGAGGAAAAGCTCCTTCCTCTCACACAGGAAGTTAATCCCACTCATTATGCACGGGCATTATTGTTCCTCGCTCTCCCCCTGCTATGGAAGCCAAGGAGCAGCTCCTGGAATGACCTCCAGTGACTCTCCCTGCTCCAAACCCCCTTCACAGTCCCAAATTCCAGTGCAAACTCCAGGCAGGAACAGAGCAGGTGCAAATCGTCCCTCAGAGGCCTGGCCTCACCCTGCACCCATCACACAACTGGTACAGCTGGGAGTGTCCCACAGCTCCTGCACCTGGGGAGAGCTTTGCTGTCCCCCTCCTCCTGCACCCGTGACACCCCCAGACCTGGCCCTTCCCATGCAACCAGCAGGAAAAGAGCCAAGCCCTCCCTGGGGAACAGCAGAGCACTGAGAGCCTCACGCCCTGCAGGCACAGCCTGGGGACAGGCCCCAAAGCCACCGTTCCCAGGATGTGATCCGAGGGACACCTCCAACCACCCCCCGCCCCGAGCCAACCCGAGGAGGACTCCTGGGGGAAGCTGGGCTGGCAGGGGACGCCCGGAGGCCTCACCAGCTGTGCAGCCAGCACGGAGGAGAACTCGCTGTTCATGGCGTAGGGCAGGGCGGTCTGCGCCCGCGAGCCGTACGTGGTCTGGAAGCGCTTCTTGATCTCGTTCAGGAACGTGAAGGCTCTGGAGCGCTCGAAGTCCTGGGGGCAGAGAGCAGAGCGATGCCTTGGGCCTTCACTTCTGTATTTTCAAACCCTGCCCTGCCTGGTGTGTCACTGTGCAGCTCCTGCAGCTGCTCGCTGCTGCTCTCTCAGGCCAGGCAGGCAGAACAAACCCTCTCCAGGGCTGCTCTCCAAGGACCCCCAGCCTGTCCCAGGCCCCAAATGTGTAACCCAACATCTTGGGAAGGGGGGTGAGCCTGGGGAAATGACATCATTAACTGCAGTTTAACTGGAGAATTAACCCTGATATGAACCAAACCCATAAAAGTGTGAAGAACTCGTGACTCGGGCTCCATCTTAGGTCCATTTCAAGCCTTTGGCTCCCCAGGGTGCACCTCTGAAGGCCTTTCAAATCAGTACCCACCTTTATTCCCTCACTCCTGTCCAGTCTCTGTTTCCAGGCAGCCTCTCAAGGCATCAGGAGAGCGCCAGGAACCACACAGGGCTGGAAGGGCTGCAGCTCCCAGCCCTGCCTGGCGTGGCTGGGGGTGACACTGGCACTGGCACTGCACCCCAGGGCCACTCCTGCTCCAAGGGGAGGTTCTCCCTCAGCACTCCCAGAATTCAGGAGTGCCAGGCAAATTCCACTGGCAGCTGGAACGGTCTCTGCACCACCAACCCACTGCACACTGAGAGAGAAGCTGGGCAAAGCCAAGGACTTCACCCCAACACTCCCCATGCACAGCAGTGGAAGCTCCCTGCCCCAGCAGGGCTTGGAATGGGAGGATTTTTAAGGTCCCTCCCAACTTGAACCATCCCATGACTCTGATCCAAGCTCCAGGCTGAGTTCAAAGCTGTGACTGGGCTTAGAGCAGCCCCAGTGGGACAAAAGGCACCTCAGATCAGCCCTCACTAACAACTGCCACGTGGATCCCAAAATTCCCAAGCTCCCCAGGGAGCCACAGCTGTGCCCCAAATACTCACATCATCTGTGATGCACAGGTAAATGATCCTGTCCTGGCAGATGTAGTGGAACAGGTAACTGCAGGGCATTGAAAGGAAGGAACAAAAGGTCATTGGAAGCTGCCCCAGGACCCACCCTCCAGCAAACACTGCTGCCTGAGGGGCCTTTGGTGGCTGGGAAAAGAAAATCCCAGTTTTCCTATGGAGCTGGCACAGATGCCAACATGTGCCAGGTTCTGCCCTGAACATCTGTTCCCATAAAAAAGTTCCAAAATCCTACAACTCTCCCGGAGGGAGGGAGGTGAAACTGGTCTGGTACCACCTCGGAGACTCCTCAGAGAGCCAAATCCTGCAAAGCTCCGGGGGACAGAAGTGGCTGCTGAGCTGGTGGCACGTTCCATCCAACGGGAATTTGCATGGGAAAAAAATTCCAGAACCACAGAAAAACTCCCAAAAACACTCAGGTTATTCCTGTCCTCGTGCATCCTCATCAGTGTCCCCCCAGGCCCAAAGGAGGAGGGGTCACCCACCTGCCATGGGAATAGGTCAGTTTGTTGTTCTCGGACGGGATTTTGGCCAGGATCTGCTCCGTCACCTCCAGGAAGTTCCCCCCACACCAGGCGTGCTTGGCCAGGATGGTGGTGCCCCTCGCCACGACAGCAAACAGGATGGCCATGGCTGCTCTCCTGCAGGGGGACAGAACAGGGCTCAGCTCAGGAGTGCGGCATGGGCACCTGCAGGGTGGCATCAGGACCTGCAGGGAGGCACTGGGACCTGCAGGGTGGCACTGGGGCCTGCAGGGAGGCACTGGGACCTGCAGGGTGGCACCGGGACCTGCAGGGAGGCACCGGGACCTGCAGGGAGGCACTGGGACCTGCAGGGAGGCACTGGGACCTGCAGGG
>VZRR01000214.1:0-90080 GCA_013398015.1 Oreocharis arfaki
AACAAAAAACTCAAAAACTGATTGTCACCCAAGATTATTACCAAATTATGTTACAGCCTAAGTGGAAACCATCTTACCCTGTAGAGGTAATTGTGGCTTTGAAAAATTACTTTCACCATGCACTTTTCTAAACGACTTCACCCTTGACAATCTAGTCACATTGACATGCCACAAAGTATTCAGGAACTCTTTTCTGGGTATTAACCTCTTCAGTGGAGAAAAAATTAGCCAAAAAAGGCTAATTAATTAATATTTTTTTTATGACATACATGCAACTTCAGTACCAACAACTTGCTTCTATCTGCCAGCACAGAGCACAGAACTTAGCTGAAGTTATAAGCAAAGACCCACTAAGCTTCTCATTTAGATGAGTTCACTATTGCAATCATAACACAAATGGGATAAAAGCTGTAAATATTGGGAATGCAACTATTTTGTGATGTTCGAATATACTGTAAGGAAGTCTGAGTTTACTTGTTTCTGGGCATTTAGTGGAGAAACTGCTTCAGCAGTTTGGTGTAGAAAGAATCTATTCTAGAGAGATGTCAACTAGTGCACACTTATAAAAAGAATAGAAGAAGAAAAGATGAAAACAAATGAATTTTAAAAAGGGTCCTAAAACAAATTCTAATCTTTGGTTTGTGCAGATGAATACTGAGAAGATTAAATAAACATATATTTTAAAAAGCCCTAAATTCAGAAATATTCCCAAAGCACTTGCCCTTGACCAGCTGTTCTCTACATTTCACAATAGCCTGGTTTATAATTCACGTTGAAAGAGCATTTAATTATGAGAAGTGATCTGTGGGTTTGCTACACAGTTGTCAGTGAAAAGAGATGTTGAGTAAATTAGGCAATCTCCTGGTTGTAATCAATTGTGAACATGGGTTACACAGAATGTCAGTCACAGAAAGCAGTTATTGAGACACCCAGATGATTGAAGTTGATTAGACACAAATGTTTCCAGTACATTCAATGGAAGTTTTGAACACTCAGCAACTCAAAGGGTCAAGACTCAGCTTTATGGAGATTGGCTTTTCCATGTGCATCACACTGGCAGAAGAACTGCACTGCAATTAGTGCAATCACTACAAACAAAAGAAAAAGGATATAACTAAGATTAAGCAACACACTGGATTCGTATAAAATTTTTTGTCAGTAATCCGCACCTGTTTGTATTATTCTTATTTCTTAAAAACTGCTCTCAGTGGGAGTGGAGGAAAATATCTCTTTACTGAAGGCCACAGTCAAGCCTGACTCTATGTGCAAGACCTTTAGATAAGCTTATCTTTAGTACAGTCTGAAGGAATGATAAGAAGGACCTTGCTCCTCTCTGTTCACATTCCTACTATATCACTTCTTGTTTTGTGGAAATTAGCTCCTGATTAGAGGGCTGGAGAAACAATAATACAGGGACGTGATTTGCATTCACGTTATCAGGATTTAACTTTTCCTCCAGGTCTTTGCAGGTGAAAAATCAGCAGTATGACAGTCTAATAAAATTCAACAAACCAACCCGATCAACTGTTTATAAACTGTTTATAAAAATTTCCCTTTTCTGCAAAGTCTTTCCCTATTCTCTCCTGGAGTGAGTAGAATTTATATTAGAGCACTGATTACTCTGTCATTCCTGGTGTGTTTTTTCAGATAAGATCATCATTCTTACGACTTAGGTAGGCCTGATTTTTTAAATTTTAAATGCAATGTAAGACTATAATGCTAACAGCATAGTTCCGAAGCATGAACTTACATCCTCAGTCTCTAATATTTACCACAGGAACACATGCTTGCAAGACTTCTTCCTCTAACCACAGGATTGGTTTCTCAGGGAAGACAAATCTGGTACTGTGTAAATTAATTTAAGAGATGCATAAATACCTCCTGTTTAACTATTGATTTAGTCGAGGGGCTTTCTATTTATCTTTATTTCTTAAACAAGTGCTAGCAGTGGCAGTAGAGGAAAACCTCAGCATGCTTGGTTCAAGAAATAGAACTTTCAAACATGCTGGTTTCTTAAAATGTAAAAGCTTGTTGGAACAGAAAGAACATCCTGACGTAAGTAAAGTAGGAAACACTAATCCAATAATTCCCCACTTTGAAATACCAAAACCAAAAGAACGGAAAACCTCAAACCCAACCCTCACACAAAATCGCCAAATCTATAATGGTAACCACAACCCAGCACTGCCTTCACGGGTTCTGAGGTTTACATCGTGTTCCTTCCCAGCAGTAAAAAAAGTTAAGTCTTGTTGTTGCAGAAAAAATAACTCTAATTGATCAAAGTGAGATCTGCTTCCTCCCTATCTGTGAAACTGATATTCTCACTGCTATTATTTTTAGTCTTAGCCCCACACTTGCTTGAACCTACGACAGCTGTTCTGTTCCCTTCTCTTGCCCTTATCCCAGGCACCTTTGTGCACAGTACGTACAAAAAAAAAAAAAAAAAAAAAAAAAGATTAAGTGAGGTAGTGTTAGTTATTCATCAATATTTCATGTCCATGGGTAATTAATTTCATGACTCTCTATAGTGGCAGCAAATTGCACTGCTGCTTTGTATTACACGTCAGTTTTACTTTAGAAATGGTTTTATTTACAGGTTACTGTAAAATTAGTTTGTTTGCTCTTTATGTTCCTACAGCACATTTGAAAGTTAATTATAAGAAAAAACTAAAGCTAGTGAAACAATAATTCAGTGCTGTTGAACAAGGACAGGCCATTTGAGAAAAGGCATTTTCCAGCAAACTGTGATCCATTAACATAATAGGAACCGCAAAGCCAAGGCAGCCTTTGTCACCACAGATAAATCATATATTTACATCAGGAGATAATTCAAGTATGATGAGGACAAACCACAGTGAGTTTCTCAGCTGGGTTTAGAAAAGGTGTGAGATTTGTGAAATAATAAACATTCACCTAATATTACCTTTTAACATAAATCACAGTAACACCAGGGAACCGTTTCTTCCGATATCCCACCCACAAAACCACATCCTGATATCCAGATCCTGATAATGATGCAAAATAGGCTGCTTCAGGATGAAAGTATAATATGAAATATGAGAGTGCTAAATGAAATAGTCTAGAGACCTGAGAGTCTTGAGATCATAAGTATTTATTTGAGATATAAAAGACATGGACTAAATTCCAAGCTTTTCTCTGCCTCTTTTCCAATGCTACCTTTAGAGAGAATATAAACCTCTTGTCTGCTTAGATTATCGGAATTTTCTGTTGGGGGATTGTCTCTTCCTCCTGTATTAAATCTCTCAAGTATAGAAGATAAAAACTGAAATCAAGACTACTCAAGATAGCAATGTAAGTAATGCACATCCTCAATGTCTACCAGTCTTGGGGTATTTGCAGAACATCTCACTACTTGGACAAAAGCTGGAAAAAACTTTTCTATTAAGGAGAGGAGAGAGATGCACCTCTAGGTGTTTAAGTGGCATGCACCATGAGGTTTTTTTGCTCCTGCTTTACCAGACAATGATACGCCCATAGGATGGTAATTCAAATATTTTCCCACCTGGAGTACACACTGCCACCGGAAGGCAGCAATGAGGAATCCGACTGGTGGCAGTAGCACAAAGATTCCATGCGAGTCTTTGCAGACCCTGAACTGGAAAGAGTACATCGAAGGCTGAGCAGATAAATCAGTCTGACTTGAACCTTATTTAACTAAAATTAAAAAAGCATTCACAGACATCAATATGCTTCCAAGCATGCTTATTTATTAAGGGCGTAGTTTACTCACCAAAATCAGATTAACATAATAGAATATTATACCAGATAGACACAACAAAATTATGTTATACTGTTTTAAAAAACATATTTAACACTACTTCCAAAACAAAATCATGAAGGTACATGAAAGAATTTGAAATCTGGTGTGTTTTGAGAAATGAAACTTCCAAAGAAAATTTATTGGTCTACTGTGAAACTTTAATCTTGATTCAGGCTTCAAAACTGGAAAAAGTGTGGAGTGCAGTTTCTTTTTGGGTGCCTCTTACCTCAAGACTGATGGCAAGAAGTGGGCCGAAAAAAGCTACTGCCAGCACTTCTTTGGCATGATATGTGCAAAAAACGTTCACAGTGTCTTCTTTGCAAGATTAATGTGTCAGGAAAGGGCAAAGGCTCTTAATTTGCTCACCTCTTCATGACTACAGTTCAAGAGACTCAGCAATCCGGGTCAATCACTCTGCACACTTGGCTTTCAACAAATGCCTGCTGGTTTTACATTGTTAAGGGATTAATATACTATAACTGTGGCAATGACATGACACAAGCCACTCAGCTTTATTCTTATCAGCTGCATACAATGGTTTATTCTTCACAGCTAGATGATTTCTCCCTTCTGACACTTTATAGGGGTTTATTTCATACAGTATCATTTGTTGTTGTGCATCTATCAGGGGAAATGAGGTTCACTAAAAATAAATCATTTCAGACTTCTTTTTAATTCTGCTGGAGAAGAAAAGAGAGGGGAAACAAACTCCAAGAAATGACAGCTCAGAACTTTTAGCAAATTTAATTTATGGCAAGAAGTTGCTGTCTACACCAAAATCCACCTTTTAAAATCACTGCATACTACAATAGTCCACACTGATTATCTGTTTTGAAAGAGAAACGTGTCTCAAACATCTTCTAGCCTTTATTCACTGCTCATTCTGAAATGCAAGCACACGGTTTAGTAATAGGATTATATTTATATCAATCCTATTACATGATCGGATTACAGTTCCTGATCCCAGGAATGCTTTTCAGCCCCAACAGCAATTTTACAATATGCAGCTTTAAGGACCAGCAGTTCCTGTCGGTGAGCATCTTAGCTTTCAAATATCTGCAGATACAACTAGGTATTGAATAAGGTAGCAGATGCATATAGATTGCACATATGCTTATTGCACTGATTTCATGAGTTCTGCTAATATAATTTACTTCTTTTATATTGTTGCTCTGTTCTTATTAGTCAGTTCAGGAAATTAAAAGTGACCTTTGGTGGGCTATGTTTCAAGAAGAGCAGACAGGGTACTAGAGAAACAAAGCCTACAGTATTTTTTCCAAGACCCTTCTACTGTGATAAAGAAAAATTTACCCCTTTTTCCTATATTTCAGTCTCTGTCTTGCAGGCTTAGAGTTTATACTGTCCCCACTATAGAGGAATTATCTTTTATCACATCAAAATATGGCCTGAGTCCTTTAATGTCATTTAAACAGATTTATTTCTCAGAGGTATGAAAGTGTCAGTTCGTGGAGTGAACGGTGGTAAGAAAGGCCTTCACTATTTTAGACTGTGCTTGAACAGATAATAACATCCACATTCATTAAATTTTAAAACCTCAGTGCCATCAGGATTGTGTTGTCAAGATAGAACAAGCATAACATTTTAATGTCTTACTGCTGGTTGGCCTGGCCCATCTCGGCGGCACCACTTTGCTATGAGCTATTGATCTTGCTGGAGGATTAATTTTTACAGTGCTACAGCAGCATTCATTCATGTGTTTACCCTCCACTGACAAGGGTTGAGGGAACAATTCAACATGATTACCAGGATGGCTTTGCTTTTACAAACTAGTATTTCATTGCATTTATAGTTAAGAGAATGTACCCTGATGGTAAGAACAGGAAAGGATGTAGGCTGGTGATAAATCTCAGTGTTAGCCCATTCTGAGTCAGTATCAAAAATAGCTCTGACTTGAGGACAAAACTCTCATTAAGTATCATGACAAGACTCACAATTAATTATCAGCATGCATATTGACATCATGCTCATCCTTCCCTCCATGGCTCGGAGAGAAAGGTGGTGCAAATCCTTTTCTCTTTAGCTCCAAGTCAGCTCCACCACTGAAAATGACCTAACATACTCTGGCAGGCTCTCAGTCCTAACACAAAGAGGCATCAAGTATAGTCTTCTATCTCAAAGCAACAGAACTCCCCCAGCAATCTGTTACATATTCAATTGCACTTTGCAAGGATTTCAATCTCCAGTACGAAAAAAACTTTAGTGTTTCAAAGGTACATCCATCAAACAAGCTGAAAGACTTGTTGACAAATATCTCCTTAAACACCAGAAACTTAGCCTTGTGGAGCTTATGATTCAAATTTTGGTTCATTTACTCTTTGACTGGAGTTTAATGAGATCCTTTACTTAGTAATGTCTAAGAAAATTAAAATACAAAAATAAGTGTTACATAACTGCCTTCCAGGTATGTGTTAAAAAAATTCTTTTTAATGCTAGTCATCTGACATTCCTGGTTTTACCCTAGTGTAGATGTGGAAAGGGCTCAAAAACAAAAAAAAAGCAGCAGATATTTTTCTTCATTTAGGTGGATTTTTTGTTTTGTTTTTTTAAGGGATGAACAAGAACTTCTCTTATATTATATACAGAGATGAATGGTTCACATATCAAAAGTTATGGAGATCCACACAAAAAGAGCTTGATTGAAAGTCTAATGAAATAAAAAGAAGATGAATCCAGAAAAGGATCATTAGCTTGTGAAAACACCTAACCTCTCCCAGCAGAAAAAGAAATGGCACTGCATTTTCCCTGAGAGCAGTGTTCTGGCACTCCAGTTCCTTGAATTATTTTAGTCAACTTTTTCCTTAAATATTTAATCACAAAGTTCAGAATCCAGACTCTTTTAAACTCAGAATCATTTGTTTAAAAATAATCACACTGCTGATTAGACATGGACAAAATTTGCAGTCACTGACAAATTTGCACATCTGATACTTACGACATTTTGCTTGAAAAAAGAAAACCAACAAAAAGTTGGTGAGCTAAGAGATCTGGTTGCCTGCACAGCAGTCTCAGCTTGTGTCTGCATCCCAGAGATACAAACTGAGGGCTGGATGTCTGATGTACGCTGCCAGGTAGTAACCATAACTTCAGAATTTAACAGCAGAGAACAGGGTCAACACATTTTGGGGGTAAAAACTGCTTACAGTGCAGAGCAGCAAGTAGCCATGATGACTTGCCAGATGTGATCCTGCTTGCTGTAACACATTTCCCATTCCAGCACTTATTATTAATCAAATGGTAGAGGAAGCTGCCTGCGACAGCATTCTGCAAGCATGATTAATTAACCAGTAGGTTTTAAAGGGAAACAAGTCACTTTCTCAGAGCCAAGAGTCTCTAGATTAAAAACTTCTAAGTACAACTGTAGGGCTGCTCAGCTGACTTTGTCTATCTTGAGTGGCAGAGGTGCATGTCAGGCAAATTAAATGTTCTCTCACTTCACATCCAGAAGTACAGTAAAGCAGCACTACATGGTGCTGAATTATCTCTGATTGGTCAAGCAATGATGATGCTTGGCTTTCTGTAAAGCACAGGCTCTCTAGTGAGAAGATAGAACCCAAACTTGATAGCTAATTACAGCAAATGTCTGTAATTTAGACCGAGCTTTTAACCAAATTGCTTATCAGGAAAAAAAATTAAAACCTTAGGCTGACATAAATGACAATTCTCTCTCCCTAACATCTGCATGAAAACCAAACAAGCATTTGACCTTAATATATTGCCCAATAGCCACACCCAACTGGAAAAAAATTATTAACTGAACTATATAATTTCTAATTTAAGCAACACACATACATATTCTACAATCACTTCTTATTGATGAAGAAAAAAAAAAGTCTGCTGCATACTGTTAGCAATTAGCCATTCTAGTTCCACAAGTCAAACACACATCTAGCTTCACAAAA
Organism: Oreocharis arfaki; assembly: GCA_013398015.1. Lineage (NCBI taxonomy): Eukaryota > Metazoa > Chordata > Aves > Passeriformes > Paramythiidae > Oreocharis > Oreocharis arfaki. The sequence continues at coordinate 7,702 of VZRR01000214.1, forward strand.
AAAAGTGATGTCACTACAAAATGACAGGTTTTTTCTGTGAATGTTTTTGTTGCATTCACAAATGGGAGGTTTTGGGTTCTAGATTGGAAGGTTCACTAGTGCAGGAGAAGACATAACTCCTGTGGTTCTTTCATTCTGGCACAGAGTGGGAATGTTAAGGGCACGTGACTTGTTCCTGAGGTAGCATTACCTACAACACCTTTAGCAGCCGTTGCCTCATCCCTGACACAGCATTATCATGTCTCCTTATGCAGCATCTGACAAGCACAAGAGCCACACTCAAGTCATGGCTCATACACCACAGGTCCCCCCAGTCCATTATTATTATTATAGTTCACAGAACTGTGGACACTGGACTGCTAAATTTGGTGCACATCTAATCACTATGTCTGTCAAATACTCTCCAATACATGTCTCAGTTTTCCTGCTACAAATAATACCTTCCTTCCCATCTTTTAAATTTTTTAAATCCTGTATCATTCATCCCTGTAATACATCATTTCTTAAAGATTTTAGTATGCATACACCAACATTTGGCGAAGCACAGGGACCCCTTGAGTATGCTTAGGGTTTTTCCAGGACTAGTTTGCCAACCTCTAATACCAGTGTATTTCTCCAGCAGAAGGGGGAAAAAAACCCCCATCAACAGCAAAACCCCTCAGTAATGGTATTCATATACCTATTTGTGAATGTGACAAAAACGTTCATTTTGGCAGCTGGCCCCTATTCCAGAAAGTGGAATCACACTCACAGTGCACAACCTGAATGTCAGCAGCCTTTCTACCCCTGGGCAATACACAACACAGTAAGCAGCTTCACGGCCCTCGGTGACAGTGCCACGCTCATTGCTCAAGGCATTTGAAAAATCAAACCAATTAAGATTTGGAGCCAATAAGAACTCAGAATTTCTTTTTTTATTCTTTTTTTTTTTTTCTTTTTAAGAAACTCTGACAATTCAGAACTACTTTTTTGGTCGCACGGAAGCACACCAAAATTCTCAGGAACCTTTCCTTGTCATACAGTCAAAATCCCTTCCCCTCCCCTTTGCATTAAAAAAAATATTTTCCAATGTTATTGCAACCTTATTACCTTGCACCATAGCAGGGCATCATATGACGTGTCAGAAAGGACATCAGTTACCACGGTATGACACTGAATATATTTCATCTTTCTTTCATTTTCTAATAAAAATTAATGAAATGGATATGTAGATAAAGATTATATTTTCATGATTCAAGTGTTTCATTTTGCACCTGCATAAGAGAATTCAATAATGAAAAACTGACAAAAATATTGGTGCTGGCTAGCCCTAGATCAGAAAGCCAGTTCTATTAATAGTTAATTTTCATGGGCAAGAGACAAACCAAAATCCCATCATAAGAGAAATACAGCATGCTAAAAGTTTTCCTTTCTTCCTGTTAATTTTCCATGGGTGTGATATCTTTATACACACTCCAAATATCCCTTAGATTTGTGTTAGCACTACTGTATGCTCAGGGGGCAAGACAGGAGTGTTTGGGACAGGACAAAGTTGCAGGGGCAGAGCTCTTGGGGGATGGCTTTTACAGAGGCTGCCTAGCATGGGCTCTTCCAAGCTCTGCCCAAGCAGCCAGGGCAGTTAGTATAGTTCCTTATAAATAATAAAAATAGCGATGCAACAATACATGCAAACCAAATATTAATCAACCCGAACACAGTAGCACCTGTTGTGACACTGCCTGAAAAAAACCACAAATCCATACACTTAAGTCCCACCTTCCATCCAATATGCCCCCAGCTGGTTTCCAGGCAACCAAAAAAATATCATTGTGCATATGAATCAGGCATGGGCAAAGAAAACAAGTGCAAAAGAAATGTTTCTTTCCCTGACTGGTTCCTAGGACTTAGGTGGCCTGAGCTCCACTCGGGCAGGTGAGAGCATTGGCATGCAGCAGCCTGCAGGCCTGAGTTCCCACCAGTTCTGCTGCAAATGCTTTACAAGGAGCTCATTAAAAGACAACATGGATCATGCAGCCCAGTTCAGTAATGAGACCAAGCTACTGAACATCATTAAGGGGGTGTGGCGGTGTTTTTCAGAGGAAAGGAGCAACCACAGGAAGCCAGATAGAATCTGGTTGCTTTCGCTCAGGCAACCAGAACTATCTTGCAATTTCTCTGCTCTGGAATGGGATAAATTGAGTGAAAATAAGTGCTGGTGAACTTGGAACACTACGTCAGGATCTGTATTATGCCGAGTAGCTAATGCCACACAGGTACTACACACATACATGCACACATCTCATATTTTATCTCATATTTTTACCAAAGGAAATTGTCCACCATGGAAAAAACTCTGCCTGCTAATCTATTAAGTGATAACAGTTCAGAACTGAATTTCAGGATGCAGGTAGAAAAGGTAGCACAGCAGCAGCAAGCTGGAAATATGGCTCCTGACAGAGACACATAGGGGAGAAAAGAGCACTGACAGCAGGATACCTGTTGGTCATCACTGTCATGATGGGGTGGGCACAGAGACACAGAAAACTTCTTGTCTCTCCTGTGACAGGACAAGCCCTGAAGTTATTCCAAGATGTCCATCACATAAATGTAGCCCCTTGGAGTAGCAAACCTTACCACAAAAGAGTGCAAACATTACTTGGAACAAATTTCTGGTGGTCATCAAATCCATCCTCCTGGTCAATTTGGGGCTGTAGATCACACCAGCCACAGCTCTGAGGCTTGCATACTTCCTGAGACGAGAGTCCAGAGCACCAGCAAGCAGCCTCTTCCCATGCTCAACCATTCATCCAAGGAAGAAACACATCTCCTGTTAAAGCCTTCCAGGAAGGGGACAGCATGGCCCCATACTGCGGTTGAACCAGATGTACAGAGATGAAAGCCCTGGTGTCCTACTGCTCGTCTCCAGAGACATGGGCTTTCCTTAATTTAATATAATGCTGTTATTATATAATCCTTTATAGCTAGTGAATTTAAAAGCTTGACTCTCACTTGACAGCAATACTTCTAGAAACTGACACTATTTGTTGTGATTGAGGTATCTAAGAATGTCACTGAAATTGGCTTAATTTCCAGTTCGACTGAAGAGAGTTTTATTTTCATCTCTTATTCACCTTTTTCTACAAATATGTTGAGTCTGAAGATGAATTTGGATGATATAGATCCCAAATATACATTTCTGTAAGCAAAGTGAAAATGGATTTGCATTGTGAAACAGGCCAGGCAAAATCAGTTCTTTATAAATCACGTTTTTAGGCACAGGAAAGTGAAAGCCTGTGGGTTTAATCTGTGAGATTCTGCACACTTGAACATGCACCTCACATGGTAAAATAACCCTGCAGAGCACCAATTTTGATTTGAAAACATTCATTCGCTGTTCTTAACACGTAGGTGAAAAAGGGAGAGAGAGGAATTATATAGTTACCCCTCAATGGTCAGTGCTTCAAGGGCAGCACTTGTTTCATTCCCAAGCATGAGAGAAACAGATTAAAGAAATAAAGTACTGCATGGGATTCCCTGCATTGATCTTCATTGATCTCCACCTTCAGACTTGCATCCTTTTTGTCTGTGTGTGACTCCATTCAGCGAGGCATCGGCTCGACATTTTCATGGACTCATTGCCCGAGAGCTACAAAATTCTTACAGTCCGCTATAAACCATCCATAAGCAGCACAAGGCTCACACAGTCTGTGAGGAATTACATTCCTGTCTTTCAAATCCAAGACTAGCAGATCTCTACAGACACCTCCAACTATAACTCAGCTCTACGAAGATCTAATCTATCATCCATGTCATACCCTTGTCCCCTGCAAAAAAGGAAAAAATATTGAAATTTTTTATAATAACCATATTTTGACCCCCTATATGTTAAATACATGTAGGTGCCAGCAAATCCATGGGTTTGGGGCCTGCTTTGGGCTTTTTTGGGGTTAGGGGGTTTTTTTGCCTTTAAAAGAAACCATGGCACTACAGGAGAATAAACTACAGATTTTCCCAGGAGGTTAGAATCACATCATGAGTAAAGATTATGTGCAAAGATAATTACTTCCCATAGACAAAAGCCCTTGCATGATTTCCTTAAAACATGCTGTGGGGCAAACACTTAACTATTAGATGCACGTCAGTTCTGCCACAGACCTAATGCCTACAGCTGCTGTGTTTGACCACTAGTTAGCCTGACAAAAGACACTGTTGCCCCAGCCTTACTACTCTGTATTCCAGTGATTTTCCATACCAGATGCCAGTATCCAACATACACTTCCCATACCAATATCTCTACCTGACACCTACAACAACTACATGGAAAATGTCCTTTTCCCCAGCTACAATAGATTTTCTGACAGCACTACTTGCCAATTCCTCTCTTTTCACAGACTTTCCACTGGAACTACTAAAACCATGTGGCATTACCACCAGGCCCAAATCCATTTCAAGGGGAGGGTTTAACAAAGGCTGGACTGTTTCCAAATAACAGCAATGAAATGTGAAGGGTTTAGAGAATAAAACTTATGAGGGGCAGGTGAAGAAAGTGGGGTGGTTTAGTCTGGAGGAAAGGAGACTCAGGAAGATCTTCTAGCTCTTTACAGCTACCTGAAGGGAGGTGGTAGTGAGGGCAGGGGGTCATTGGTCTCTTCTCCCAAGTAAAAGCAATAGGACAAGAGTTGCATCAAGGGAGGTTTAGGTTGTATATTAGGAAAAAATTATTCATGGAGAGATTTATCAAGCACTGGAACACGCTGCCTAGGGAAGTGGTTGAGTCACCAGGAGTAGCTGTGACACTTAGGGACACGGTTTTACGGTGGACTCGGTTATCTCAAAGGTCCTTTCCAATCTAAAGGATTCTACATCATCAACACCACATTCATCCTCAAATCAGAGGACACATTCAAACTGAGGACATTGCCACCCCAAGAGCACCAGACTCCAGTCTAGTCAGCTTCCAATACTGGCAGCAGCTTCTTCTTTCAGACCTTAATAAATGACTAAAATGAAACAGGCTGAGGCTGTTGTACACTCATAAGATGTAAAGAATACTTGTTAATTTCCTAATCATTTCCCAAACAATTTTCACTAAGAAACGCTTCCTCCCACAAATGTAACATCTCTCAGCATGCACCACAAATAGCCCACACCGGCTTTTGAACCTCCCCTCTGGAGGAAGCCTGCAGTCAGTTTTCACCCTCTTCTGCTACTGCTGAAACACGAATGCCCTCCTCAACTCTGTTATCAGTCTATTCTACTGCCAACAGCACTTTTAGTGTTTTCAAGGTAATCTATGCAAGAGAAAAGTAATTTGCCATGCACACTGACTGACATTTAGCTCTCACCACACAGGCAAGAAAATCATCAAGGCAAAAAACATGCCTGATGTAGAACAGATGAAATAAAGCACGTCAAGAGAAGAATAAATTGTATGCCAAAATGTTGAGAGAGACAGACATGTTTTTTCTTTCTAAGACATCTGCAAGGGAAACCTGGTATCAACTGAATCAAACATCCTAGGTTAGCACATAATAAGGAAGTGAACTTATATATAGCACAGTGCTCTCAATGCACCAGAATTGTCCATGTGCTGAACAAGCCTAGAAAAGCCTCATTTGCTTTTTTTACTACCACACAGGGCTAGAAATCTCGAAGGAATAATAAGAAGAGAGGTCTGCCCCAGAGACTGCTCTGCAGATTAATTTGCATTTAGTATTTACCTAATAAAAGAGGTGTGCCAGTTGGTAACATGACCAAGGAAAGGGTTTATGTATAAGAAATAACTTCCAGAACGGCATCATGCATTTTGGGACTGTGTTCCAACAGCAAAGACCTTTACTCAGAAGTACAGAGGCATGTTTCAATACGTCTTGACAACTTTTGTTTCGGTTCTTCAGGAATTTGTTTGCAAATTCATAATAAAAAAAGTTACTATTTTACTTAGCAAGAAATAACAAACTATTTTTCCCGCGTAAGACTAACAGTATGGGGGAAATAGGGCAAGAAGAGCACCCTCCTCCATAAGGAATTGCAAATCCATATCCAGTAGCGACTGTATCACACAAACAGGTTGTCAAACGTGTCTGGGGATTCACCAGAGTAGAGCCCACCAATCTGCAATGAATCACTTGAGAGCTAGTGAGATTAGGAGCAGGGGCCACTTCTCCTTGGCAAGTGTGAGACAGCCCCTCTTTCAAAGAGCGAGCAGTGGGTGGAGAAATAGTTTATGAGTCCAAGAAAACCATTATGTGCAGTAAATCTTCTGAAAAGTTAAAGCGAGTATCTTTCTTCTTAAATAAGTCTACCGTGAAAGAAGTGAAACAAAACTAACCTAGTGTTTATAAGACCTTTTAAAACCCACAGAGCAATAACATTTTAAATCCCACTAATCTGGTATTTACAGCAGTATAAATAGCTTCCACATCCCTGTTCATGCACAGGCATGATTCATTTCACTTCTTGCACTCCCCCTTCCTTTTTCCTCTCCCCACAGGCATCTACTTTATTTCCAAGTCTAAGTGTAAAGGGATGAGAAAAAAGCCTGAGAAAATTTAGAACTAAAGTACTAGTTATGTAACAGAAAATGCAAACAAAAGGTGGAAAAATCCCAGGATAAGAATAAAACTGTAGGCTTTGACCTAGGTTATAATTCAATTTCTGCAACAGTATTGCAAAGACTGAGGGCTATAAAACTGCAGTACATTACTTGCAGGATTGGTAAGAGCTGCTTCCAATATACATGTTCTACTCAACTTCTTGAAGCAACAGTTCTACAAAACACTTGAGCATGTAATTAACATTAAGTATATGCTAAAGTCACACCGATTTTAAAGCAGTTTAGACACACTGAGTATTTGTAGAATCAGAGGTGTCAGAGCCTGGTTGTCAGCTGCCTGCACTGTTTCAAGGGAGGCACTACATATTTCAGATGAAGATCTGCATTTCACTCTTTAGTTTTGAGCCACTGCATCAAGGAAAGCTTCTACTAACATTTTCTTGCACCGAAGGCAACCCATGAACTTAAAAAGATATGCCTCGTGTATTCTTCTCTCTTCCTTCCACTGAGTAAGTTCAGGAAAGCCTGTGTCCAAGCTTAATTAAGGCCTGATCAACACATCAAGGAAAATAAGTAACCAAGACTTTATTCTAACAAGATGGAAAACACTAAAATTCCCAAAGGACAAAAAAGTAATTTTGCCCTCATTTTATTTTGGGATTGGTAAAAACTATTTATTGTGGTTCTGATTTAGGGAGTTGTGGTGGGTTTTCTTATATTTTCCATCCATATTACCACTTTTTAGAACACTTTGGTACAGACTGCACCTGTAGCACAGCTAACATACTGCTGTTTAATACAGAGAAATAAAGGAAATTATAGACAACAAAGTGGAGATTACAGAGGACAATATTCATTTTTTCCAGACATAATTAATATAAAATTATATACGGTAAATTTATGGTATTTGAATAGATAGATAGATATAATATAGGAGCATATAATTAACTGGATTTCTACTTATGTTACAACTGAAGAGATTTGTTACAGGAGATGAAGAATAAGGGACAAATAATACCTTTGCAAATTTGGTAGGGAAATCCCTCCAGCCACAGAACCGAGAGAAAGGGTGAAATAGAACCAGAATACACGAGGTAAATATTTTTCAAGTCTCTTACACCAGGACAAACTGTACCTGAAATAAACCTCTAGAAGTTGCCAATCTTGCCAAGCGTTTGTTCCCAAGCACCTCATTAGCTTCCAAGACACGCTGTCAGTACCCTCGCTGAGAGCACTATCAGTGGAGGCTGCAATGCCAAGCCAAGGTTCTGGGTTAAGTGGCTGTTGAAGGGAAGTTATTAATAGAGCACTCATTCTGTATATTATCGCTGCCATATCAATTACATCACTTGGATGTCACAAAAAGCAGGGCAGGCTGAGATATCCTAACCTGAACCAAGGCCAGAATCTGCCCCTACTTTTATCACTTCAGAGAGATCCTGCTGAATACTGAGCTTCCCCAGCTGTGCCATACATTTGAAACATCTCTGCAGAGAGGATCAATTTACATCCGAAAAGCAAAAATGTGCTGCCTTTAATACTTGGGGTTTCTGCATGGCATTACTGTTGTCAGCATTACTGCATCACAAAAAACTAGGAAAGGCTCCCTTACTCCTGAAGAAACGCTGCATAGTTAATCCGTGATGAAGCGAAAGCCCCCAGCCAGCCAGGGGAATTGCACTGTCCTGAAAGAGCTTGAGGAACAAGGACAATCTCCCCTTGCAAACCCCAGGAAGAGGGGATGGTGACGCAGCGGGGAGGTGCTGGGAGGATTTGGACAGCTCTGGCTTAAGGCAGTCACAGGAGATGGCGATTTTCCAACAGAGGCCGCTGCAGCCTGTGGTACAGCCTGGAAGATGGGAGCTGCACAGGCAAAACCTGGGGGTGCCTGCATGGTGCCCACCCCAGTGTGTTCCCAGGAGCAGGAGCTGTGCCACCTGGCTTTCTGAAGCAACCATGCCCAGTTAGTCAGGGATTCCAAGAGGAAATTCAAGGTTTATTAGTCTCTGCAGAGGACTGCCTCAATGCAGCTATTCCCAGTGCATGACAACCTTGCACTGTCCTCTGCCATCTACATATGGTAATGTTGCACAAATATGCCCTGTGTGCTACATTTACCCAGGTTTTTTCTTTTTTTTCTTTAACTTTTTAGACAATATGGATTTTTACTGATGTGTAAAGCTCTTATATGTTAATCATCATCCAGAAAGGTAATTTTAAATCCTACTATATTAGTAGTCATTCCCAGGTGTGTAATCATGACTAAATGTGAACACTCAGAAACGTTTTCGATGACTGCTGCAAAAAGTAAATCCAGTACAAATGCAGCTAATATGTTCACAGTCATATGCACATCACTAATAGAAAAAAAAAAGAGGTAATTTTGTAAAATGCAGATGAACGAACAGTACAGCCACATACATTTTCTCTCTTCAGTCACATACAATTTTGTGACAGAAAGTGGCACATTCTTCTCATTTAGTCATAGCTATAGCTGTATTTTCTGATGCAATGCTTGTGTACAGCAGAGTTCTGCTCTTTTCAGCATAACAGAAATGTATATGGGGCTGATACTGACTTAACTGAGGTGGTCCCCTGTGGAAATGCAATAAAACTAGATTTTAGCTAAAAACGCAGGAAAGGACTTCTACTTAAGAGGCTTCATAATCAGTGAAGACATTCCCTAAATACAATGGGTGGAAGTCCTTGCTTCCCTTGCTCCCCAGTATCTGAGCACAGATGTGGTGGCTCAGGAGAGCGAGCACAACCGAGGCCCCGTTTCCTCTCCACATGTTCCTTCCTCCAAAGGACAATGACAGGCAGATCATCAGGCCAGGTTATAGTGGCAGAGCACGCAGAAAACCCATTCCCTCTAGCAGAGGTGGGAAGAACATCCCCAGCCAGGACTGCACTGCTGCTGCAGTAAAGAGCCTCAGCCCAGCCACAGCCAAGCTTCTAGAGAGCTCGTCTGGGTGTGCGCCAGCACTGCCACAGGGGCTTGGAGAAAAACAGCTCTGGGCACATCTCTTTACAGATTTTACAGCAAACAACACTGATTTGAGAGAAAGCCAGCAAGGATGTGCTCTTTTCTGGCTTCCCTCCTACTGTTTCCACCATGCAAAGGAATTGTTTTGGTGCAGAATATTGCAGGTTATCTTACTGCAGTGGTTTGGGTCTTGGGATGAGGGGGATATATCTTTTGATTAATATTAACTGTCTCACCAAACTCTCTAATTTCAAGCAACACGTGAAATGAGATTAAATGCACTCTACACAGAAATTTTCTCCCAGCTTTTTTTGGCTTTTTGTTCAACAATTTACACCAAATTACTTTGAATGGTAGCAGTGATACCAAACAGTAACAGTGAGACTCAAGCAAATCAAAACACAGTAAAGATTTTAAAACTGCACCTTACATGCTCTTATAATTAAATTTCAAAACACAGTCCAAGTGTGTTAAAACATTATTAAATCCATCTTTTACACTTGAAAATATCTCTTGGTAATAACACTTCGTATATGAGACATAGATACCATATTTTGAATCTTATTCATGAAGCAGCACTCATAAATTCTAAGATGTGAACCTGGAATCATCATTGATGATTGAACATTTTTCCTTAACCTGATTGCAGAGAGTTCATAGGGAGAAATATCCCTAACTTTGACACCTCCACTCTTGCCTTGTAGGACAAAGCTGGAAATGAAATCAGGGAAAGAATGGAATAAACCGGGAAATAAGCAAACCTATTTGTCAAGTCTTTGATACACATGCAAAATGTGCAATAGAAATACTTCTGCATATGTCTGTTTCATGAGACCATGCACATTAAGATGCCTTTCTAAAGTTCCATTAATGGGTCATTAATAGTTCGACTCATGGTCAGCTAAATCATGGTCAGGAGGATTTCATTTGCTTGCCTGCTCATGGCCTTTTTTCATCCACTCACAAAAGGGTATATAAGACCTGGGTCTGCAATCTCAAAAGACTGGGGTTGGTCTACATTAACTATTTCAACTAAAAAAACATTTTAGAGAGCACCGGGAGTTGTTTGGAGTTGGATTGGGTAGCATTTTCTAATACAGATGTGGTGTAAAATGGGGGGGATAGCATAGAGAGGTCAAGATCTGAAGGAGCATATCTGAAGGCACACCAACTACCCCCTGGATTTTGTTCTTCTAGTTTTTTGTTCTTCTAATTATTTTGTTACTAAAGGACAAACTTTGAAATTCTACATAAGAGAAACCCTATACTTTAAACAATTTATCAATATGAATTGAAAGCTTAAGAGACTGTGCTATTATCTGGGTCATTCTGTTAGAAATGCTTGCAAACACCCATGGTTTTTTCCCTGATTAAAGTTAAAAAGGCAAGGTTTTCAGGAAATGAAGTTATATGCTGACTGTTCTTGGCACAATGACTCTGTCAGTGTTTCCAAAGGGTTAAGTTTGAAAACGAGTGATTATGAAACTAAATGTATGTCTTGCACACGAAAACATTAATTATGATTTCTCAAATGAATACAGAAAAAGCCACACATCTTTTAAAGAACCATATGCTTCTGCTTTTAAAATGAAAACAAATTAAAATATCCACAGGAGCTTTTGTAGTGATTAAAATCTGCCAACCAACTGAGCTAAGTAAGTTAATTAGCACCAAAGAAGCCTCAAGTGATCTGCAGTTTTAGTCACAATTCCTTTGTCTTAAATTTAGGTGACTAAGGTTACTTTATACGTGAAAAGGATTTATGTAGCGTGGCATAAAAGACGAACAATGTTGGAATGATTTTCACCTAATTTCTTTTCTACTATATTTCCCGTGCTTGTCTGGAGCACAGAGCTCCTATCAGATAATAGCAGCCATTTCACTATCATCGCTTTACCAAATGCAAATGCCCACGAGGAAGAAGCTTACTATTTAACCAAGGTTAAAATGAAGGATCTGATAGAGTTCAATTCCCAACCACCGACAAATTTTAAATGATACAGAAAAATGTGCCCTTTCTGGTGCCTTTTGGGCCTCAAGCTGTTTGAAGCTCTTCATATAGTTTTAAAACTATCTTCTAAAATAGTTAGTATTACAACTTTTTCCCAAAAAACTAGAAAGCTCTACTGAAAATAAATTTCTGACATTTACTAGGTGCTCTCTGACAGTGACCAAGAACATCCATTGCACATGGTCATAATATCACGAACAAGGAAAATAATTTATTTTTTTTACTACTGCAAATAGGTCTGCAAAAATATTGAAAACTATTTTCTATGAACACTGGTAGAAATTTTAAATTAATCTCCATTGTATGTATGAGCATCTGTGTTTATTTTCTCTGAATAGACTATTTACTGGCAGCATTTCTAAATGAATAAAGTTACTGGCAGCACAATTCACGTAAACAGAACTCACTTCTTGCAAGCATTCACACCAAACCAAATCGAGCAAGGAGTTCTTCCAGTGAAGTAACAAAAATAACAAATGCAAAGGAATAAACCATAATGGAAGTTAATGAAACACCTCCTAACTCAAAACAGGATCTAGAACCATGCAGCTGAGTCAGAACCTTCACCCAGTTTTCCTATAGTGAATATCCACAATTGGTTGGCTAATGATCTGATGAAATTATTTGATAAATTCTCTATGAAATTCATTTGGGAAAGATTTCATCCATCAGTGATAGTTCAAAGACATGAAAAAAAGGGAGAAATAATTCAGATAATTACTACCAAATCACAAAAAAAGAATGAATTTAGACAAGCACTTCAAACTACCAGTGTGCACAAATAAAGAGCATTAATAACTGCTGAAGAAATGCAGTTTCTGTGCATTCCGCAGGTGCAGAGGACCAAGAGGTTTCTTTGCACACAGATCTTGATTTCTCCTTGCAATTTAGGGGGAAAAAAATGTGTTCTCAACTCTACCTTCCACCCACAAAAAAAACCAGGGGTGAAAGTGCCGCTACAGCCCAGTGCCCTCAGAGCTGCCCACGAGCTGAAGTAGGCTAGGATGGAACCATCAGAGCTCCTGCCAGGCATGCTCAAGTTGACTTACTTAGCACCAGGTTCTGCAGGCTGATATTCCCCTCTCACACAAGAATCAAAATACTTTGGCCAAGTGTTATGTAAGATTTCAATAATTTTTGTGATTTTTCCTGCCTCCAAAATTCATCAACAACCTACTTCAACAGCCTGACACAAGCCCTGTTTTGCTTATCAAAATGGTATTATACCATCACACCCCAATTGGTAGAACAAGCTGTTTTTTCACTCACGTTACTATAACACCAGGAGGGATAAACATATTTCTAATTTTACCACTATCATTAAACTCCTTTTGCAGGGTTGCTTTTGCCTTTATACAAGATCACCTTCTCCTTTATTGCAAGTGTTATCTGAGCAGTATAACACCTCATAGTTCAGACGAAAGATCAAAGATAAGAGCAAGATTCATGATTATCAAATGTGGACAATAGCAGTCTCATAATTACGTCATTAAATCTGTGAGGAAAAGTGACAAAACTAATACTCGACTAACTCCTACACATTTCTGGTGGCACATTTGTTTTCAGCAAGAAAGGCTCAACAGCCCTTTGTGAGAAAGGCTTCATCCTCACTGAATGATGTAAGGTTGGGGAGCTCTAAAACACTTCCAGAATCCTTACCGTGTTGCAAACTGGCTGAGTCTTGCACTGTTCATGGGCTGCGATTAATAATATTTACTGAAAAAAATGAGGCATAGAGTTATGGAAGCACACAGCATGGAAAAAAGAGTATGGCAGATGCAGAGCCTTCTTTTCCTAAGCTGAGCCTGAGATATTAGCTCAGAGAGAGGCACCTCCCTATGAGAATGTGCCAAGTCCTTTAACCCCTGAGAATTAGGGATTTTAGTGTGGTTATCCACTAAAGGAAATGATAATACATTTGGAAAACCTGACTGTAATGGGAATTTCCTTCATCTCAGTGAGATTAGAGTAAAGTAAACAGTCTGCTACTGTATGAGAAGTCATTAGTGTGTTTACAAAAATGAAAGAAATCAAGTAGGTGCAATAAAGAAAAATCTCTATTGATGGATGACTGTCTCATTTAATCTTTTTCTCCCCACCATATTGTTTGTGCAAAAAAATTGTAAATTCATTTTTCTTTAGACCATTTGATATTGCTTGGAAAAAACAGACAAGTTTTGTGAAGCAGTAACTTTAAGTACCAGCTGCATTTAATTATACTCTCAGTTTTACTGGATTTTGCTAAACCACTGATTTGCGAGATAGTAGGGAGTAGCACAAGGATATAACATTTGTAACCTATTACATTTGATGCTTTCGTGAATCACTGTACAGCAGGGCAGACAAAGTTTTCTCAAGCACAGCAAAAGAGCAAAACTTTGTAAAGACAAAGCTTCTCGTTTAGTTTATGTATTATTAGTAGATTTAAAAGAAAATATTCACGGGCATTAATTTGCATTGCCATTCTAGAAAATATTGCTGTCCTTTCAGGTCTCAAAATAACCCTTCAGAGCCACCTGTGAATCACACACCTCTAAACTACTTTCCTGCATTGCACCCAGTCATCAACATGAGCTAACCAGCAGCAACACTCCTATTAGATTCCAAATTAACAGGCATTGATAGATTTTTTTCTGCTAATAACTAAGACTTTTGCTGAAGTTTGATACAATAGATAAAAGAAATGGGTCCTGATGCATCGTCTCCCATAATGAGAGCTATGATTAAGGGTTTTTTTAATTTTCCTTCATAAACATACATGACTTTTCTACGTAAGCAAAAGGTCCTACCTTTGTGCTGCAATATGTCTGTGCTGCAAAGGTTTGAATCTTAAGCAGACACAATCCTGTATACCAAACTCTAAATTTAATAGAAGATATAAAACAAGTTGCAGGTATACTTAGTTAACAATTGCAGTAAGGTCTACCTGCAAGAGTATGTAGTAGTAAGAGGAGAGAAAACTACAGTTGCTATCAAGAGGGTAACATCATTAAAAGTTTACTGAAATTAATAACTTTTTTTCTGAGCTGTTACTGTAAATTACCAAAAATCATTGTTGTCTATAAGTTTCATTTATGGATGCCACCAAACTTCCACTACTTTATTTGGAAAATGGCAAAGTAATGTGTTTGTACAATTCCCTCCTCTGTTCTGGTCCAAAATCAAGCACTGACACCCAATAAAGACCTAAACAAAAAAAAAAATATATATATAAAATAAAATTTTATTACAAATTCCACCCATTCCCAAAGCCAAGAAATTATTCTTTATTTGTTTTGTGTCATTGGGCATTGCATGCTCTTACAGCAGATTTTTCCAATGTAAATACTTTTTCAGTAGAGAAAGAGAGGAGTAATTAATCTTGACTAATATTTTGAGTTTCACTAGTATTCACAAAATATTGGCGAGTATTTTGGTCCTTTACAAGACTGACTTCCCAAGGACATTTTTCTATAGTTTAGTTGCCCAGAAATAAAATCAAATGCTGTGTGTCAAGTAGAATAGCAATCCAAACGGCAATTTCAGATACCTTCTTTTGGACACATGGAAGAGAGCCATTCCTATCAGAATAAATAATGCAGTGAATTACTTCTAAAGATCACAGAAACGTAGCAAGGCACAGCTGGAAGGGAAAGGTGAAGAGAGGATCTAAGCTAACTGCTGCTTTGAATTAGTATCCTTGCAGATATCCATCTAATCCATTTTTAAACACTTCCAAGGAAAGCTATTTCGCAGTCTCCTAAGGAGAAGGAAGACAGTTTATGTCTTGATCTACAAAACTTGCATTCTTAATCTTAAGCCTGCCTTGCTGCAGTTAAGCAACTTAACTTTTGTCCTGCCCTTGGTGAGAATACTTCTCTCCACATAACAATATTTTTCAGATTTTTAAAACTCTGCTCTTGTCTCTGAATTCAACCAAACAGCTCCTCAAAGCCTCACAAATCACATTTTCTAAACATTTCTGTCATTCTCTTGCAGTTCCTTGGACTCTTTCCTCTTGCTCTGCATTACCTTATAGGCAGTGCCCATGGTAAGGCCAGCCTTGCCACCTGCACACCCTGGCAGGACCCAAGGGAGATGATTGCTTCCCATGATTTACACACCTTGCTAATTCCACACCCAGACCTGGCTCTGCCATGCTAACACATCATCACAGCTCACATTTACTTTGTTGTCCATCATAAAGTTCCATACCCTTTCCTTCTGCATTGCTGTCTAGCCAGTTGCTCCCTCTTTTTTGCACTTGTGGCTCTGTGTCTTAGTGCAGCACTTCGCTGTTTTCTTCCTCAGTGTCATCTTGGCTTGAGGCCACCTCATCAGTTACCAAACTCTGGTCACCACCCTTCCAGTTCCTCTCCCTCAAGCTGGTATCACCTGCAGGGTTTTCTAATCCCTGTTACAAGGTCTAAAATTTATGGGAAGTACAAATGTACCTGGAAACCTATTAACCCCTTCTGGGAAAACAGATAAAATTATCTTCCCTTCGATGAATTTTATTGATAACTATTTTGAAGTACTTCACAGCCATTTATTAACTCACTTCATGGCAAGTTTGCTAATCTTATCACTCTTCAAGCTACAGACCACTAATCCTGAATAACATAATAAACCACTTTCTGCCCAGCCACAAGTAGTTACGCGTATCTATTTAAAGTATGAGACATGAAGCTCATGAAGCCTCATAGATTGACAACAGACTAGCAGAGCTCTGGTTTACTTTCTCTCCCTGTTCATATGTCCAAGAGCTGCATTTGCGCTCTGGTTGGTTGGGGAGCCATCCCCCATTTGAAACAGAAATGGTCACCAACATTCAGCAATACTGAATGTCATAGTTCTTCATGGAAACTGGAATTAACTAACTCAGATTGCTTTCTTCGCATAACACTAGTGATTATTTTATTTATTGCTATTTTTAGTGGGCTATTTGCAATATGCTGTCTTCCCCACTATCCCCAGTGACCTGATCACTTTCTCAGTAGAAAGAAGAAGCCGTTAGATGCTTCAGCCTCAAAAACTGCAATGAGACTGAGCTGAGCTTTCACAAAGACTGACCAGAAGCAAGGATTTGTGAGATTTTTAACCACTCTTCAGACTTAGGCCACTTGTACATATCAGCCTTTAACCCTCTAGACCAAGTCTGAAATCTCTAAATCAAGTTTAAAAGCAGGTTTTATCCTATTATTTTAAGATGGTTTTTGTCCTTAAAACGTACAATCCCAAGTCCTCATTATTACAGTAGTCCACATTTTTTCCAAAAGGTTCAGTTTTATAGATAAGATAATAACATCCTTTTACAAGCCAACCTCAAGCTAAGGCCTGGAAAGTTTCCTGCTATAGAAAGGCATATTTGTATCTAACATTTATCAGAAAGTTTATTTCTTCAGAGAGAGACCCCAAGGAAACCACACACACACTGTTATGCATTTATTTTAATCTAAGGCAAAATAGGAGTACAATAGTGAACAGTTTTGGCAGAGTTGTGTTGTGGCTGAGTTATTTACTGCAAACAATCCAGCATATACAGACACATTTCCCTGTCTGCCCTTCATTCACACTGGAGATCTGGTTACATGATAGTGGGAGCAGAAGAGGAACACTACCAACATGGCAATAAGTTATTTAACTGCTATCTTTCTGGCACTCTAAGCTTTGCCCAAACAATAATTAATGCACAAGAAAACGTTAAAACACATGGAACAGTAACTCTAATATTTAACTATTATAAATGCTGGAATCAGAATTAGGGTTCAAGCATCAGCTTTTTTATAAATTCTGCTGAAGCATTACAGTTTATCCAGATTATTTTACTCCAACTGTGCTTCTTACTAGATCAGCCAGATTCTACTTTTGGTTCATTGAAGAGAGGATGTGAGAGAGTTTGTGCTTTTTTTGCTGTGCTCTTATTTTGCTTTATGATTCCTTCTTCTTATCCATTCTAAAAGTTATGAAGGTACTGAGGATGGAGAGCAAGATACAAACACAGAAGATATTCTTTTAGAATGTGTCTTTGCACCTCCAGTCACTGCCATAAACACCAATTTGACAGGGATCATTAATGATAATGAAGCTGAGTTATAAGAAGCTTCTAGCAAATATTTTGTCCCAGAGACCACCCTTTCCAGAAGACTTCGGTTTTGGGTAAGCACTTAGCTAGAAACTAATTGGAATGTACTTCTTGTGTTCAAAATAAATGCTGTAAGAAGACAGCCTGTATCACCCCACTAACTGAGTTGGCTAAAATGCAGTCAGGTGGAAGGCATTGGAATGAATTTCTTTGCCCAGCCAGGCTGTAGATCATTGCAGTGAGGGGCAAGTGATGGTGTCACTGTGGGCTACAACAGGAGGAGGCACAAACCCCAGTGCTCTGCACATCTAATGGAACAGATTGCTCTAAATCAGAAATGAGTTCTCTGCAATTCGTCTCTTAAATTTGTAGCCAAGACGCATTTTCCTTGGGGAAACCAATGAAAAGAAGCATGACTGTGATAGAATATTTTCTCCTGTAAGTAGCTTCTTTCGGTAGATATTTCTGGAATTTAGTAACAGAATCAAAATTGATTCTGGGCAAATGCAGAAGGCAAATTCTAACAAGGGAACTGAATCTACATCTCTTCAATTTTACACAATCATAATCCTTCATGGACAAATAAGGCCTATACCTCACTAGTGACAGTATTTTGACTGATGCAAAAGTTCAGGTTTTTTCAGTGGGTGTAATCTCTATTTAGAAGTGAATGCTTTAGACAGGAAGTCAGAAATGCAGCCATGGAAATGGCATTTTGGGTGGCAGAGAAGAACACAAAACAAAACAGTAGAATCAATCATAAACAGGAGCAGAGATCTGCACTATCTAGCCTGGGGCTTTCCATCATTAGCTTCTCACACTGGAGGGTGGCACATTTCAAACACAGCATGCATGCAGAATTAGAGAGACACCAGAAGACAGAGAAAGAGTCAGAAACCCTTGCATGAGCCTTGGTCTATACCTTAAAAGAAAACACACATTAAAGGAAAGACAACATCATTTGATAAAACTCAGCATGTTCCAAAATAATTGTTTTTTCAGTAATATATTTATGAATCCAAGATAACAGATTCTAGGGAAAAGAATGGAGTAATGATATCAAGCTCTGAAAAGCATGGACTGAAATGCAGATGAAGTGTACTAGTCTTGAAAATGAACATCTTTGCTTTTCCTCGGTAGCTAAGCACTTAACATGCTGCATTAACTGACACATCTAATGGTGTTACCATGTCACCACAAACACATCCCAAAGTTATTATCGCTTTAGCAGACCTAAGAACTCTAAACCAAGAACTTCAAAGTACTTCCCTTGCTGCTTTGGATCTCACTATCATACAAAAACATTGAAGCATGCTCATATCTGGGAATTTGAGTTTGTCTGTCTTCCCACCAACCAATTCTGAGAGGTTCTGACCGTGACTCATTTCTCAAATGTACATTATGGGTCAGGTTGAGCTAAAGCTGGGGCATCCTGTTCCTGATTACAAAAATAAAGGGGCCAATTTAAGCCCCCCTTTTTTTCTTCAAAGTGATTGCTGTACAAGTGAAAGATGTCAAAATGACGGCTTCATGAGATAAACTTCACCATTAATCACAGGGTGGAAACAGTTCAGCACAAAAGTCAGCAGGGCAGGCTACAGAAGAAGCTGTGGTAGTTCATTTGTTACTGTTCAGCCACAGCATCTGAGCCAGCAGTAATTCCCCAAGCAATTGCTTTCCTTGCTTTGTCTTCTCAGCTGATAATCCAATGTATGCAAACTATGGTTGGGTTTGGTTGTCAATTGTTTTGCTTTGTTTCCCAAAGGTGGAAATACACTTCACTAATGCAAATATATGGTATATGTAGCCCCAAAATGATAAGCAATTTCATGTAGCTAAATCAGATAACAACCCATAATATTTGCTTGATTTTCCATTAAAATCCTTATTACACACCTATTTTCAGCTCCTGAACTGATTTCAAGGCAGCATTTCTAGGGTAGTGTGCCAAATCAACTTGCAGTCAGTAATAAATTCATAAACTAAACTTTAACAATGCTCATGTTATTAAAATGGGTTGGTGATGGGAAGAGGAGCTTGCTGATTTATTCACTTTTCATGGATTTCTCTGTAACAAATTAGCTTTGAAATTTCAACCTACTTTTTAGCATCCCAAATGACAGAAGTTTGGAGAGCTACTGAAGGACTCAGAGCTCAGAAAGAAGTCTTATGATCTGATAACAGACAGGAAATCTACGAATACATGGGGTGCAAAACAACATTAACTCCTCCGAAGAAAATATATGAAGCAAAACGTTAAATCACAATCCAGAGCAAATTTGTCTAAATGATGAGCAGTTCCAGACCAATACCCTTAGGCTTCAAAATTCTTTCTGCTCAAAAATACAAAAAGAGATCAACAAAAATGGAGAGAAAGAAAAGCTGCAAAAATGGAAAGAAACATACAATTAAAAGCATCTGAGTGTTCACGCCTCTTAATGCTTCCTAAGAATAAAATGTCTAGAAAACTAGATACATAATATTAATTAAGAATCATGATAGAGGAGCTGAAAAGCAATAGAATTTCTCTGACTGGACCCAATAGTTACCCCTAAACAAAAATTCTGCTTTCCCTGAACTGGGAAATGTTTGCAACTCTTTGGCCAGGTCCACAGATAACAGCAAAAGTGTTAATTTCTTAATATTAGAAAACAGAAACACAGAAACTTGAAGCAACTTGCCTGGTGAGATGCCCTAAGTTCAAGATATTGGATGACATTGCTTAGATTTCAAGAAAGGTAGCACCATATCTGTGTTTTAAACCCAAATCATAGGCAGATGGAACACAGGAGCTGCTCACTCATGAGGTGGGAGCTGCCAAGGCCAGTGAGAGAGGCAGTCAGAGCTCAGCGGAGAGAAGGCAGCTCCCAACAGTGCAGAGAGCTGGAACCTGGACACACAGGGTGAACACGGGCTGGAGGGAAGGGCATTCAGAATTGCAACACAGCCTGTGAAGGGGCTTAGCCTGCAGAAGGGCTAGAGGTCTGTAATATTCCCCAAGAACACAGCAGTACTTACAATAACTTAGCTGAACTTCACTGGTCTGCTCAAACGATGCCCTAACACCACCGTCTGTCTATTCATCTGTTTTCCCTCACCATCTAAAGGGCACCTTGCTCACCTGGACATAGAAAGGGTGACTTTTAGCCAGACTTTCTGTCACACACAAAGGGATCCCGGTCAGGATGAGCCCAAACTCCTGCTTCATATCCTCCCATTCCTGTTACCAGTAGTATTGTTACCAATACCAGTACCAATATGCAATAGTGTTCTGTCTACTCACTTTTCACTTCTACCAAGTAACAGCTGCATTTCAAGGATGCTTCACAAATACATTCCCAGCCTGTAAAGCCCTTTGAATGAAATGCCCTGTATAAACGTACAATATGCCACAAGTTTTGTCAAGGCAACACAGGTTCAGAGAAACACAGCAGTTGCTAGGAAACACCACAGCAAAGAGAGATGGGGAGCTGTTTACTGAGAGATATTTGAAACATTAATTATTTTTATTTGGGATTTTGAATCTCAAACCCTACCGATATATTTGCAATTATTAATTTTAATTTGCATTCCATTACTGGAAGAATCCACATGTATTTCAGCATTGCTGAATTAAATTCCCCTAAGCTCTAAGACCCTAAACAGACCAAAAATCCTTGACCATCCAGTTGATGGTTTTGGAACAGTTTTTGGGAAGCAGGACTCTACCATGCTTGTCACAGATCACCACCATCCCAGAAACCTGACTATCCTGCAGGAATTTATTTCCATTCTACATGGGTTCCAGCAGAATTTTTATCAAGCCATTGGAGACAGATGTTTAAAAACAAAACAAAAAACTTTTCATTTACTTTCAGGCAGAGGAATTATTTGCATAGCTGTTCGAACAAAAACATGGAGGAAATCAACATTCCTGAAACTTTTGCAAGCAATAAGCAGCACAAAAAAATAAGACACACAGTATTACATAAGCTAGTCAGGTTAACAAAAACAGTGTCAGAGCAAACACTCTCCTTCTCGGAATTTATTGCAAAATGGGAAGAATTTCCTCAATGTAACTGAGATAAATAATAAAGAGATTTAAGTGGCAGCAACAGAAAAAAGAAGGAAATACAAATTTTTATAAGTGCAGTCATTCAGTCATATATTATAGGCAACAACAGGAAAAAGCATGTTAGGAAAACTTTGCTAAAGTTGCCAAGTCAAACAGTAGGAAGGTGGAACATCATACAAAACAAAACAAAACCCTACAGCCTTTCCATCTACCTTTGTTTGTGCACATATATCATGATAGTATCTGCATAGGATAAAGACTGAGAAAACCCATTTTCCAAGAGAGCATTCAACAGCTTAAGATGTTGCATTTCTTTATGAATTTCTTTCTCCAAAAGGGTAGCAATCCAAAATTTCACAAAATAGTCATGTTCACAAAGGAGAGCTATCCTACACCTTAATGAATCAAAGAACCCAGAGAAAAAAGTATACAGTAATGAAAAAGTATTAATAATATACTGTAATAGAAACTGTAAAAGCAATTAAGCTATAAAAGAAACATTAAAATGGAAGGTGTCAATTGATCAACACTTCACACTGGAAATGTAATAATATGTATAATACAGCCTTCATACATAGAACAAATAGAAAAAAACCCCAGAATTCTTAACATGTCACTCTATACTGAAATCAGTGTTAGCAGCAATGAACTTGTTTGTTAAAAATTCTGATAACTTGCTTGTATTGTAAAACTCCATAGAAACAAATCAATTTCAACAACCTCTCATTCAATACAAAATAAAAAAAAAGAAAGTCCACAGGAGGCATTTCAGTAAGATGAAATTTTTTTCCAAAGTTCATTTTTAAACTGCAATTTATGTCAAAGAAAGCAAAGCAAACACCCAACTGTGAATAAACCTTTTTGGTTTTGATGAAGAACAGAGCGTTTTAGCTGACAAAGGCAGCTGTAGCTGCTGTCATTTTTTCTAGGGGATAAAAATATCACTGAGCTGGATTTGTAGATGGCCCCGAATAGGCTGGGATAGTGCAGGGCTCATGTGGGTTAGCACAAGCCCAGCACACATTTATTTTCCCCATTCCAGAGCCTCAGTGCTTCCTGGGCTTGGTCAGCTCACTGAGCACAGGGTGTGAAGCCCAGGCACACGTATTTCCACCTGGAAAATCCACCAGAAATGGAATGTCAGCCCTCTTCTAACCTCATTATAGAGGCCTCCTTATAGGCACATTGACATCGCTCTAGGAAACAGCCACTTGAATGTATTATCACAAGAAAAATCCTGTATTTCTGCTACTGAATTTATTATCAGAAATAGCTGAAATTAAAACAAAAAAATGTGCAACTATATCCATACCAATCACTACAAGCTGAGAAACAGTCCATCAGTGAGTACACAGAGAACCAATTTTAAAACCCTCCTTGCCAATTTTTGAGTTTTTGGTGTCATCATAAGTAGAATTACATTAAGAAAATTGTCATGAACCCAATTATTTTTCCATTCCATGTCCATTTGCAACAGCAAAATGAAATAATACAAATGAAATGAAAAATGAAAAAATACAAATTTTCCATCATCCATTTTTTTATAGGCTTGACTCTTCCCCATTATTTTGTGATTATCTGTGTATAGAAATCACAGACACACTGTGATTTCACTTACACTGAAAATATTGCTTTTAGTATTAGTGGTCATAAAAAGTGGGTACAAATAATAGGACCCTAAATAACAAGGGAGAGAATCATTGCATCTGTTGGGGGCAGATAAGCATTCACGAGCAGATCTGTAAAGTGCAGATGAGTTCCAAGGAGCACGATCTGTCAATCACCCTGGTGCCTTTGGGAGACGAGTCTGCTGAATGGGCACCTTATCTCCCAAATAACTGATCTTAAAAAGTAAGTGCTCTTAATCCGACTCTATTGGAGTCCATAGGGTAGAACCAGGATAATTTTAACGCCCCACAAGTTTCTATAAAGGAAAAGAAATAGAGATCTACAGTATAAAATTTACTTCTCCCGCTTATAGTCATTACCCAGACAATAAACTGGCACATCAGCTAAGAACAAATGTGTCCTACTGTGAACCAATTCAAATTTCCACACCAGAGCACAAGCCAAACTCGGGGAAAGAAATGAGTGATTTGGTCTGCTCTTGAATAGCAAAAGTTCTCTGCTCAAGGCAGGAACATGGAGAGGCTTCTAGTCAAGAAAGCAGGCTAAAGTTTTTGTAAAGTTTAGGGAAGTATCTGCATTTTGGAATCCTTCTTCAAGTAAATGTGCATACTTATTAACAAATTTGAACACCTGAAAATTTTCATCATTACTTGCCTTCTTTGTAAAAAGAAATAAATCAAGGGGATTTCAGAGCTTAAAATGCGCTAAGGAGGTAACATTTTTTAGGGATCAACTTTCTCCTTTTGCCTCAAAAGTGATTTGTAGCAATTCTATTAGCCTTAATTTGAATCTTTAAAAAAAACTACATAGGAATATGGTATGTTTTCATCAGAGGCTGAAAATAGGACTTCAACATAATTTTTGAGTGTGTGATGGGCAGAGGTGGGAAATAAAACATTCCAATGTAAAACTAATAAAAATTAAATACAGAAGTAACTGAAATAGTGAGCTATGCATTAGAGAATGCCATGCTCCAGAAATTAAGGTCACTGGCTATTCAAAGACCATTTGCTGATACCTAACAACATACCAGCAGAAGTATTTTTTCCCTTTTGTGTATTTATCTTTGTATCACCCAGCAGAAGTGAATATACCAAGATAGATGATACATCAGCTGTCAGCTTTGTGACAATTGCTTCAAAAATATGAATCCTTCAGTGTCCAGTATTATCTCCCTAGCAACTTTCTCACAGCTGTAATTTACTGATAGGAGCTATATGGAAGCAATATATTATCATGTCTCCATCAGTAGTGCAGCTTTAAAAATATTTCCTTCCTGAGATCTGGAGGATTTCAGCTTCCCCCAAACATTTCACAGCAGGCAGAGCTGTAAAATTTGTATTATATATCACCTGCAATTTGATCATTTGATCATCTGTGTCAGCCAGCATCAACTCTACTCCAGTACTCACTCCTGCAATGCAGCTCCTGCCTGTGCTGCAGCCGCCTCAGGTGGCCAGGATTGATGGAGGTCCCCCAAGAATTCACTAAATAATAACTGCCCTACAAGTCAGAGAGCTGATACACAGGTCAATGAAGCCCATGGCTGCTCACAGATCACCTGTGGGTTCCTTGCAAGTTCAGCATCCATTGCAACCTTACCAGAACTCAGCATTTCTCAGATCAGGTAAATATACCTCACCATTTTTAACAATGCCAATAGGAATGCTAGATCAGAAACGCAGTCTTCTTCACAGACAGAAAAATGTGCTTCGTATTTACGAATATTATGTTTGAGCACTCAACTGCTACAGTTCTTTAACTGGAATCATCATTGGAATTGTGATGCACCACTGGAGTCAGAATTCTGATTTTGCCAGGAACTGCAGTCATTGCCATGCAGGCTTACAGAAATTGCTTCCAACCACTCAGCTAATTGTTTGGTGCCAAATACGGTTTTATATAGATTAACAGTAGTGTGCAGATTTAAAGAAATATTGCTTATCTTGGCTCTCACAATGATTCATGGAGTTGCCCACCATCCAGATTGTGCATTTGATGCTGTTGGATTAGTCCTCTGTTCAAACAGAAAGGGAAGCAGAGGAAAACTGAACCGGCTATGTAAAGCCAGACAAGAATTCTAGCAAAGCAAAAAAATAAAACAAGTGCACAGAAAGGAAGACTATTTGGCTGTCTAAGGTCCCTTTTATCATGAGTACCCTATAACCATTCATTCCTTCTGCCCTCTGGCCCTCTGTACTTGCCCTGTGCATAACACCATTATAGGAAATCTAACTGCAGATTTCTGAAAAAACCCCAGATACTGAGCCCTGCTTCTCAGGTATTAGGCTAATACTGAATTCAAAGCTCAAAATTAGAACAAAATTTCAGAGCTTCAACACTCACACTTGCTGCCATTATATTTCACAGCACTCACCTCTTTTGGAGTGTTTTACCTGCATCTCACTGCAGCGCTAACTTAGGCCAGTCAAGGATGAAGTTTGCTAACCCACAAGTATAAAAAAACCCAACAAACAAATGGTATATGCCAAGGGATTTGCTGAACAGAAGACACAGAAAAAGAGGATTTGTTATTTCTATTTTGCAAATGCGCTAATTCAGAGAGGAAGTGACATTGAAACAACAACCTCCTCTAGGTCTGACAAGTCCACACCAAAGAGCATCTACCACACTCTGCTCTGCTAGCAAGTGATTCTCACTCTTTTTCTTATTAAGGCTCTTCAAGTAAAATAATCTCTGGCTTCTTATACTCACATTGGCCAGGATGAACGTAATGTCTGTCACCAATCTCTGCTTTCAAGCTTCATTAGTTATGCATTTAATCTGGTGTCCGAGGCTTCAGCTAGCCACTTTGTTCTTTTGTTTTATGTGTCAGACATATGCAGCTATGAAGAATGATTACTGTAGCTATTTTTTCAGGAAGCCCTTTATTTAATATAAATTCTCAGTTCAACATCTAAATGAGGTGTATGTTTGCAGGTTGAACTAACAGCTGACTAATCGGAGCATTATGGGCTGATACATAAGTAAATTCACACTCCAGGTCATCTGTTTATCTTTTTTAATTATTGAGGCATTTCAGGTCAATACAGTATAACCATGCCTTAAAATATTTTTAGAAGACAAACAGGCACTCATCTTGGCAAAATAACCAACTTCTTAGCAAGATCCTGAAAAAGACTAAACATTAAATCTTTCTTGAGTTGACCAAGTTAAATCCCTAAGATGTGCAAACACTACAAACATATGTAAAGATGTATTTCATTTACACAGTGAGCAATTCCTTGTACATTTAGTATCTTGAGCTGCTACTCAGGGGCAGGAAGGGCAGGAAATATTTGCGGAACAGCTGTGGGGGAACAATAAGAGGAAGAAGAGGCGTGCGGGTGTCAACCCTGCGGGACATCCCTATTGTGTCACACCTTCCTTGGGGTCCAAAGGACATGGGAGGAGGCGAGGGGAAGCCTGTGAATGTGAGGACAAGTTGTGCATTCCTTCAAAGATCATTATGCCTTACAGACTTGGGCAAATGAGCAGTAACACTCCACCCTGGCCATTGCCTCAGTCCATCCCAAGCCTTGCATATAAAAGGTTTCAGATGGGAACAGAGCAGTTTTATCTCCTAGGGAGGTGAGGAAATACAGTCAGTAGATCGAACTAGCTTGTTTGATGGCTTTTATTGGCCTAAGCCTTCTGTCTGATCAGGAAAAAAAATTTCCCTGCAGTGTGTACTGCTGCTGCTTCCAAGCTTGTTTACCCCCATGTTCAGAAACAGGCCCTTTTCCATACAGATAACCAGTACAGACACTTGGGACAGGGTGAGCAACGGAAATTTTAGATGACAAGAAGCTTTGCTGGCACAATAAGCAGAGACTGAGGAACCTACAGGGCTGGAATCAGGACCTGTGCAGCACTATTTCAACTACCAGCAAGCAATATTATACAAACAGGTTTTTTCATCTGTGGCCTTCAGAAAGCTTTATAAATATTATTAACCATCACGATTCCTAGGTGACAAAAGCTTAAACAATCTTAGAAAAGTTAACTGGCATTTTGCAGATAGTTGCCAGGACTTTAGCATTGCTTTTGTACACATTTTGGAGGCACTCATTAAATAAAAATTGTGGTGAGATGAAGCTAAGTAAGCTGTTTGTGACATCCTCAAGCATTTCACTTTATGGTAGCAATATTCAAGCAAAAAGGCAGCTCTCCACATATTTCAGCAGCTGATGACTTCTTAGACCCTAAAATTGTTCTTGATAGAAATACAAATTATAGTGCAAAGACAGGAAATGTTTTGGACATAAGTGCAGACACAGCCACAGAAATCACTGAAGAGTAAAAATTGATTCCATTGGCTAAGAAAAAGCAAACACTTTGAAAAGATTAGACTGGGTTATTCCATTAGAAAGCTGATGAAGTTTAAAGCTCTGCAGAGGCATTCAGATTAGGCCTATGAAGAGCTCGTTCTGACAGAAACATGCTGACTAAGAAAAATCCCCTTCTATATTTAAAAATTGTAGCAGATGGTGCTAGCAGTAGGATGCTGCATCAAGTGCTATGACTGTGGGCACTGTCATCCATCACTGAAAGTCTCAAAATGCCATCACTCTACTGCAGGTCTCAACCTGAACTCTGCAAAATGCTGCAAGTACTAACATGATTTATTTGGTACCAGTGCCTCTGGGTCAGGCTTCTCTGGAAAGGCTTCAAAAACCACATTCCTTTGGCTTAGGGGGACTTAGGATGTTTTTAAAGTAGTCAGGATATTGGAGATCTGTACCCTGTATTCAAAACAAGGTATCCAAATACCTTGAGTAAAAATGTTGCCCCTCTTCCAGAATAAAGCCCAGAGCTTCCGAAAATCTTGTGTATTTGTACATAGCATAACACAGGGGTAATTCAGGCCCATTGGGGTGCCAGAAGGGGTGTGAGCTGGAACCTGGCACAGAGGGGACAGCTCATGCCTGTGAAAGATGGTGACTGAGAGGTGGCATCTTCAGCCTTCCTGGAAGCTATGAGCCATGGGGGTCAGGCACGCTTCCCTGAATGTGAGGCTGCACAGGCTTTCAGCTGCATCAGCCAACAAACTCTTCCTCAAGCTGAAAAACCTGCTGCTCCCATCTCCTCCTCCTCCTCTGCACGGAGGAGGCACAAGGAGCTGGAGCAGCCGCCCTGTCCTCCCACACCACTCCCGCTGCCGGAGCAGCACTGCTCCATCCCACCTGCCTCCATGGCCAGGGAAGCACAGCCTCTCTTCTCCTGAGCGTCTGAACACGCTCACACCCACAGCAAAGCTAAAATCACACCACATCATAGCTAGCCCCTCTGGGTCACCGCTGCCCCTCAGCAGCCTCTGCAATCAGCTGAACAGGGCCAGACAGATCAGTGGAGAAATTCCCTCGCAGCCTTCTGAAAAACCCACAGTATTTTTTATGAGTTATTAAGCACACAGCCCTGCTGAGCGATGATTTTGGAATTATAAAGGTATTCGCTGCAGGAATTTTTTATTCTTTTTCTCTCTTGCCATGGCAACCAGGGTATGGAAGTACTTCAGAGGAAGACAGCGCCTCGCAGTATACAATGTGTTTGCAGCACATCTTTTTTATAATGAGTTAAGCATTTTTAAAGCTGTCTTGGAAAAATTGGTTGAATAAAACAAAACCTACACAGCATGGTTTTTTCCTGCCTGCTTTAATAAAAGGATGTGGATATAGTCTGCACTTCATAGAACTAGGAGTCCAGAATTCTAACAAATGGCAAAGACTGCAAAACAGGACCTAGTTTGGTTTTTTACAGTTAGAAGGCACACCTAAGAGAACTGGCAAAAATGCCAGGGGAAGAAAAAAAAAAGGCAGAAGCAATTTGTCTTTTAAAGACGGATCTGTAAGGATTTGTGGAAATGTATTAATTTAGATTTCCTTTTTTTCTTTTGTCAGTTCTCAAAATTCAGGATCCTGCTTCTGCATACCTTATCTGCATGTCAGTAGCTGAAGTCTTTTGTCAGTTGTAAAAGACAACAAAGAAATAGAGGGGTAAATTAACATAACTAAAATAATACGTGTTGGTAGAGGGAAGGAACTGATAGCTGTAGGACTCCTTTATGCCAAGACGGTAGCATTTATCCCAGTCACAATGAAGCAGCAATATTTTCTCATTCCTAAAATAGCTAGAATTATTTCTGTGCCATTAGGAATTTTATATGCCTGTTGGGATCATGACACAATCAGTAGACATGCAATAGTAATGATGAACTTCTTCAATTAAATAACAATTCTTTAAAAGAGTTGTCAAAAATCAGACTGATTTCCATATAAAAACAGCACTTCATTAGCAAGAACTGTCTTTGCCCTCCTCTTGTTATCCTTGTTGAGGCAACCAGAATTGTCTCCCTAATACTTATTCGAACACAGATAAATTACTTGCCTTGGGTAATATCTGATGACAGCAATTTCAGCCAGTTAGCTACAGCAACAAAATTGTTTATGTATATTTGCTTTTCCATCCACTTATTCTCATACTGTAGAGCACAGAAAACAGGAGGAATCAAATATCTTTCCCCAATCCTGGAAGTCTAAAACCCACTATAGCCAACTAACAGACTCCTAAGTGTCTTCAGCAAACTGGAGAATAAGATTGAAAACACCTCTGGTCTCATCCTTCTTTTAGTATTTTTAATAAGAAAAAAAAAAAATATATAGTGAAACAAAAAAACTCTTGAGAACGGTCTGAAAATAGCTTTTAGTCTTTCTAAGCAGTGTGACAGAAAATCTGGGAAAGAATTATATTCTCAGATATTAATAAATGGAATTTCCAAGAATGAAAAACAATTAATGCTTCCACTAATGAACACTTCCCAAACACTTGTATTGGTTCTGGTATCCATTTACTGAAGAACAACAGCCATCTACTCTTATCCAAATTAAAAAACAGAAGTAAGAAAACAAATAGCCCATTATTGCAGAATTTTTAGCTACCTTTTGTTACCTGTTCTTTAGTTGGCATATTATATCCAAAAGTTACTGTATTATCCTATTGGATAACATATGTCCAATTGAAATCCAGTGTGGGGGGAAGTCCCACTCTCTTTCAAAGTATTGAAGACTTCTAGGACACTGATTTTATGAAATTAATTACGATGTTCCAAACTCAGATTCTGCCCTCTTTACCAAATGAGTTTTGGAAAGTGTTCAAAGACATCTGATAATCATGTTATTGCTCACTGTAGAACAAACAGAATTTTGCAATCCAACCCCAATATCTTATTTCAATATCCTAAAAACCATTTATTATTGCCTACTGCTCAAGTAAGTTCATTTACTTTTTTATTTCTTTTTCTTTTTTTTTACACATGCTTTATTAGCAGTCCATAATGAACAATAGGAAGGAGGCTTATTTCTTCTGAAGAACGGTATTTCCATGGCAATACACGTCACACACAGCAACAATCTCTTATCTTTTCCCAACACCTACGACTGCTGGAGCTTAGCTTAATGTTATATAATAAAACACAGTACAAAGAACACGAACTCAATGGAGACTTCAGTGCTTCCCTTAAGTATCTTAGATATTCTTGGTTTTATAAGAGCCTTTAGGTCATAATGTTTCTTCAGCAACTAGAAGCTCTTTAATTAGAAGCAGGTGCACACAATGTTGGCACACATTTCCCGAGACAAACTCACCTGGAGAGACTCTTAAGGAAGTAACAAAGAGCGGATGACAACAGCTACAAGACCAGATGTTTGCTCTTGCTTCTTTTGCAGCTATTCTGATGCAAAAATTTTACTTTTGAAAAATCACTAAGATTACTGGGTTTAATTTTCTTGCTTTTTTTTTGAGGCAGTGGGGGTTTGTTGTTTGTTTTTTTAATTCACAGTGGGTGAAAAGCAAAGGCACAAAGTAGGACATGCAGTAGCACTGGTACCTTTATAAATGCCATTACATCAGCATAGATAAGGTCAATAAACTCATCTTTAGTCTGACATACCAAGCAGATTTGCTGATCTGTCTCCAAAACATGCAACTGTCCAAGTCAATTAAACCTATCGCATCTGACCAGTCAAAGTTAACACTGAAATAATAATTCTGGTCAAATTCTGTAGTGTAAATGGTTCACATGAATACTACCCCGAAAAAATGCAGATAAATAGGAACAGAATATTTACATCCTCAATAGTCTCTGTTTTAGTAGGGCATGCTTATAATTTTTACCAAAACCAACTTTCAGCCTTGATACCAGCACAGCAGCAATAGTTGGCAATATTTGTTCTAATTCCCCTGTCCTCAAGGCAAAATAACCAATTGCAAGGAAAGGGTTCAAGTTTGATTATTGTGCTTGTTGATGTTAAATCCAGAGCCAGTTTTCACTGTACCAGAAAGACAGCATGACTGACATAAAAATGAAGATATTTTGACATGTAAACTGATTATTTTATTTCTAACCCTCACTGATAATTATCCAACTTTCAATCTGATCCAGCTAAGTGGGAACACAAAAGCCTATTATCAACTCAAGCATATGGCACCGATCAAAGGAATTTAAACTTCTTTTCCAGGCTAAAATTATTTTCTTTAATAAAACCAAAAACCAGAATTGATCTTCTACTTTCGTCTTCATGTTTCACTTCAGCAAGACAACAGGAACCCAACTGCATTGTCAACAACGGACATTATCTTCAGGATGAGTGACTTCAGTCCTGCTACTCATTTAATAACAATAACGTTTCTTTAGTAGGAAGAAGGCTGGATGATTGCTCATGTGCAAGCAACAATTAAATCTGAGAAAAAGACTGCTTTTGTAATAATAATCTGGAAAGGCTTTATATCATACCCTGAAAAATGAGTAGTTAATGGACAGAGTGCCTCAAGAAAGGGCTGGCATCAACAAGACTAGAATTCAAATCGCATGAAGTGAAACTAAAATTCTGATTCACTTTAAATAACAGCTCCTACAAAAGAAACATCTGGTCCAAAAGAAAATTCAATGATTTGGCATTGCTGTACTGCATTAAATATTGATATTGGTGTCCAAATGACCTAACGCGAGAATGTCACGTGTTGGGGTCATTCTAAGTGGTACCACACCGAAAAGTGGCTTGGCCTTGTTGCTGAATTGTCATTTCAAGCTTTGCAATGGCAACAGGAACAGTCACGGCTCTAAGTGAAGTCTTGCTGAGAAAATATGGTAACTGTTCAGTGAGTGAGGAAGGGGAGAGGGGATATAGACTCAATCCAAACCAGGCAGCAATAACCACTTTATGCAATACCATTCTGCACATACTGATCAGTACTAGTGAAGAGATTTCTCAACTTCCTTGCATAAATACATGTCTATACATCAAATACTTCATGCTGCTGCCATATCAGTGGCAACTGTGTCTTTTAATATATTCATAGATCTTCAGTCTTCCGATCTGGAAACTGCAATGCTACGTAGTAAGAACTAGACGGCTTTTCTCATTCCTTGCTTTGCTGTAGTTTTTTAAAGAGTGTAATACACTCTTTCCCTGTCCTTTCTTAAAAGAAGTTTCTTTGCAGTGATATTTCTCAACAGCCCAACAGCAGTAGCCAGTGATGAAAGGTTCCAACTGCTTTTGCGTTTACATCCTCTCGTATATTTGTTTGGTTCCTCAAAAGAACACAGAGCTAAGAGGAGAAATATAACTTCATTGCAGCACATTGCAGCTCCAAAGAAAGACTCATCTATTACTTCTCCCCCCAAGAAATTGCCTTTTCAGAACATCACACAGGCAAATGAGTCCCCTCACTCCTACACAACTGCATCTGAAATAATTTTGTGTTATCAGTCAATAAAGAAGCTCCAATGCAGATATCAGAAATGAAAGGAAATAGAAAGGCTAAGCTCACAATCTTACTTACAAATTACAGTGCTTTAGCATAATAGCAACCCAGTCTTCAAGCTGTTCAGAGAGCTGTTTCCATAGCAGATTTTGTGTAACATTTGGCCTAGTGTTAAAAGTCTCTATGTTAAATTGCTGGAAGAGGAACACTACATCAGTAAGGACCGTTATCATGCATTTCAATTTTTTTGTGGGCAATGCCAAACAAAATAAATCATTAAACAAACTGCAGCATTGTGGAAGACAAAGACATCATACAGAGTGATGGTGCATGCCAAAAACTCATTTCCCCTGAAAAATGTGAGGAATTTGCAATGATAGTTTCTAGAGTTTACATATGGTTCAGTGATATTTTTCATTCCATAGTGGTCAAAAATTGTTGGGTAGAGGGGAAGAAGAGAGAAGGAAAAAGACAAATAACTAAACATAAAAACTGAAATAATAAATATTAAAGACTTTTTTTTTTTTGATGACTTAAGCAAACACATACATGAATCAAAGAAAAAACAAAAGGTATACAAATAGTTTGACTCTTCTACTTGTGTACTGTGGGTCGTGGTTCTCAGATTGCTTATTTTTTCTCCTCATTTAATTAGACTGAGAAATCTGGAACAAAATGCCGCTGAGAAGAAACCTGTATCTTCCTACGTGAAGAGGGGATGAAATATAAAATCATTATTAAATGAGCATGCTGAAGAGAAAGTTGTTAAGGCTGCAGAATGCAGTAATCGTTGCACATGCAAGTAAAGCATTCCAAAGCTAGGGAAGGTCATGATTAAAGAGGTCTCTAGAATCTTGACTTCACCCTCTCCAGTGTTTTGATCCAGCCTTACAGTGCCAGAATCACACTGTGCTCGCTGTGTGCTCACGACAGGCAGCGCTCAGCGCACCAGACAGCAATGAACAGTTTGCTTCAGTCTCTCTGCTCGGTGTGAACTACCACGTGCTGGCCTAAGCCATGGCAAATTACATACTAACCAAAAACTGCTTTCTGACAGGATTCTGTCTGCCAAAACTTTCCCTCAGTGCCAAGTGCTTCACCAAGAGTCTTTACACCTCTGATGGAGGAGGGACTCTTCTCTGCTCCTTGCATCTATCAAGATTCTTACTCGGCATCAAACTTTGGAGCATAACTTCGAGATCCAATGTAGAAAATCTCTTAAGCCCATTTCCTTTAGACCAGTAGCAACCATCTAAAACACCTTCCAAACAAAAAGCATATTTCTAGTTGAAGCTGTCCTGTTCTAAAACCAAGCAGATTCATGCCCAACTTTTTAAAGAGCGTCTGTAGAATCAGAGACATTAAAACAAATCTGAACTTGCATGACACAATAAATCCTCTGATTCTCTCAAAATCCTCCTGTCTCAGTCATTTTTGTCAAAGCTGGTCTTTCTCTTACTGGGCTGGAATCAAAATGCTTCTTTTAATTTCCCCATAGGTTTTCTGCAGCTTTTATTCTCTTCTATTCTGAAAGTTTTGGTGATATTCATGTGTTTTCCGCACTGCTTTTAGTGCAGCAAGAATCTAGGGAAAAAGAGAAAACCTTGCCCCATTACATAAGCTTCTGAAGGCGCTAGTTAAAATTCCTTCTCTTGCCAAATATTTCAATCAAATGGTTTTGACTTTTTTTTTAATAGAAATAGCTTCTCCCTGTGATGAAAAAAAAAATTAAAAAATTGACAAGTCATTCCTAGATTAAAGAAAGTAAATTTGAACAGTGCAAGACTACTTTAAAGATGAATATCCCAGTCTTTATACAAACTTCAACTGTGTAGCCCCAAACATTCAAAGTACTGCAGAGAGATGATGAGGAATGCAACAGCTGACTCAGAAGTTAGGGTCAGTTATAGGGAAGATACAGAGATTCTTACTCAACACATTCTTTTTTCAGTGTTTTCAGTTTCAACTTTATAGAAACTGTTGAATTCTTTACAAAAAGGACAAGAAAAATCTTTCTAAACAAGAGAAGGGCAACATCCTTGGGAAACATAAAACTCCCTCTTTCGACATCGATCCTTTCTTTTCAATGACAGCATAAAATGTACCTTAACTTTTCTAAGAGATTAAAAGAACCACAAAAAATAACTTGCTAATGTATTCATGTACTTTTACAGGAAAAAAAGTCACAGTTTTCAAGTGAATAGTACAAAAAATTAATTTTAAACAGGTTTTTATTCAAATCTGTATCTCTTAGTGAGAAAATATTCGGGCAGGACTCCTCTGGAAACTTAGTCTGATGCTTTCTTAAAAACGAGGTAAGGCTGCCACGTTTTTAACCAGGCGACTAGTTCAAATAATTATGTTTTAGTACTGGATTGCAACAGGTCATTTAGCTGACATGGCTACTTAAATTAAGTAAGCACTGGCTTCTCTTTGTTTAGTACACATTATAGCAGTTTAAATTTGATGTATGTGTTTTGAACCTGAGACAACAACATCAGCAGGCTGCTTTCCTAAACCAGGTTTTTTCAGATCTTGGATGCACTCCTGCAAATGTAGACTTTTCTCTCAGGGATGATTTGACACATTAAGAGGCATATTTCTCCAGCATACACCGACTATAAAGAGAACAAAACCAGACCAGCCAGCACAGCAAAAGTATCTAATGCGAGGCGTAAAAACAAACATTTAAAATAAGCAGTTAAGACAAACTCTGAGTCTGAGCCTTCAGACTGGAACTATTCTTTGGAGGTCTCAGGCCTACAATGTTTCTATCGGTCTTGAAGGCAGCACATTTTACACCTTCCTTTGTAACAATCACAGAACCTATTTAAATATATTTATTTAAAAATATTTAGATATTGGAAGCTGAGGGAAGATACGTTTAGATAGATGAATTTTTTAAAAGGGTAGGGATTTCTCTGGTGTAAAATGATCCAAGAGATTTTATCTCTTAGGCAGGATATACTATTACTTTGACCAAGACAAATTCTGGTTTACTGATGGAGACAGACACTAAAGAGGACAAACCATAGGAGTACAACACAAAAGTCACTGAGGTTGATATACGAGGCCATATAATTTTGGGCAACACGGTATTTCAAGGAAAAGAAAGCAATAGGACTACACACATTTTAGGATCAATTTTCATAGTGATTTAAGCAGCAAATTTAATCAAGTGGTTGCTAACGGAACACACTCACCTTAGCAATAGCCTATAAACCTCCAAAAATTTTGAAAACCTATTAGCCCTTTTTTCCCTGCAATTCCAATGGAGCAGAAGTTGCGTACATTAGAAATTAAGAAATGCAAGGGAAAATAATAAAGGACATCTGCTTGTACCTTTGCTACTAAGACAATTTCCTAAAGAAAGCAAAAGGTCAGACGTACTTGGGCAGCAACTGAGATACACAGGAGGTACTTTGTTAAAACAAATGTGTCTGAGTTTAAATGGATCAACTTTGTAAACGATGACAGAACTCAGTTT
This sequence comes from Oreocharis arfaki, assembly GCA_013398015.1. Classification (NCBI taxonomy): domain Eukaryota; kingdom Metazoa; phylum Chordata; class Aves; order Passeriformes; family Paramythiidae; genus Oreocharis; species Oreocharis arfaki. Next base: position 44,230 of record VZRR01000214.1, read on the forward strand.
CAAGGTCAATATAATCCTTGCCTCCTTTGCCTAATCCTCTGATAAGGATGATGCTTTTGACAACCTGTGGAACTCCTGGCCCTTCAAACTGAATTGAAGCAACCATGATCATAACTTTACAACAGTAAGACTTGGTCATTTCTATACTTGGCCTGCAAACAGGTGCTGTGCACGTGGAAAAATGTCATTCCTCAGCCACAACTGGCTCTTCACAGCAACTTGGCTGACCTCATATTCACTCATATCTTTGGCTTGAGCAGCAACAGAGAGAGTTGCGTTTATTTTACCACACAGCTTAAAATTAACCACTTCGGCACTAGTATCTGCAAGTAGCTCCCCGTGGAAGACTAGCACGTACCACTAGATGCATCTTTTCAATCTGAATTTTCCAAAGGATAGTTGGGATGTAGACAGTGCCACAGAAGTGAAGCCACTGGATTAAAGGAGAGAATACATTTATTTTAATAGTGGAGGAGGAGAACTCGTCAGCCTACACTGCAGCACTGCTGAAAGCTACCAGAGTGCTGATATGAATCATAGTTGAGTCAATTATGTAACACTGCAGAAAAAATGAAAGCAATCCTGGTGGGTAATGACAGGAGTGCTACATGCAAGATTGGAGAGGCAATCAACCCTCTCCTGTCAATGCATTCAAAGGGGGTACTGGGCTCAAGCTGTAGTTCTTCACAGCAGAAAGGACACAGACCACACACAGTGCCCAGGAGAGAGAAGCAGAAACTAAAATCCTTTTTTTTGGGGGGGAAATGCAGATAGATGACGTCATTTAAAGAGCACCAAATTTAATTTTCCAATTAGGAAAATATTTCTATAAAAAGGACAACATTAGTTGTTCTGAATAGCCACATGTGCATTGAGGGTTAGGAAGGGAAGGGGAAAGGAGGATGCAAAGAAAAGATCTCTTTTTGCAGCAAGAAGAATTAAGGTTATAATATTGTTAAAGTGTTGACCTGTTCTTGAACAGGGCAGGTGTTGATGTAGTCTTGGTCTGACAAAACAGTGTAAACTTTTCAGAATACAGAGGTGAACCCACCACTGGACATTTAAAAGCAGAAAAGGGATAAGGAATGGGAAGACGCTCCTTACAGAAAATACACTCTAGTTACATGACAAAGGTAAACAAACTTATTAGAAAAGTTCTTTCTTGATTTTTTTTTTTTTAAAAAAAAGGCATGAGAAAACATTGCAGGGAAATTTGATCTGCCTCAGTGTGGGGTGCTGAATTAGTTAACCTCTGGAGAAGAAAGAAGCCTTCCTTCCTATTATTCTATTATTACATTCAGAGGGGGGAAATAATTTTGGAGAGCAAATTACAGGATCTACAACACAGCTTTTACTGAGATTATTAGGAAGAGAGTAATGAGGCTCAATTTCTTATGAAACTTGCTACAACAAAGACACCTTAATGGAGTTTTAAGTTGGTTTATTTTCTTCTGAAACATAATGTAAATGTTTTTCAGTGGTAAGATATTCAAGCAGCAACAATGGTCAACGTATGTGCCCTTTCACACAACTTAAATTTTACTCCTTACCTTGAATGATCAGCTAAAGATTTTAAACCAAAACAGAGCTAGTTTATTAGCTCAGTCTGGGCTTGAAGGAAAATTTAGGGTGCTTCCAAATTCCCAATAATTTCATAGTACAGAGATTTTGAAAGATGTCAGAGATGCCAATTAAGGTTTTTTCCAGCAGATGTGTTTCCTAAGGACTGCCTTATACCATGCAGCATTTCAGACCCACCACAATCAAATCCCATCAGAATTATTACAGTAATGCATTGCCTGTCAGCCATGACCTTGTCACCTCACCAAAGTGCTGGACAGTATTTCAGTGGTCCTTTAGGGCTTCCTGTCTAGCATCTTTAGGAGCTTGGACAACCGGAAAAGAAGGGCACTTGCTCATGGCTACTAATGGATGTTGTTTGTTTCAGTTTCTAAACGAACTGATTACACCTCTGCTACTTTAAAATATCTCTACAGTGTGAATCTGGATGTGGTGCATGCCCTCATTTCCTGTGCAGGAACCCTAGGTGGTAATGGTAAATTAGCTATCACTCTCATATCTTCCTGAGATGGGTCTTTATCATTCCAATGAATGAATGGACGGCATCTCTTTTATTTATTTTTTTTTTCCGAAAAACACTTCTGCAATGATTTGATGGAGCTCTGAGAGGAATAATTATGCTAGGCATAACGCTACTCTTTGATTTACCTGAGAGTACCTATTATGTGCAGTCTCGTGCAACTTTCAGGAACTCATCACTGATGAGTTGCTCAAAATTCTTCTGTGGGTGTTTGAAATAGTTTTCTAATGCACTCTGACACGAAAAGTTATAACAACTGCAAGTACCACTGGCAGTTCTCTTTCCATATCTTTCAGAACATGAAGTTTCAAGCACTGTGTTATTGTACATATTTTACTCTGCAGCAGATATTTTTAAACAGATCACTGCAGAGTGTTTCTGTGAGCATGTTTTCAAGCTTTAATATAGTTGCTTGGACTAGCGGTACTAGATTTAAGACATTTTATACCTTTCCATTTTGGTTTCCTTTTCAAAAGAGCAAACTACATGAGAGACAACAAGAGAAGCCTGAAATACAGACACAGTAATTTTATGTAGATGTTTAGCTGCTGTTTATACTTTTGAGATTTTTGACTTCCACACTATCTCTGACTTCCAATTACTGCTGTGTGTGCAGCTTGCAGAGTACTTGCTATGCTTTATCACTGCCATATGGCTCCAAGTTCAGTGAATTCATCTACAAGGTTTCCAGTCAAAGCATTGGTGTTGGGAATAACAGGGAAGATTCAGCTATAGATTTTAAAGAATCTCCCACATCGCACTAATTCACATAACCTTTATTTACCACAGAGTGCCCAGCATGTAGATGGGAAATGCTTTGTGGGGAAAAAGCATTTACTAGTCCAGAGCAAATTCATGTCATTAGAGATGCATTTATAATGGGATTTGACTTAATGGAGATGGAGGCCTACAGACACTGCGTTAATGCTTTACAGCAGTAAGCTTGTAGCAAGCTTTTAGCACAACATAATGATTCACCAGGCTAAAATTATACACTGAGCAGTGCTTGGTTGAACCAGCACATTATGTTTTCAGTACATACTCGCACAACTTGGCAAAACACAGCTCCTTCAAATTGCAAACATGATTTATAATAATTGGCACTATCTTCCAATTTCGCTTGCACTAGAAGTTCTGGAAGAAAAAAGGGTTAAACTTTCCACACACCATCATTGGGCAACGAGTTTTACGGCTCCCTTCACAGAGCTTAATATTAAAACCCTTGATAATGTTGTTTATGGGAAATTCATAATGAGTAAAAGCAAAGTATAATGATGTTTTCAGCAAGAGACTGTTTACAGAATAAGTTCTTATCAGCCGTGTACGGAATCCTTCTATATGACCTTGTGGAATGCCTTTGTGGAGCAATGAACACCAGAAACTATCATAAGATTTTTGGCCGAGTTTACTCTACATTAGCTAGAAATTTTCATTAAACACAATACATAAAATTATCAGAAGAGTGCTATGACATATAATATGTTCCTAAGCTTCTCTTTCTTTTTCACCTGTGGGCTTCTCCAGAGCCTATAAGAACAACTCTTTATTTGTATTTCAAGGTGAATTTTAATATGTATGAGGAGCAAGGAAGGGATGGCTACTGTGACTAAAGCAGTCTGTTTGTCTAAATGATAGACATATCACAGGCATCCTGAGGACAACTTTCCCTTATACACGTTGACCTCCTGCTGATCTGAACATTTGGAAGTGTATCCTACTCTTCGTAGAATTCCTCCTTCACCTCTCTGCTAAGACTGAGCAAAACTCTTCTCCTTCTCCTCCCATGGGGCTACCTCTCCACCTGCAGATGACTGAATCCATTACTCTTTAACTCAAGGCTGCTCAGATAGGAAAGGTGTGTGGAAACACGTGTCAGATGAGAGTCTTTTCAACACAGGATGTAAAACCACATCTGTGCGAATTACGTGAGTGTAACTGGGAGTAGCTAGAAAGCAAGGTACTAAATGGAACATTAGGAAAGAATTAGAAATACCAGTATTCATTAACTACATTTCCATACTACAGTCTTGCTGCGCCAAAGTTACATCTAGATGAACCTGTACAGGGATGGTACTGAATGCTTAGACAAGTTAGAGGTTGGGATATAGCATTAATTCCCAGCACTATTTTAGTCACAGGCAGTGACAGATGATGACTGAAAAAATAAAATCTGAGAAAGACCCTCAAAGATGTTTGGTTATCAGATACATATCAAACTGACAAATTTTATGGAATACCAAACTTCTTGGCAAGCCTTACAGTATTAACTTCGTCAAAAAACATTTTTATGGAAGATGATCCATTGCTAGCATGTTCATTAATAAAACTTGTAGAATGCTTCTTTACTTGCTGAAGACAAAAAAAAATAAACCTCATCTTGAAACAAAACAAAACTGAAAGAGATTGCTTCTAAACTTCTGGAAATCTGTAAATAGGAGCAAAACCAGCAATAAAACCACAGCAGCTCTCTTGCAGCCTGCTGATGGACTTCTGCTCACAATCACTGCGCAGCTTTCCAGGACAACTTAATTGAGCATCCGAGGCCAAAGCCAAGCAGATGTCTCTGAATTTAAGCGACAAGAACTAAAGGTGATTTTTCATCTTAGAAACCAAATATCAGAGAAGGGAATACCTGGGGCAGTCACTGAGGCTGCAGTTCCACAGCAGACCAAACCTGATTGCCATCCCCTCATGTCCAGCTTCTGCACCCACTCGCTCCTGGCCATATATTTTAATCTTCCTTTCACATTGATTCCCACCAGTGGTCACATTTTTCACAAAGCCATTTCAACATGCAAAGTCAGTGGGAAGCTCATTGAACTACCAAAAGCAAATAGTTTTCTCACAATATTCTCTGGTGACAACAAATGCTGAAGAGATGGCAATAAGGCCTGAAATTGCTTCTGGGATTTTTCCTCCCCGCTGCCCATCCCACAGCAACCAGAGGGAAAAGGCAGAAATTGTACTTAATTTTGGAAGCAGATCTAACTGGAGGCTTCTTAGGTGTGAAAGCAAGTAAGGAGGGAAGGTTTGTCCTTTAGCATTGTCCAGAGTATGAACTGTAAGAAAAAGCCAATCTGTTTTCACTGATTTTATCTCCTGAATCAGCAACCAAGAGCAAGTCAAAGCACATTTAGCAACATCTACCATTTACTATTTGCCACAAAATATCAAAACACACTCTTTAGCAATACATCTAAAAGAACTAAATCACTCTCTCACCAGAAAGAACTTTTCCTTGATATGTTGCAAGACATCAGCATGTGTTTCTTTGCTTTACTACAGAAATATGCAGACTAACGGAGCAAACTGAGTTGGCACTCTGTACGCCTAATGCAAGTAGTATCAATTTTGCTTTGGAAGACAGGGGAAGAACACTCAGGGACCACCACTATCCAGAAACAAACCCCATATTAGTGGAACAGGAGTTGAGCAAGTCAGCCAGGAATAGTTAAAAAGAAAAAAGGCACCTTTTGAATGCAAATATGATTAGCTGTGTTCTTTACTAGTGTAGCTCAAATTGTGGATGCAGATTTTTTTCCATGTACCATTTGAAGAATTCGTTGATTCTTTGTGTTGCTATTTGTGGCAGAGAAGACTTCATCTATTCAGTTTTATATGTATGTGATAGAAATCTTACAATCAGAGAATGCTAACAAGCACCACTGCAGGATAGTACTCAAAAGGCAAATAAGATCAGCTTCAAAGGCACTTATCTTTCCTGGCTCTGTGATTTTTTATACTCCCTGGCCTGCAACAAGGCTGCCCTCTTTCCCACAGACCATCTGTGACCAAACAATAGGGCTGCAGGCTGTCCTCGCTGACACCAAAGGGGGAAAAGCAAGTTAACAAAAAATGGTGTTTATTTCAGTGCTCAACAGTGTATAGTCCTATAGGACTAGCTTATTGCTAAATATTTCTACAACTGTTATTATGTTCATCTCAAGTTTATTTAGGAATGACTATGGGAATAAGAACTGCTTTTTAGTAGCTATTGCATCTCGCTCTTTTCTTTGCCTATTGTGATCACCATCAGTATTTCACATGTAAAACCACTCAGGTACAATTAATCCAAGTAAGATTACAGCGATCACTGCACAGTTTTTAAAGTTATGCAATTGTGTGTGTGTATATATATATATGCACACAAAGAAAACCAATAACCCTAGAGTTTTAACGGAGCAGTTAAACTTTATCAGCCCATCACACACAATGTATTGGCCCCTCTTCAGCGGGCTGGCCAGCCTCTGGATAAACAGTAAAGCTGGGACCAAGACACTCCTTTTGATTTCTTCAGTGGGTTATGAGCAATGAAAAAGCAACAAAATTGCAGAGTGACCGAAGAAAATACTACTCCACACATGTCAAAAATAAAATCAAAATAAAAACCCAAGCAAACAGTCAAGAAACCAAAAGCACACAAAATCCAAACCCAACCCAAGGAACTCAAAGCCATCTTGAGGAGCTAATCACTGTTACCTTTAAGAATGATCCTTACTACAGCACTGAGAAAACCCGTAATTATCAAATAAACTTTTCTGAAACAAAAAATAAAAGCAATTCCCAGCAAGAATAACATTTAAATGAATGGAGGAAAAAGAGGCTGCAAACCTGTCCAAATGAAGAATGCTTCTTTTCTAAGCTCATCAAAAAAAAAGAAAAACGAAAAAAGAGAAAAGACATTTAACTATGTAGTTACAAAAAACTTTATCACACAATGAAATACATCTAGGACTGAAGATATGAAAAGTTACCTCCAGAATTGATTAGGTGCGAGTGAAAGCAATGCTCCAAAAGGTCAGAGAATACAAATTAACACTCTAAAAGGCAACAATCTTGTTTTTAATACCAAGCAGAGAATTCCTCTCTTTACACACAATATTTTCAGTAGTAGCTCTGCAAGTTCAGCAAGTTTCTGCAGGCTACCTTACCTTGAACATTTCACAAAGGACCTTCTCAGAACAGGGAATAACACACAGTGGTATTTTTGGTTCCCAGCATGCTTAGCAGCGTGATTAATAATATACATTTTTCTCTTAACACTGAAAAATAAATTCATAGCCTAGCAAGCTTCCCTGACTATGACTCTCTGCTCTCCAGACATTGGAGTAATGTTATAAAATCTCTGCTCATATGTCCCCAGAGATGTTATTACTGGTTCTGTTCATTTACCTTGCAGAGGTAAATGCTGATCAACAGAACAGAGGTGGTCTGTTAATAAAGCACACAAGCAGCCCCATTTCTTCTAGGCTGAGAGCATTCAGGTGATTTTTAGCCCACATCATCTCACAAAAAATCTGATTGATTTTCCCTTGATATCAACAGAAATCCCCCTTCCAACTTCGAAAGGAGATCAAACCCAGGAAAGCCAAATCCAAACCCAAGAGACAAAAGCTCAGACAAAAACTCCCTAAAATTTCCAAATTATATGCTTTGCTTTTATGCTTTGTTTCATGCATCTGTGGAAATAAGAGGTCTTGTCTCCTCGGCTGACAGAGAGTCCCTAAAGATACAAGTTCTATATGCTAAATTTTACTTGTCTTGATCCAGGACAAGCTATTCCATAGCAGGCTTGTGAGGTGCTAGGAAGAAAGCTGGTAGCAACCCTCCAAAAAATCAATTCTAAAATAGAGTTGGCATTAAATAACACAAATTAATTCTTTCTACAAGTGTAACCCAAACAGTTTGCTTCCACAAAATATCTTATCTTAATGTTTTTAACTAATGCAGTCAGAGGGTTATTTATCATAATCTGTAGTCTTAAAATAAATGAACACTGGAATTTTTGAGGGTTAAAGAGTGCCGGTGAACATTACAAGTGGGAACAGGAGTATCGACCAGTTCATGAAACAGGATACCATGGATGGGTGTAAAAAGACTCACAGGATTTTACTCTTTTAAATTCTGTCAATTGGATTTGTGATAACAGTCACAAGAGATGTAGCAGATTTCCTGGAAGCACATTCCTGCAACTCCTTGTAAGAATGTTTGTTGCTAAGCTTGGGAATAATCTCTTCAATGTGAATGAAACAACAACAAATGTTAAGTGTTGTTGTTAATGTTAACATGCATTCTTTATAAATAAGGACTTGAGAAAGCAGACAGAACACAAAAATGTGGGCTTTGCACAGATGATGCAAATATGAAAAAGGACTAAACCCCTGGATTACGACATTTTGAGTTACAGCCCTATTTTACTCTACTTTTCACAGATCTTTAGGCCTTAGAAATGCAAGCAGATCAGCATCAGTTTTTGTTGTTAGCCATTTTTGTCAAAGACACTTGGACTTATTTGAGCAACGGCTGTCCAGGTGAGCAATTGCAGACATGCTTTCCTTCAGGAGCTGGCGAACAAGCTGAAGGGTAAATTTGGAACAGGGCAGCTCAGCAGGGGAGTCAGTATGTTGTGGCAAAACCAGCAGAAGCTATCCTGGAAACCAACTGTTTTATGGATTTGTTGTTGTTGGAGTTGATGTGCAAAAATCACACCAAATTTAGCACAATATTATTGTCCATGATTTAAATCCGGAATCCAGTTAGCTGTAAACATTTTATGTTTGTTCAGCTAATTAATCCTCTAATAGCTGCAGTATTCAGATGAGAAGCTCGTGAGAATAGATATGCAATTCATTTTCCAATATTCCATTTGTGCCAATTCCATAAGACTCCATTTTGCAACCAGCAAAGCTCATAGAAGGGGAGACCCTAGATTAGTGGAGAAAGATAAGCAGAGCATTTCCCTTGGTAGCAGCAGGAGGGGTTCGCTGTATTACACCCAAGGATGCCAACCGCAATGCTTGGGAAGACACAGGAAGGAAAACTATTTATTTATAAACTCCTGGAGCACAGTAAAGCAATGAGAAATAGCCAATACAAACTTGCTGAGGACAGATCAGGTCACAGCAGTCTAACTCCCTTCTTAGACAGGATAGCTGGCCTAGCAACGAGGATACAGCAGGAGTGACACATCTAAAGTGTCCTCAAGCCATTTGATTTGTCACAGGGGACAGTCCCACACAGACTCTACAGCAGCTTCCCCCACAGGGGAGCAGCACAAGCAGGACCACAATCAGCTGAAGAATCATAATGGAGCCACAGTTATCAGTGACCTGCTCCTGTGTCAGCCAGCTGTCTCCAGTGGGATTACGTGGTGCCTACACTGTATTCTGCCCAGTCTATTCAGCAGTTTAACATCATAAAAAATTGTATAAATTACCCATAAGAATTTTCAGAATATTACTAAAACAGGAGGAGATGTACTTGGGAAGGGAGCATTTAAATTCAAAGGGTTCCTGAAAAACTAGGATTTAAGAACAACAGGACAAAGTTCAAGCTAGACACATGCACGATGAGCCCAGAGAGCTGCTAACAAATCCACTCACACAAAGAGAAGAACTCAGTAAGCAGGAGGTGCAGCAGATCACAGTACGAGCCAACAATGTAACTCTGTGTGATTGTTGAAACACGATTTTAAGAGATGAAAGGAACACTATATGCAAGCAGTAGAGGTAACTAATCCACTCTTTCGAATGCTAGTGTCTCTCAGCTGGAATACAGTACCCAAATTTGAGCTTCAAGCTATAAAAGCCCAGGCAGCATCCAGAGAAAAGCAAGAGAAATACCAGAAAATATCCTGAAAAGAAAGACTGCATTTGTTTGCAACACGCACAAACAAATATTTTATTAAAACTTTTCAAGGGCCATTTCAAAGCCATGCTCCATGAATACTGTGTACCTTATCTTGGGTGTATTTCAAGTGATACCTCAGGTCACTTCCAGGCCCCATTTCTATGATGCTTTTTCTGAAATATTTCCAACAAGCCAAACCAAACTCCAGCAGTGCTTTCATTGTATAAAATAGATGTAAGAGAAGAAAGGCTTAGCCTTGCAAAAGATAACAACTGAAATACACTCTCTGAAACTGAAATACATACTCTCTATAATTCAAAAGTAAAAAATGAAAAATCTGCTTAATCTCTTCCTAATCTAAAATTAAACTGTGTAACATTCTTCTCAAGAGGAGCATATCAAATCAAAGAACTTTAGAAAGCAATCGCTCCTAGTGTCCCCACATGCTACAGCAATCAGAGAAATTAAAGAAGATGAGGAAGGAATGCTACTTTGAATTCAGATTTAATAGCCAGTAATCGGGGGAAAACTCCTTCTATAGCTGCAGAAAAAATGAAATTAATAATAATACCTGCCTTCCAAATCAACCAAGATGCATAGTATCATATAATTATAATGAAGGACTTCAGAAGATTCAGAAAAATAACATTTAAAAATATTTTGACACTCTGGCACTGACCTCAGCAGACGGAATTGCATTAGGCTTGTTAAATGCCAGCTAAATCAGGCTTTCCACAGGAGATCACGTGCCTACATCAACTATCTGTGAGAAACTGAAACTCACTTTCACAGTGCTATGATTAATTATGAATAAGCTTTACAAAACAATTTTAAATGACATCTCTTTTCAGTTCAGTGAAAGCTAAGAGATGCTTGAAATGACTTTGCTTGTACAAGCTATACATTATCTCTACTGTAAAACTTGCAGGAAAAAGAGTTTCCCCCTATGTACCTACAAAGGAGTGATAAAATGCCAGAGAGACAATGTTGCTTGGGGTTTCTTTGGAGGTTTTGTACCAAAAATGAGCTGAGTGGATCACACTGGATGCCATGAGGGCTGGATGGTTTGCCTGGCTTTGCCATTAACTCAAAACAGCATCAGACAAAAATCGCTGAATGGAGAACCCACTCCTTTCTTTGAAAAATAAAATTAGTGGCACTCCTTACATTTTCTGAATCCTTCCTTGTCTATGAAGGAAAAGTACTATTTTAAAGTACCTTATTTTAAGCAATTCAACATCCCCTAGCCAACAAACCTAACTGCTCAAAAATAATCAAATAAAATCCAGTTCCCCCAGGAAAGATGAATTTGTTACTGTTTGTAGCATGCTTTGGAGGCTTGAGACAAAAGACACCTCCAAATGGTAAGCATCGGTTTCAGGAGCAAAACATTTACACAAAGCCTTTGTTTTAGCACATTGGAACAAAAGGGAACGCCTGCAAATGGAAGGATTGGTAAAGTCCCTGCTGATAGACCAAAGGGTGGGGTAAGAGTACCCTGAATCTGTGTGAGCAGGGCCAAGTGTCTCTCAGCCAGCTGGGTGTTGGCAGCTGCCACCTGCAATGTGCAAAGCTGAGGCGCTAGAACGAGGTGGCACTTGGCCTGCATCATCTGTGCCTCTGTGGCCTCAACAGCAGATCAGAACTCTTCAAGTGCTCTCAGACTGGACCAATGTCATCTTGTAAGGCACTGAGCCTCATTTTCAGCTGGTGCAAGGATTTTAACGGAGCTAAGAATTAATTCAGTTGAGAATCCTGTATGTTGTCACTATCTCGAACCCAAAAGTTAAAATAAAACGTGGCTAATGGTGACTGAAGTTTATCGTTGTGAAAGTTGGCATTTAGATATGCTGTAGGTCTGATGCATTCCAGAAACTACAGCAGTAGCCAGAACTACATTACAAACTCAGTACATCAGCTCATGCATTAATAAATCAGTTGGATGATGCATTTTTTGTGGCCAGGTCATTGTGACCATCAAAATCAGCTGATTAGGTTTAATTTCAGCTAAAGACCAGTGCTGGTTTTTGAAGTGGTGTTATCAGGTCCAACTCAGAGTATTCTGAGTCTGAAAACGTAAAGAACAGACATACCTCTGTCATAAACCAACACATGGACTGATGAAAATAAATGCCTTAAATAATCTAATGGGAGAGAAAGGGTATTTCTCACCTTCACTGCTGATCAGTTCAGCATGTGTTTACTCATGTCACTCCTATGCACTCTGGAAGCGTAGATGAGTGTATGACAGGAGATACTATGCTCTGCTAACCAAGCTCAGTGACACCTGCCAGGGTGCCTGGTCACCTCTGAACTTCCCCACGTCAGTCAGAGTGAGGATGATTCTCTTGAGATCAACTATAAAACGGAAGGATGGAAGGGCAGGAAGGGCATGTCTGCATGGAGATAGCACACAGGGCTGCAGTGAGCATGCCAGCACCTGGCCGTGCCCTGGGGAGCCTTTCCTTCTGTTGCTGCTCTTGGGAAAACCATTCCTGATACCCACGTGCTCATCATGCCTGACTTGCACCTCCCACATCATCAGCAACAGGGAAAAAACATCCAAAAAGAAAAGAAGAAAAAAAAAAGGTAAAAAACCCCACATCAAAACCAAGAAAAACCAATCCCACTCAACCAACAGAAAAAACCTGAGAAGATATTACCTTGCACAGTGGGAAAACCTAAATGCAAAGAATTATGTGCTGGTGACAGATGCATAAAGTAATTGCTAAAGCAGAGGAGGAACTTGGAAGCACAGGTCTTAATAATTTTCAGCATGAAATAGTGATTTTCTTTTTTTTTTTTCTGTGTCTGTTTGTCGTGATGACTGTCTCATTTCTGTAATTACCAAAGGTGCCTTTCTTGGTCATGTTTTTCTCATCACAGCAAGACTGCAGTGCTAATGAGTTTTTCCTAACAGAAATATACACTGGCAGTTCTTCAAACTGTAAACTGGAGTGAAGGCATTTCTGTTGTGAGAAAACCTCAGCACAAAATCATAATCTACCTTGTCACCCACTGGTTATGAGAAAAGGCGAGTAGAGAGATGCGGGGTTACTTGAAGGAAAGGTTACTGTTTGTTTTGGTTTTTCTTTAGATAACTTTTCTAAACTATTTCATTCGATTTGTCAACAACATCCCTGAGATGTTTATAGTAATTTGTGACAGTATCCACTACATTTTGAAACATTGTGGACAAAATAGGAAAAAAAATTTCCATTTAATAATTTAAAAGCAAGCTGCTGATTAAAACAAAAGAATGAGTAGGAATTGTAACTTTTCAAAACCTTGAATCAGCAACACATTATCAACGATGCCACACCATGTGACATAGGTCTCATGAGCTTCAGGCTAGGCTCAGCACAGCACTAGTTTCCAATACTTTTCCCATACTTTTATCCAGCCAGCCTAACCCAGGGTGTAAGATGGTGGAGCACAGAATTTCTAATTCTCTCTAGTTTTTTGCTTTGTGTGGCATTTTGCTACCAAAACAATAGAGCACAGCCTAATATACTCGTTATTCGAAATAAACAAAAATGGATAAAAGCACCACAATGCAGCACGGGAGACCAAAACAACCCAAGGAAGGAGATGCATAGCAAAGAAAACTTCATCCAAAAACAAACTGTAAGAGGCAGGGAATGGTTTTACCTGAATTATGTGACAAAGAAATGCCAAAGCATTCGCACGTAAAATATGTTCAAACAAATTCTCAATAAAGGAAGGATATGACAAAAAAAAAAATATCAACCCCTCAGTATTTCGATGCCACATGCCGTGCATTTTCTCGTGCCACCTTACCCTGATGTGTGAGAATTGTGCTCCCACCTGTACATGGCACATAGCCACAAGGTAAGAACCCACTAGCTGAGGCTTTCTTTAGAGTGTGTGGAACAGCAACCAAGTTGTGGTGCTTTTCCTTCCCCCCGATCTCATTTGTCACAGCAACATTTATTTATTCTTCCAAGTCAATCTTCCATAGAGTAGCTTTTTGTATCTACCAGGAAAACAACGTGTCACTGAGACAAACAGCATTGTGATTCATTCCAGAAGCAAAGTTCACTGTCTGCTGGCCCTCAGCCCAGATCCTGAAGTGCCTACACTTATTTTGTAGCCTGCACTACCATAAAAGCAATATTTTATTGGCAGAGAATTCCAATTCTCGTACTCTTAATGTACGTCTAGCTTTTTATGGCTGCATAATGTGTGCAAAATTCGAGTTTTTCTTCACTTCCTTTTCACTTCAAACCAATGAAACACATCCTGGCTGCAACACCAGCCCCTCTTCTTTCCAGAAGTATTCTGGCATCCTCTTTGATATGGTTTTTCTTGGAATAAGGCCTGCTTCTCAAACACGTTCACCTTCTTCCACACTATCACCGTCAAAGACCTTTTGTAACAATTTTCATATAGTGACTGTATAAACCACTTTGGGATCAAAGAGTTTTGAGTTGTCTGTAAACAAGAAAGATGCTGAAGATTTATGTGGGAAATTTCCAGTGCTTTCCAACCTGGATTTTTTTTACTTGAGTTGCTGGGTATTTCCTTGAGTTACTGGGTATTTCCTCCCAGAATTAGGAATAGTTGGTTTCTTTTCCACAGCTTCTGCTTTGGTCACATGAGGTGGCTGCCTGAGGCTTTGGAGGATCCTCATTCTATTCTGGGACACCAGAAAAGGCAAGGCTGTGGCCACAGAGAATAGCTGAGAGCACCAACTCATACACTGAGCTTTCATGGAACAATCAAGCTATAAAGAACCACTTGAACATAAATAAAGCAAAACACAGCCCCCAAAACATGATAAAGCTACCAACTCCTCTCCATGTTACGCAAGTCTTCAGCAGTTTTTAGTACAAGACAAATAATGGTTCATCATTAGTGCGAGTATCAAGGGATTCACCAGCAATGACACTTGCTTCAAAGGAAATCAATGTTCTTTTGTGATGTGACCACACATATTTGTGTTTAAAAAGATGATTAGAAGTGGATATAGGGCCCAGGAATGGAGATAGGCCAAGGAAAACCTGGCTTAAAACTTGCAAACATTAAGCCCATGCCAAGTAATCTGCTTAACCAAGGAAAACCCCAGCAAATTGACTATTTCCTGAAAAGTGTACAGCAGTTCTACAGACAGAAATTCCCCTTCTGACTTGCAAATCAAAACACTTTTCAACAACAACAATGACAAAAAAAGGAGCAGACTTAGTGCAAGTAATTTGAGCTCATTATTCAGCATCACCAAGAGTTCTACACAATGAAACAGTAAAGCAAGGATAGCCTTGCCAAATAGTCGCTGTTTTCCAGTTTTTACTACTGAAATAAAAGTGCTCATGGTTGGAAGTGACTAGTCACGGATGGAGATGGTTAAGAAATCAAGAAATATATTTTTCATCTTCCACTTCCATGCTTCAGAAAAATAAGAACATTCAAAGCCATTATAGACATGTATCAAACCAGATCCAAGGCAGATAAAATACAGCTCACTCACAAAGTAATCTACAGCAGAACCAGCAAATGGACTTGGTCCCAGCTTGTGTCTTCAGACACTCCCAAGATGACATTGTTTTAATCAGATTTATCGTAATGTTATACAGTTAAACTGTTAGAGTGCATGCGTGCCATACTGTTCCATAATTGCTATGGGTAGCAAAATATTGCATTTCTTTGTAAAGGACCACCATTCTGCTGTGATCTGTTGCACCTGGAGAACAGGGGATTGTAGTCTTTGCAGAGCTGCCAACATGGGCAAAACTCTGTCATCAACAACACAGCTGTTTGTTGTTCAGGTGACCAAAACATTTACTGCCACCCTGAAAATTTCCACAAATGGCCATGCTTGGCTCTTGCCTGATGAGTCCTAGCAGAGACAGGATCATGCAGGTTGTGGCCTAAGGTCTGCATCTTTATTTTACATGTAGTACTTCTGAGAAGCATTATGAAGTATAATGTAATAAAGACATTTAATGCCATCTAGATGAGTATGATAAGAACTTCTCCAACAAATTGCAAAAAAGCAATGGAAATCACTTAATCCACAGTGCCTGCTTAATAACAAAAGAAAAGAGGTCACACGGAAACCACTACGGAAGAAAACATTTTTTTTTCTCTCTGTGTCTCTCCATGCTTCTTAAAAATTGAGTACATAATTGCACAGGTGCCACAGGGAGGAACAAGTGTTTGAAGTCTAAGAGCAGCTTTCTGCATGACACAAGCTATAGATAAAGCCTGAGTTTAAAATATAACACGCCAGGGTCGCTTCCCAAAGCACCGTCCAAAACAGCAGGGCCATCCCATCATTTACATGCACATGGATTAACCACTGAAGTGAGTTTTTCCCAGTATGTTTTGTCCATTTTTAAAGAGCCTAAATGCTGCAATTAGCTCTAAAACCCAAGTCCCACTCTGTGGTGTAAAGCCCTGGGCTAATGCTCTGCACCGCTTCCGTAACTCAGCGAGTGCTTCTGACTGCATCGACCTGCACCACACACGGGCAGGACTCAGAGCAGCATGGCCAGGGGGACCTGCACCACAGGGAAGATGTGCTCTTACACACTTGTGAGGAATTATCAATTTCCACTTCCTCTGCTGGACATTAACCTATGATCATAGTACCAGGGATAGCCAAAGGGAAATTGATCTCCACTTTAAAGGAAAAAATTAAGATAGTATCAGTCATACTATACATATTTTCCTGACATATTTCCACATTTGTCATATTTTTAAGGTTTAACTGACAAACATAATCAAATCTGTCTTCCATCCTATTGTCGTTGTCAGAAAAAAAAGAGGCTCTTTTTTGTCAAATATGGAAGATGATTTCTAGCAGTTTCTCTTTCTCACCAGCAGTTTTTTAAACAGGTTGTATTGGGCAATCAAAGACAATCTTCAGAAAGCCACAAGTCAGACATCACGAAAGTATATTCTGGGTCTTTTTCTAGAGTGCTTCCTCTTTCCTACTTAAAATAAAACTGAAAGGGAGCACAGTTTTATTCACCCAAGAACTATTTCCTCAGAAATTTCACTACTTGTTAAATTATTTTAAACAAAAAAAAATTAAAATTCCCACATGTTCAAAACCCATGGCTATTCTTTTTCACTTTTGTTTTAACTATTCCAAGCTTATATTAAAAATAAAAGCCTTAACATGAAATAATGCTTAGGTCCTACAATCCTTGAAAATCCTCTTCTAGGGTAGTAGTATAAATTAACCACCTTTCCAAGGCCAGGTTACTGCCCATCTTGTATCAGACCATGCCACTTGGTACGTTCTTTCTCACAGCAAGCATCTGCTCCCTTTTGATAAAAAATAACTAAAATCCAGTAACAGTGCCCTGTTCTAGGACAGAATCAATGGCACTGATGAACGATAGCAACAAACCCATACCAAGCAAGAGCAGACACTAAAATAACTTTTAACATTATAATGAAGTGCAAGTCAAAATATAGCCACTATGCAGATACAAAAAAAAAAAAAAAAAAAAAAGAAATTAAATCCATATTCACCATATTCATATGTTGCAGCAGCCTTGCCAGAGCTTAGAGATAATGCACAGCAAAATTAAAGTGCAGTGGTAACATTCAGAAACCGACTCTGTCGCTAAACATTTGTAGACAATCTTTACATATAAAAAATGGAGGCAAAAAAAAGGGACTCCTTCCAATGCCGGTGACTTCCAACGGCAAAAGAAGTCTGTGTTCACAATTAGAAGAATGAGTTACAATCTAACCACATAAGACCCATCTTTTGTTCAACAGCACTCTTACAGCTTTCTAGGGAAGTATAGTGCTTTCTAATTTGAAGCCTGCCACATAAATGGGTTTTTAGAAAAAAAAACAAAGCCACTTGAGTTCACCAATAAACAGCTCTTAAACAGTGAAAAAAATATATTTGGGACATCATAGTGTCTCTACAAGGAAGATGCAGAAGATACATAAGTGCTATAGCCTCTAATACCAAGTTTTTAAAAAATATCCTCCAGAATTCTGTGATTTCTGTGGGATTTCAACAGCTTTTTTCTCTTTTCCTCCAAATCATTGTAACTGGGTGAATGATGAAAAAATCCCATGAGAACTTCTTTACTCCCACAGTAGTTTCCCACTTCTCCAAAAATAAACACACCATTATGTTTTTACCCTTGCTGTAGGTTCCACTACACAACACTCTGAGAGGGGTGGGGGTTTCCACCCTGCAGACAGACGCCCTGCAGCACCAGCGCTAGCAGGAAGCTGCTCTCTTTACAATAAAAGGGAAGCTGCCTGTCTGCAGAGTTCTGAAGTCACAGCCTACGTTAACCCTATATGGGCACATCCGCCTTCCCCAAAGTCAAGTGAAATACATCCAAGAAGCTGAACGAGGAAAGAGAGTAACAGCTGATCGCATCCACACCTGTGCCTGACACAATTCAACAACTAAAAGCACATCTTGCTAGAGTTGGAAGCCAAGACAAACTTTGCCTCGGAATACTTTTGGTATTTAAAGCACGTTAGGCTTCGCTGAAAAAAACCCAGTCTTTACATGGAAGCTTCATAAAGGTAGCTGGCCTCCTGGTAACCATGCTTACTAATAGCCAAAACTAAGCACAATTGTATGGCTCCTGCTGCTTTAGGTTCTGATGGCATCTGCAGCAGAGCTTGGAAGGCCTGCCAGAAGATTTCTTAATATTTATAGAGAAGCCATGTTCATCCTCAAAGCACTTGGAGGAGCTCTCCCTAATCAGGAACACATGTACTGTTTAAAAAGAACCACAAACAAATAAAAGAACTAGAAAAAACCCAACATTTTCATTTCAGTTCCAGCATGAAGTGAAGCAGCACTTCTTCAATGATATCATTAACACATAAAAATCTTGCATCGTATGAAATAGAAGAATGTACATCCAACTCAAAAATGCATTTTTAATATTTCTTGCTTACTTCCTATATTTCCTTCTGTTTTGATGATGAAAATCAAAGAAATAATATTTTGCTTTGAAAACACGCATTTTGAATTAAAATTAACCCAGAGTTTAATTAAGAATACAGGGACCCTAAAAGTTATTTAAAAGTTGGTTTTATGCTAAGAGTTTGATCAAGTACTAACTGAAAACAACATTCATTGGTAACGCTAAAACACAATTCAGACTTGAAGGTACAAGTATATGAAGATGAGTCCTTAATTCCTTATGGCCATGAAGCCTTTACCACCCTCATAACTGACACCTACCCTACTTGGTGTAAATATTTATACATTCAATCACATACTGAAATGCTTTTGGGAAAATAAGTGTTATTTTTTAGCCTGATTTTCAAGGGAAATGAGTTTTGTGTGCTTATACCGCTTGTTTGTCAAGTTCCTCCTATATTTAATTTTAGCAAGTAATTCAAATTTCTAAAAGGTAGAGGTCTCAGTGATAAACAAATATCTGCTCAGAGAAGAGCAGCTCAGGTTAGTGCCATGGCTGAAGTCAAAGTGCTTCAGCTGTAACAGCCCCCTGTGTCTGGTGCCAGCCAGGATGCTCACAGCTCTGGTTTAATTTCATATTCAGCAAAGAAAAAGGCCTTGAAACTACAAACTGCATCCAAATCAGCAGTACTAATCACAACATAACATTCAGCTTAGTAATGAAGCAACAGTGAATTTCCTTAGAAAAAGAAAAAAAGGGGAAAAAAAAATGCAGGTCCTACTAAAATCCTAGAAGATGGTTTTCAAGTTGTTCTGTGGTGAACAATCTCTGTGTTTACAATAACTACAGTGTGTCTTTGAACAGCTCAAACCTGGATTCTCTTCAATCTATTTTACCTTAGGTGTCAACAGAATAGCTGCCAGTTTCTCCATATTCTTTATTTTTATGTCACATTTAAACATATATAGTGGAGGATATATCCATCATCCTGATGAGACATGATTGTGCTGTCACTTTTCTTTATGCTGTGATCGTATTTTTCAAGAAGGGAAAAAAAAAAAATTCATATTCTTCTATGACCATGACTGCACTAAGGAATAAAATTCTCTATTCCAAGGTTTTTGTGAAACAGTTTAAGGACTAGTCAATTTAGCAATATTAATATTGGTATTTTACTAGAAATAACTTCTTAAAGACTATTAAAAAACTGCTGTCACTGGTGGATTTGAGTTGGGGGGGGTTAACCCTTCCAGCTCTTCCTATTGCCTTTCTCTTGGCACCTAGTATTTAAAATTCTGCCTTTTCCCCTTTTTTGTATACCATAATTTGTGCTATTTCCTTCTTATGATCCTCCCCCCCCCGAAAATCTGCATGCCAAATTTTATTCTTTTACTACGATGCATTTTCAGTGCAAATTAGCAGTGTGTTCTAATAGTAATCCGTTGCACCCCTCATTTTAAGGGGAAGGAGGCAAGACACATGACAAAAATCATAGAGTGAAATAGCTGGAAGTCCACCCACTGGGAAAGGCTGGATGGCAGAACCACTGTGCAATGCTGCTGTAAAGAAATGCAAAGTAAGTATTATTTTACTTTATATGAGCCTTGTATAAAAGGGGTTTTTTTTAATTTGAAAGCACCAGTGTAGGATAATTTATAGTTAGAGATTTATATTGTTCAGAAATCACATTGGGCAGTCTTAGACTTGAATAAAATTTAGTTCAGACATTAGAGAGCAGAAGAATGTATCTTGGAACTATTTGAAGCCAAACTGTGCGCTAGGAAATGCAGGCAAGCACACTGCAGTAACAGTTCATTGTAAAATTCAGTATTGTTGATATTTGCTTTCAAAACACACTTCCCTGCCCCCCATCCTTCCCTTCTGTCGCTTCAGACAAATCTCTGATTAAGGGACTTATTCTGTGCCTCTCAGTGGTCCACTTCTCAAATCTCATCTAAACACACACCTCACTTGGTAAAGTAAAACCATTGCTATTCATCACCAGTGTCCATTGCAGAAGCTTCATCTTCTGCAAGCCTAAACTGAGTGTATTCCACTACCCTCTTCCAAAAGTATCCTAACTAGCATATAATGACACCCCTATCTTCTTACCTTCCCCTTCTAAACCATTCCTTCACATTTCCTGTATAGAAATGCCAGTTCCATTTCCATAAAGTTTCATCATTGTCTTTTACCATCACCTCTGCTTTCTTCCTCATTCGTTACCACTTGTTCTGTTTCTCCAGCCTACTTATTTCTACATCCTATTAAAATTTCTCTACCTTTACACAAAACAAAACAAAAGCCACATCACCACTAACATGATGCCTTCAATAACTACAAACTAAATTACCTACACAGAATATACCTTTCATTATTTACTTATTTGCCTGTGCTTGGAAGATTTTACACTGTAGACATATACAGAATGGAGAGAATTTCTCATTTCTTATTATTACTGATTCAGGTCTCCTGACAGAATACATTTACAATTGTTCCTGTATGATTTAAGTGAGCTTCTGAAGAATTTCTGGTATGCATTGGACATTACGATGCAAAAATCAAGTACAAAGAATGGTCACACATAAATTGATTTTTAAAAAAAATAAACTCCAGAAGTCAAATTCCAGAGTGTTAGTTCCTAGCTGTCAGATGTCCACAGAATACCCTATGTTTCTAGGTAGCTTTGTAGGAGTTTTATATTAAAAAAAACCAAAACAAAACTGCCAAAAAACCCAAACCAACAAAAACCCCCAGAAACCAACAAATTAAGTCATGCTACACCGAAATAAGAATTTTGGAGAAATTTTAGCAGCAATGTTATAAGAAAACAGCCAGTTAGAAATGCCTGCCCAAAATCTACTTCCTTTCCTTCACAACATCTGTACACGGGTCTTAAACCAACATGCCAATTCCTATAACCTCAAACACAGAGGAAACAGCAGAACAGCCCCGGGTTCTCTGCAGCTTAAGGACGGCAGGAATGGAAGTTCCCAGTCAGTGCCCAGCACATGACACCTACGTAATGGAGGGCTGAGGCTCAGAATTTCCTCCCGTGCAGCACCTTCCGCAGTACTTTCGTTTTTTCTGGGTATAATGGTAACGGGAAGCGGGGGCTGCCCGCATTCCCTGCCCGAGCGCGGCCGGAGCAGCAGCACAGCACCGCAGCTCTCGGCTCCCGGGGCAGCACAGGGCAGCGACAGGCTCCGGGGAGCCCCAGCTGCGAGAGGACATGGTCCTGGAGAGCCAGGTAAGTCTGCACAGTGCTATGGGCTCTTCGGTCTGCTCCACGTTCTGCTGGTGCTTTAGGAGCCACGGAGGGCTCCAGGAGAACTCCAGGGACAGTGACTGTGCTGGGTACGGCAGGGCTCAGTCACCCACAGATGCCCAGCCATGCATAACAAAGTGATTTAGTGCTGTGCTACACAGAAAGTGAGTTTAAAATGGTGATGCAGGTTATAAATTCACTGGTTATTCCGTGCATTATGTCATGCTTAGGTCGCTTGTAATGAATTGATACCACCCAGAAGGAAGATTTACAGGGTGGTGGCTTTATGCGATGGTGGTGTGGAGAAATGGAAGCAGAGGTTAATGTTTCATGTTAGTGTGGTCTGTGAACTTTCTTTTGCTCTGGAGTGGAGTAACAGAAAAGACAGAAACATAGATTTGGATGAATATTCACCACATGAGATGGTTTCAGTATTGGGCAGGCAAGTTTAAAGTGATGCAGTACCACTACATCACAAATACAGAACCGAAGTAGGGATGCAGGGATGTTTGAATTTATCCTTTGGAGTCAACCAAGCTCAGGTGATCCCTTCCAGAACATCAATAGTCAAGTTTTAGATATTTGCAGCAAAGACAGGTACTTTTTCTCAAAGATTTCTCTCAGTCCCTCTTTTTCCAAGTTAAGTAGCAACACTGAAAGTTCAAGAGTAACAGGGCATTTGAATTTCAACATGCACCTTCTGTTACCTCATGCAACAGAATAGAAAATATTTTCTGTAAGATCAAAAAAATAGGTTTTATTTTCAAAAAATTGCAAAGGGTTGTTTTTCATTTTAACTTCTGCTACATCAAAAACACTGTCATGGTACCTCACAGGGAAATAAAGGTTTCTGCTGCAGCAAATAAGATCCAATTCTGAACTAAGTTTCTCTGTCTGCTGAATTAAAGCTTTAAGTGGATTGGTAGGGACCTGATGCACATAAGTCGTGCAATCCCTTGAGAAATGATTTTCAAATTAACTAATAAGATATTGCACTGGGAACAGCTTATTAGAAAGAAACACTGAGCAGCAACAGCACATAGCTACTGTGCCTGGGATTTAAAAGCTGGATTTAGCTGTCATGTCCATAATTCTTAGTGCATTGGTTATGTAAAGCAGAAGGTGAGAGGTGGGTTTAGTTTCATGTTACGGAAAATAAAAAGGCTCTACAGAATGTAATTGCAGGATTAGTAAAAAGTATAAGGCAGCTTTGCTGCACTATCAAGGAGCATACAAGCTTTACAGATCAAGGCAATGCATGGAAATCCTTGTATAGAAAACTCAAATAATTGAAAGAGAGGTTGAGAAACAACTTGGTCTTACATTAAAGGACAAAATATATGTTTTCATATTAAAAAGTCATATGTGTAGAGAAGAACTGGGTAAATTTTCATATGAAACTTTAAAGGTTAGTTCCCCAATGAGAGGGAATAATATTCAAGAGCTCTTTTACCAACACTGGTAGCTACTTTAGTAATATCTCTGCAACTTTCCAGATATTCAAGAGATCTGCATGTCACAGGATTTCTATGCATGAGAACATTTTGACAGTAATTGCCATTCATCTTGAGGGGGAAAGGTAAAGGTAAAGAGACAAAGCAAGAAAATGCCTTGAGAATAACTTTTTAGACAGAGAATCACAGCATGGGGACAACACTTAAGAACAGAAAAACTATAAAGGCAACAGATGAGGCAAGTAGTCGAACCTAGCTGGGCAAAGAAAGGGGATATCGTAAGAATTAAGGGTGAAAACCCGTCAGTTTTCATAGTATGTACAACCCTGATCACAGAAAATGAAGTTATCATAAAAAGAATCATTAGCAAAGCTGCCATTTCAAAACTAGAAGGACACAAAAACTTGAGATTGCACACCAGAGTGCATCAGTGAAGTCTACCAAGGTAGCACTACACTTAGGGTAAAGAAGTGCTAAGGGAGGAAATCCCAGGACAAAAGTAATCACTGACTTCAGCCTCATGAAAAAGTCACGTACTGGGGGACAAGTGATCTAGTTTATGTGATTGCAAAAAGGGGCAATTAAAAATAAAATAAAAAAACATTACAGAGAACTGGAGTGAAATTGCTTTGCTTGGAATACATATAAAGACAGTGATTACTGCTTTTTAATGTGTGAAACCAACCTCAGAACTTTCCCATTGAAACAGAACAAGTCACCATTTTTTAACACATATGCTATATTAGAGGAACTGAAAATATGATAAATGCATAAACAGTTCACTTGAAAACAAAGGGTATTAAAATTACTATTTAATGCTTTGACATGGAAGGACCTCTAGTTTCAACCTTTAGCTGCAACTGTCATGGACTTAGATCACCCTTTGTCACACAGCTATCCTTGCACCAGCCCTTGCACAACTTCTGTCCTGTCCTAAGGAGACACAGATCAGCCTTGCTGTCACATCCCATTAGGAGCAAAGCTGATAAAACCTACTGGGATTCCAAGGTGACATCACTTCTTTCATTACATTTGTCACAATATTGATTAGATTAGGTCTGAAGCCCATCTTTGGCCTGCTACTGACCCATCACATCTCCTGGGAAATTCTGCAGAGTAGGAAACAAAATTGAATACGACTGGAACAATAGAGATGTTCGAGATGGTTACAGCTCATGGGACTCACACAGATGTGACAAGCACTGATTTTTACTAACTATGCATCCTAATACATTAATCCCAAACTTGACAACTACATATTACATTATGTCCTTCACAGTAGTCAGCATTCAGGAGCTTAATGGCATGAATATAACCCACCAAAGATTTTCATTACTTTCACTGGAGTAAATAACAACATGGTCAAAGAGCTGCCTAGCTAATTTTCCCTATCAAAATTTTAAAGAGTAAATAAAGAGCAGGTTGGCTTGCTGTCTGTGCAGCAAAGCTTGTATCAATTGTCTCCCATGGCATGTTTAGTTTTGGATGTTTCACTCATGCAGGACAGCTGAAGATTCAGTTCAGAGAACTGCACAGCTGAGCCATATGGCATCCACGTAATCATAGCAGTTAATAGCTAAAGGCTCCCACACCTGCTCCTATGTTTTCAACAGGCTTTACTTATTGGCATTAAACACTTCTAATATAATACATTCTCTGGGTTCATATAGGCCTTGTACGTGTCAGATCTGATAGTTCCAAAGGCAAAAAGGACTACTCTGAATTGCCAAAAAAGTTTTTATATTTAGACAGAATGAAAGTTGGAGATTTCTTTTTTTTTTTAATTCTTTTTCAGTATTAGGTCAGTTTTTCCTGTTTCACATGTGGGCTGCTTTACAAATACCATCAGTAGGCACAGCTGAACTGCAAAGAGCCTGAGCAATAAGTTCAGTAAATGTCACTCCTTTTACCCACACCTTTACCTCCCACATATAACACCCACTCCCTCTGACAGCACCAAACCTATGGTTTGAATTTTCCTTTCTTCTAAGTGTTCCCTCCTTCTCCTTATCTCCACACAGCTTCGAAAAATAGGACAGCTAAGCAATTAGTTCCCCATAAGTAAAATAAACATTCCTATTTGCAGTAGGGAAGCTGTAGCACATCTGTCCTACTCAGTAAAACCCCTGGCAGAAGATGACACAGTGTGATAGCCTGAAAACCTCAGGGTCTCACAAAACAAGAGCTTCCAAGTTTGATTCTTGTATGCTTTGAAGGATAGAGCAACATGAAGCAGAACAAGAACTGTGTATTTCATTCAGTTTAGCACGCCAGGACACCACATCTAGGTGCTTGTTTTATTTTACCTGTAGGTTATTACTGTGCAGACTTCAATTAGGATGCAATAACAGCTTTTACATTGAAAAACTATGGTTTGCACCTTGAGGATGTAAAAAAACCCAATATTCTGAGGATTGCCCAGCAATAGTGGATCAATCTTTTTGGGCTTTAAGGGCTGAAAATTGTGGGAGGAGGTTTCATCCAGAGTTAGAAGGTTTTTTTCTTTGGAAGGGTACAGTTCATCTCCCAAATAAAAATGTTCAGAAGATCCCTTCTTGCATTATCAAACAATATCCTCTAATTATGTTACACTTATGCCCTTGCTTAAACCATTAAAACCCAAGTGGCACAACACCTGCCCTCTTCACACATTATAAAATAATGAAATCCTGAGCACAGACCAAAAGGAAAAATTAACCATTCCTCAACACCATCATGTACAATTAAGAAAAAAAAAATTAAACAGATGTTTCTGTTGCACACCAATATCTTTGTTTATAAAACCCCACAACCACTTACTTTTGTCCAGAATACATGACACAAATCTAAGAGGACATTTGCATTGAAACTCTTCAGTCGTATCAACATGGGAAGAACCTTTCCTTCCTCAAAGAAAGTAATATGCAGTACACGTGTGTGGAGAAAGTAACTTCTCAGAAGTTTTAAACAGCTTTAGTGTCAAATAGACCTTGTCCCACTTCTGTGTTCCTATTTCTTCACCCTCTTTTCTGCATTCCCTCCTTACATGCACTGCTTTCCCAGCTCATCCACACCTCCTGCTGTTGCCCCAGCAGGTACATGCCCTGCCTTGATCCCTTCTCCATACTAATCCAGTATGTGGCCCAGCTGTCTTTGGCAGCATTAATTACACTCCTCTCCTGTCCTGTCAGTTGCTGGCCTCTTCATTACCACTGCTGGCTTCCAGGAAGAGGATTTATTCCCATTCCCCACTCCCCTTCACTCCCCATCACCTTCTGGTCTAAGCAAAGAGATGCTCTGGAGTCCTGCCCACGAGCCTGAGCAAACCTCCAGCTCTGCCACCTGGTACTTTGCAACCCAGAAAGAAGAAACTTTAGCTGAAGGCTGAGATTTCTTGTTCTGTGTAGATCACAGACTGTGACAAAAATGGGCTTGATACCACTGGTTTTGTTTGATGGTTTCTGATGTGCCTTCCCACTAGAGGAACAGAAAGTCAAGGCGTCCTAAAGCTGGCTCTCAGCTGTATGAGTTTGATACTTCGCAAACTTCAGAACGAAGAGGGTGAAGATGCAGAAAGCTTTTTCAATCATTTGGACTATGCACAGCTTGCTTGTGTCAGGGTGCTTTCCTCTCCCTGGTGATTGTTTTAGCCGGAGTCTAAGGTATAAATGTGTCCCCTGCCCAGACTGACTCTCACCTGCAGAGAAAGAGCTTCCAAGTCAAGTTTGAAAAGTACTACAGAGCATGTCAAAAGAAGTGTACAGGAACCCACTTCTTTGAAATTGCTGACATTTCGGAGGATGAAAGAAGCTTCAAATCTCCAGGGCTCCAGCCTTATAGGCACTAAGGAAAAATAAATCTCTTTAAAAAAAAAGAAACAGAAGGCAGTTTCTCTCCTATCTCTGTATTTAGAAGTTCATATATTTAAATCCCTTGAAGAAGAGAATAGTTTGAGAAACTGACAGTGAAAAACAGAAGACTGAAAATAAGTCTGATTTTTCTACTATGTTTTAATTTTATTTTTTAATGAGAAACAGGTTTTAAAATAAATACAATCTGCAAAAGCAATACAATTTATCCACCAAAAGGCAAGAAATTGGGAAAATACCATCTAGAAATAGTCTGGCCAAAATTTAATTTGTTTTCAGGGACTGTACATGTTCATCATCAACCCTAGGCATCCCATTACTGGTTTTGCCACCAACCAACAATAGAATTGCATACTGCTTCTTTTTTTTTTTTTCATTCAAGTAATAGCCTTCCTTACAGGAGAGACTAACTGAATCCTAAAACTAGTAATGTAAATCTCCCGTAGTACATGCAACCCTTTTAGCCAAACTGGAGGTTTGAAAGTAAACTAGAATAGCCCTACTTACAGTGCAGGTAGCTTTATCTCACCTGATGGTGTCTGCAGACTTAGAGATGGACACCATCCATCACTGGCATTGATAACCACTTGAAATGAGAAGCATATTGCTGCACTACCTGGAGTAGATGGGCAAGTTAGGATAGCAAAGCTGCAGGAAACACACTAAGCTGAGGTGAGGTATGACCAGACCTCTGCATTGTGCCCAGGTCTGTGGGCAGAGACTAGGGACAAACTAAAGCTATTGCCAGGTTTCTCTGACTTGTGTCATGAAGCATCCAAAGGTATTTTAGGACTAAAACCAGACAGCAGTACTGAATGCTTTCAAACTATAACCAGAATCTAGTTTGGATGTGTTATTTTATGTTATCTTCTGACCTGTTTGCCACAGGAAAAAAAGGTTTGAAAACCACGTTTGCACACTTAAATGAGAAAAGGAACTGCTATTCCCTTATATTTTTTATTTCTGAAGGTCTTAAGGGAGGAGTGAGAACACAGAGTAAATAAATAGCTTAACAGACTGTAAACAACCAAAGCTTTGCCTCTTGAAAAACTATAGTCTCTGTGATTAATGTTTCAGGAATTACATTAAGGTGCAATAACTTTCCCTGCAGACTGGTGATACCCAGGAGAAAAGATTCTCTGCCTTGAATGAGACCATGAAATTTGATTTGTGTATTCTAAAGCAAGAAATAACCATCTCTTAATTCAGATAGATTTCTTAACCAAAGCAGCATCTTCCTGCTTTGATCACAAATTAAACAATAAAAATAAAGAAGTCAAGCTGTCTGACTGCAGGAAAGAAAGGGAGAATCTCCATGCAGTAGTCCTCTCTCGTAATTAATAATAAATTGACAGGTATTACATCTACTCTGCCCCTTCCAGTATCATGACTCAGAACTGTACTGTAAAAGCCGTGCAAACTGCTAACAGCTCCTTTCTTTAAGGGCAGTTTGTGAAGGAAACTTGTGAACTGAGTAAAGAAGTATTTAGGGCATCAGTCACCGCTGGACTAAGATAACATCTCAGAAACCTCAGGGGTTGCGGAGTTTGCCCTTACTCCTTGGTACTTTCTCACCACTCAGACCAATAACCAGGCATGTGATAACTGACCTTAATTTTTAGGGAGCAGACTCCAGCAGAGTCGCTAAGGATAGAGGAAAATCCATAAATTAAGATTGAGTGCAGCATACACACACGCACAGATGTAATGAGGACTAAACCAGTGCTCCAGGCAGAGGTGCCCTTACCAGGCTCTCCCCCTGGCCAGGGTAAGGCTGGCTCTTCCAAATGCTGCCTTCCCCACTCGGTTCCCATGACAGCAAGCTCAAATTTCACCTCAAGTTTAGCAACTCTCTTCTGCACCATAGTCACTGATTAATGCCATGACCCTTGACTCATTAACCTCAGCAGTAACAAAACAGAAGGCTCTGGGCTTACAGCCCCAAATTTTAAATTGGTTTAAGGATGGTTCTTCCTGTGGGGCAACAGCGGGACTTGCAGAGATGTTTTGAACAAATAAACACAGATAATTTTCACCCCTCTTAGCCTTTTCTGAAATTTAGTAGCAATAGAAAAGTAAACAGGTAACTGTTCCAGCACAGCCTTAAATAATTCAAAGGATCACACTCTGCCTACCTGAAAAATTCAGAGCAGGCCCGGTAACAGTAAACAAGTTTTTAATCAATTCTAAAATCATAAGAATACAGAAGATAGATGACACTAAAACTTTATTTTCTATTGGCAGAATTTAGTAGAGCCTGAATGGTCCTCTCAGAAAACTGAAATAGGAACACAAGTTTTAAATAAACTTCTTCTGGGCACATCTGCAGGGAACAGTTCATGAACAAGCAGCCCTCGAAATTTCTCCTGCCATTTGCTGTTACTGCAGTGCACAAGTTTTAATCACTGCAAGGAGCTTCAGCTGTGCCCAGGAGTTTTGTTCTTCCTGGTGATCCTAACTGGAAAAATCCTGAAATAAGCAGGTCATTGCACCACGGGGACTCAAACAATCCCTGTGCCTCCAGAGGGGTGAGGCCAAGCAGTGCTGCAAAGTGGAAGTCAAACGTTCGGATGGCACTTGTCAAGGAAGAAACTAGGGACAGGTCCGGGCTAGAGGGGCTCTCCTTCCAGCCCATGATTCACCTAGGGCGTGACCCAGGACAGCTGGGGGCTGCAGCCAGCACCCCCTCGCTGCCTGGCTGTGGCACAACACGGCCCCAAGGCACTCCTGAAGCCCACAACACACACAAATCCCTCGGGGACACATCTGTTGGGAGAGTTAACCCAGAGGCTCAGGGGCCTCTCTGAAGAACAAGAGAACACTGGCTATGTTTCAAAGCAGTTCTAATACCAAGCATTGAGAGAAGAGGACTCTTATACTTTAAAACATTGATTCCTTTTGTTTTCTAAGGGCACAGAGTAGCAAGTAGGACTGCGAGGTGGCAGAGCCATCTGGGCACCACCGGGGCGTGAGGCTGGGCTCCCCAGGCAGCTGAGGGAGGCCGGGGGCCGCCCTGGGGGCCGGGTCACAGGAGCTCTCAGAGGGCACAGCCCGAGCACGGTGCATCCTGGCAGGCAGCAGCACCCTTTTCGGCCTTGAAGCGATGGCAAGGAGATAAAAGCCTGCTAGTGTGAAAACAAGCCCGGAGAGTAGAAGCAAACTCTTCCCCTCTACTGAGAAGGCTGCTCTGGAGCCTGCCAGCAGGCACTGCCACCAAACAGCTGGAAGAGTAGGCACGGGCAGGAGCACAAACATGTAGCCTTAAGGATATTCACCACTGGCACCAGGAACAGCTGCTCGTCTGTTCATGTGCCAGTGGCTGAGTCACAACAAGCTGACAGCGTTTGGCACATTTCACCGTCGCTTGCTGCAGTGATGGCCTTTGGATGCATCAGCAGCTTAACTCACTGGCACTGCACTACTGCTCCTGATACCCTCGTCCCTGTGTTCTGACCCAACTATTTTCAATTAAGTTCACTTAAGGCATGGAAAAAAAAATAACCCAACAACCAAGTGCAAGGGGAGCAGAGGGAAACATAGTTGGCTGTGCCCATAATCTAGAGCTACATCTGTAATTCCAATCAAAAAATATTCTTATACATGATTGTCAGGCAGAGAAAGCTACTGCCAGCATTTCATACCCTGGTTCTGAGCACTCACAATATCTGTTTAAATTAGCAAGCAATCAGCACTCACAGCAATTACCATCCCATACACAGTATTCCAGTTGTACATTCTCTCCTTGTTCTTCTCTGCCATGGAAATCTTTATTGCACAGGGCTTGTTTTGGCAAGATATCTCTTTTTTATTCAAGAATTCTATGTACTTTTCACTCAGATTTTCAGATTCAGGCAGTCACTATATCCTCGAGCTGTGTGTAACATCAACATAAAATAACAAACAGAACTCAACAATCCAAACTATTTTCTCTTTCGTAGTAGAAAGTCATTATACATGGTTCCACCAGGAGATTTACAGAAAAATGTTCACTATCAGTTATGCATTAATAGAAAATTACAACTCTTGAAGTGGAATGGATCTAAAGACCAAAAGGAGTCTGAATTTTGCTATTCACTCTGAATTTTGAGCATAACAAATGTTTCCATGTAAGAATGAGAACTGAAACTACCTCGTGTCAAAGGCACTATCAAAACATAAACCAATGCTCAGCTACACTGCATCTATAAAACACCCATTTCTTATCAACTCCCATTCCTTTTCAATTCACATTCCTACATGCAATGAATCTTTCCCCATACCTGTAACAAGAAAAGTCATTTATATTGAGCTATATGATCATAGCAGGACCACTACTAAAACATTTTTCCCCAGACCATGCACAGGAAAACAACTGGATACTTGTTCTGTGCCTCTGACAGAGATCATGTATGATGTCTTTCCCTACTGCTTTATTCTCTCATTGACAGTGACTATTCCTTTCTCATTATGGACAGCATAGATGCAGATGCAGCAAAAAATTCATTTTCGAACCAATGACAAAGAATGCCTTTCTATTTCTGACAACACATGAAATGATACAATTCCTGATGTGGTACATATTCATACTGATGATATAGAATTAGTTAAAAAGGAGCTAATAAATGAACTAATAAAATGTTCCCCAACCAAGCAGGTACCATGCTAAGTCTATGAGGTTTTCACCAAACCTGACGTAAGTTTCAGGAGATAAGGATGATTTTAGTATCTTAGGTGATAATGTAGTTTGGACCAACAGAGAGGACAGAGTCTGCTTCTGTTGAGCTCTGCATTTGAATTTCCAGGGTTCGTTGTAACCCCTGTAAACTCAGCTGGTGTGAACTGAAACAAGATGTTTGAGTGAAAAAACTGCCAGTGGAAACCACTGAGCCTGAGAATCAAAACCAGTGTTTGGACCTGCATTGCACAGATGCCTGATAAGCCTGATACAAATGTTATGTTTTCTTGCATACAATTCTAAGCCCAACTATTTTTTTCACTGAGACCAAGGGTTGGGGGGCCAGGGAAAGAAATTAATTTGAAATAGCATCTCCTAATGAGCAAAGCAAGATCATGGACCCAGCTAGAGCAGGGAAATTACCTTTGCATATTTAGTTTTCAAGAGACGGAGGAGAGAAAGAGAGAAACGCAACTGTGGTCACAGTGGGGAAATTTATGAGAAACGCAAGTTGTGTGGTTCAGGCAGCTCGAGGGAGTGCTGAAAGATTTCAGAAGGTGAACAGATTCCTTTCTCATTAATGAAGGGGCCCTGACTCCAGATCCGCTGAACTCGCTCTGAGTGCAAGGCTATTCAGCTCTCTCCTTTGACTGAAAGCATGAGTCTGTTACTTATGAGCTCTCAGCAGCTTTCCTTTTAATAAGAAGTGGGGGGAAGGGGCAAGAAGATGGCTGGAGGAGGGGAAGGAAAAGATGGGTAGCAAAAACATGCTGGTAGCAGAACATGGGACTTCAAGGGATCTTCAGGACAGGCCTTCGGGGAAAAGTTAAAAGCTTACAAGGTGAGCAATGCCTTTGCTGGGCTGATTTTTCTTTCCTTATTATTCACCAACATATTAAGAAGTAAACTCTGCATCTTCAAGCCACCCTTACATCCTCTTATTTTCTCATAATCTTACCAAATTATTTATTCTGTTACCATGGAACAATAAAAAAAAAAAAATCAATTATTTTTTTCTGTTAGAGATCAGCAGTATTTTAATAATGATAAAAAAGAAAGCCTAAATAAACCAGATCCTGACCATCTTTCCTGCTGCAACAGGGAACATGCAGCCTGCTGTTCTAAATTGTAGACAGTCACGAGCTCTCGTCAGACTTTGTGTGGGCTTGAAATGTTCTTTTAGTCCTTTGCAGCTGAAAACTGAGCACAAATTATCACTAAAAGCATATGAAAAATTATGCTGGGACATTTGCCATAGCTGTACAGGAATGCTCCTCAAAGCAACCAGAGGAGTGAGCAGATTACTTAGGCAGCTCAGGTTTGAAGACTGCACTGACAGCTAGCTATTCCTAGCAAAGGTTACTTTTTCATACGGAGAAGAAAAAAAAAAGACAGACAAAACCTCACTGATTTCTTGAAAGAATCATCAGAGCCCATGAGAGGTGCTTGTTTGTGGGTAAAGGACAGCACAGCAACAGTGTGTCTAAAGCATTTTGTACTTAAAAGGGACCGAATCTAAACCCCAGTTCAAATACTTTAAGCATAAAAGCATTAGTGAATTTTAAGATATTTAAGCATGAAAAAGGCTTGTCTAAAAATAATTTGAAATATCATTGTAATTATTGTAACAGTAGTATAAGCGTTTTGTAATATGAATTGTAAACCATCAAATTTTAAAGACCTGATTCATGGCTTTAAAAGATAGATCATTAGCAGCTGAATTAGTATTTAAATCTTTCCAAAGCAACATGGTTACAGAAAATGCTTTAAACTCACCCACTTGTAGCCAAATGTGTTGAAGCAAGAAGGCTTCAACTGTTGTGTTTGGACTCATCCACAGCTGTAACTTCTGGGAACAGCTATTTTAGTCTTCAGAGGCAAACTCCAGGTTATTTTATTCTACTGCAATATTCCAGACCATTTCTCAGACCAGAGTTCCAACACCCAACTGAGGGTACAATTTTATTTCTATTCAAAAAATCAGCCGTGAATTTACCTGTAAGCTCACTGGTTAGCATACCACAGCAAACAATGATACAAAAAAATTAGAGCTATCACCTTCAAAACTATAGTTGGAAGCATTTGAGTATAATGGACTTCTTAAACATCTTTCCTTTCCCTTTTTAACTACTTCAGTATTTCAAATATGAACTAATTTGGTCAAAATATGAAACCAAAGCACTCAAAAATGAACAAAGCAAGACACTTAATAAAAAATTTCTGAAAAAAAGTAGGTGACTTTAAAGTAAACTACCTAAGTGCCCAACAGGCATGCTATAAATCATTCTTTGTGAGGGTTTTGATTTTTTTTTTTTTTTAAATCAACATATTGCACTATTTATTAGTCAACAATATGAAAAGAAGAATTGAAAGGTGCAGACAAGAACTGTGGTCTATTTATAAAACAAGGGACTAGATTTTCAGTTATAGGTACGAATCTTCCTGTTGTCTACAAATGCTGAATCCAGTTCAAACTGTATTTTGCTAGTTTTCATCTGTGGCCAATGAAGAGACATGAACCACTTCCAGTCTGTAAAAACTTTGGGTTAAACTGAGCAGAGACGTTGGCAGGCAACTGAACCGGCAACTTCCAGATAAGTCCTTCCTGTGTGTATCAACCTGGGAGGTGATTTCAGTGCTGTAACATTTGGAGTGCTGTGCTTCATTCAGTGGAGCTCCTAGGCATGCAGAGTATTACAGAGACAGTATATCCAGAGTTTAAAAAAAAAAATAGCAAAATCTTTAATTTTTTGCTCTTTGGTGAGGCAATTTTTATCTGCATTTCAAACACAATATATATGCAGAATCTGACTTTGAACCAAGTGGATCAATACAATACAGAGGAAAGAAAAATAGTAATAATAAAAAGATGAGACCATTTGGCTCAGTAGTGAAAATAGGGACTTTGATCACAAGCAGCACCAAAGGGAAAGGAAGGATTAAGTAACACTGAGCATCAGCCTTTACTTGGGGTCACTTAGATGAGTCCTGTTGCCTCTAACAAGTTTTGTACTAATATTCAGACCTGCAGCATTGGACATGATAACCTCTAGCACCCCTTCCCTAAGATTACAAATTTATTATCATTTATTTTTGAAAGAAGAAAGTGCAATATCCCAGTATCACTAACAAAACAATATTTCCTCACTCTTTAAAACATGCACATATATATACACCACAAGAACAATGCTAACTTTTGACTTGATGCTCTTTGATGTATGAATATACGAGACAATTGGAGACATTCCAATTATCTCCAGTTCAAAGTTAGGCCAAAATTAGAAGCAGTTATGAATAATGGATTAGGTTTTAGTAGAAATAGCAATGCTGAACAGAATAAAGATGAGAGTTTAGCTTAGCTGTGAATACATGAACCAGGTAAGCCACACTGCTTCCTGAAACAGAGACACTGGAATTGCACATCCTCAGAAGTTCAATTAACAAAACATATGCCAAAACAGTTTTGTGACAGATTATAAATTGTTTTTAGATGCAATTCTGATGTTTTCAGGAAAAAATTAGAAGCCAAAGTTCCTTGTGAAAATTCTTCTATTTCTTTAGAAGGGATTTTTTTTAAGAAATAACCACGCCAAAATCTTGTCATTTACCATAGCACCCAAGGAGTCAATATCCCATCAAAAGATGTATCTTGGAAGGTTCAGTAGCCAACATGGAGATAAACACCAGCTCAGATCAAAGGGTGCCTATTTGCTATTTCCATTCATTGGGAAATTTTCCTGACAAGCTAGCATTTTAATTAAAGAATAAAAAACTTCAAGACAGTAATGCTTCTAGTTGGATAAGCTATTTCTCTTGGATGTCTATGCCACATTACAGAAAAAGATATGGGGTGAGCATTCCACTGCTGCCTTGTATTTCTGTAATGCTACTTTGTGGATTTTGGGAAGATTTGAGCTCAGATGATCATCATGACAGTGCAGATTGGAGGAACGAGAAGATATATATGGCTACTTCTTTGGCTTTTGCACTCTTATCACAGACCTCTTTTCCGTGACTTGCTTTGCTGTCTCCATAGCTCTGTGCAAGTGTGGGCAGTGCCAAGTTCGGCAGTGGCTGGCACTCAGGCTCAGTGCCTCGTTATTCACAGTTTTGACAAGGGTAGCAGACAACAGGCCAGAGACCATCTTTTATGGTTTGTCCCCGGGTTTCTGCATGGTTATTTACACATGCCCTTGTTGAAAACCCTGTGCTGCCTTCCTTCACCAACCTCCGTTTAAGTTTGCCAGTATTTTGCAAACCATAAAAACGAAGCGATTACATAAAACAATCTATGTTCTCTAGAGTTTTAGTAGGAGTAAACAAGCTTTAGCAACAACAAAAAAATTATTTCACTCAATCAACTCACTGGGAACTGCAAAACATAAAGCAGCCATTTCAACAAATTCATAGAACATCCATTACAAAAGTTAATTAATGTACTAGCCAATATGAATTATTATGCATCATGCAATGCTAGGTCAATTCAAGACTTTCACTTACTTTAGAAAATGACTACCAATAAAAAGCACTAGCATATTCAATGCTTTTCATCTTTTGCTTCAAAATCACAATTCCATTCCTAGAACCGACTGCTCCACTTGAACAAACCCTTCTTTACTTCAATAGACGTGGGCGTGAGAGGGGGTAGGTGTTTAACTTCATCTACCAAGGGCATGCAGCAAGACTGTGCTCAACTCACAATGCAGGTGTTTAAAATGCCAGCACTCGAGTGCCTCCCTAGTCTCAAATTTCTCCAGCATCACCAAATTTTTATACCAAAGAAACAGCAGATCCACTAAGGAACACAGAAGTAGCAAGAATGTGATACACCCCCTTTTCTGGACTGGTTTTGCACAAAGTATAATATGACAAGAAATTCCTCAGCCTTCTTATCAGAGTGATTTGGTGGAGGCTAGTGGGTAATCATGGCAGAATTTTGTCTACAATGTTTTTTATTATGGCCCAAATTATTCTTAGAACAACATAAAATGATAGAACATAGTATCTTCAGTAGAAGATGGTCGTGATATGTAAATCTATAAAACACCTCTGCTGAAAACACACAACAGAGCATTTTAGATCTCCCAAATTGAAATTAGGCTGGATTTTATTAAAGAATTTGCAAAGATAACTGTTTAAATAACTTAATGCATTAGCAACACTTCATGTGAAACAAGCTGTATTTTTGACTTTGGTATTATTAGGTCTGAACTAACTCCCAGTGGGATGTCTTGTAAGTTTAGGATTTCTAGCTCGCCTTTGCCACGCACCTATTCTGAGGGAGCCACGAACGAGAAAAGAGGAAATCATAAAATACTCATATGGAACTAGGCTCCTACACAAGAAAAACAGTCTGATTTTCAGTGAACTTTCCCAAATTAACAATCAGTACTGGAACACTTAAGTCATTACGCTTAAGCAGCTTCTGTGGGGGCAAGGCACTTTGAAGATTTTGTCATGTATACAGATTTTAAATAAGTAAGAGAGTACTACCTGGCCAAAAATCTCATATAATTAGCAAAGTTAAAAGGCATTATGAATAAATTGTCCAGGAAATCTGCCAAGACATGCAAAGCTTTTACTTTTAAACTACCTGCTCAAATATCAGTCAAACAGTAGCTAAGTATCAGTTCAGGACACACAGAAGAACCAGGGAGGGACAGGATGGCAGGGAAATGAAATCAATTTTTAATTTTTTTTTCATTCTTGCTATCCAAAATAATTGAAATATTTGTTACATATTTTAGTTTTTAGGCAATATCTGTGTGGATGTAAGCTTCACATAACATTTTACTGTTTGCATATAGAGTGCTACTGTTTTGAGACTTTACAGAGATAAAACTACATAACAGAGCTAACTATACTTTCCTGAGCAAGTGGAGATCACGCTTCTGAACACCACTCAATAATTCCTCATTATGTTTATCGCAGTTATTTCTTAGAGACAGCTATTCATTTCACAAACCCAGCATACATCTCTCTACAGCTTCTCTCCTCAGCTATATCTACAGTCTGGATCTGTTTCTATCTTGTCTAGCTCTGGAGAAAAAAAGGTAGCTAGGAAAGTAGGAAATGCAGGGAAAATAGCACCAATGACTACAGCACTTTCCCATTTCTACAGAGATTACAGACTTGAGATCTATTCTTAAAAAAAAAATCTTTTACCCACATGACCATGGATTTTAGGGAGCTTTGCAATCCCTACACAAATGAAAATAAAAGGTCAAAAACAAAAAAAGAACCGCCCCCCTCCCCCCCCAAAAAAAACCCCTCAAACCAAGGAAATCCACCCACAGATCACCTTAAAACAAGTCTCTAAAGCTGAACTAAAGCAGGTTGTGCCCATGGTATGCACAGCTCCTGCAGACCCGAGAACAGAGTCTAATGTGGAACACAAGTGAGCAACAGAAGGAACAAGCTTCCCCTGGGGAAATAGGATCAGTTTTAAGTTTCCCACATGCTCATGCCTAGGGAATCCCCTTTGAAGTTGCTGGCTGACACGACATCTGTTTCATGCCACAGCAGCAGCTGCAGGGTTGAAATTCAGACTCATCAAAACTTACGTGGCTCTTGAATGCGCTGTATTTGTTTTACACTGTTTGATTCTTCCTCTGATAAGAAGGCGGAAGAATATAAATCGCAAAATTTAAGTAAAATAATCAAACAACCTCCCTAAAAGATATTTAATACTGGCACAATGAACCTGAAAAAGGCAGATAAAAGGGTGCAAAATCCACTAATACCCTCCTGACAAAAATATAAGTGTCCCTAAAAAAGCATTCAACCAGAAATTATTGAAACTTGTTACCCTACGGCTTAGCCAGCTTTCAGGTGAGTGCCAGTCCTAAATGACAAAGCAAACAGGTTCAATGAGCACATTTTTTTTCATCATCAGCTATCTAAATTGTGGCTTGACCAGAACAGACCACAGGGGAAATAAAAGCTCCAGGAAGACAGTAAATCTTTTTCTATTTGTAGTACACTTACATTTATGTCCTTATAAAGATATTTTCATTAAGGGTTGGGCCAAAGTAGCTCAGTCATGTGGATTCTGTGACTATTTCATGTCAAGATGCTTTAGCAAAAAGACTAAGTAATTGTTCAATTAATATCACTAGCACACAGGTGGATCACTGAATTTTTTATTTTTTACTTTCAACGTTTATGCATCTGCAGCAGGGGTTTTTTTCACCTGCAGAACAGTCCTCAGCTTCACCCAGGGCAAATTTGACCACATAGGGCCATGCTACTTTAGAGCATCACATTCAATAGTTTATGCTTGAATAGTTTGAGACTATGTAAAAAAGGATAAACATACATATAAATGAAAAAATAACCTCTGTTCTGTACTACTCAGCATCAATTCAATATATAGGTTGTGATGTGATACTGCCAGTCCTTCCCAGGTAGCTCAAACTAGGCTGAAAAACACTGTAGGTGGTAGAAAAGTGCTTGTAGCTAAAACTAAGTAGGCTTGGGAGCTCATCCATTTGTTCACCAGCTCTTGTCACTCAAAATACTTTCTTAAAAATTCATTTTGAATACTTAATTTGGTGACAGCTTCTTGCTAAAATTATACCATATTTAACTATTTTCACAATACTTCTCCACTTATTTTCCTCACGATATTGTCAAGAGTATCACACCTTGATTCTATTTCAAATAAAGCCAGTGGAATGAAACCAACAGCAGTTAACTGCCCTGCAAAACAAGTAGATTGCAGACTACTCTAAAACTCCCCCAAAGACTGCTGATGAGCTTCCTGGCGGCGTCAGCAAAAGGAGTCCAAGCAATAGATGTTCGTGGGAACTGAATTACTTGCAGTAATTCAGGTAAGACAAGACACATCACATGTTTAATAGAAATGTTTTTAAACTAATACAGCTGCAGGTGAGTTACTGCAAATGAGCTCATCAGCCCAGAATTTCCCTCCATCAGCTGAAAAACAAAACTTGTAGAACCAAAGAGAATGAAAATTGCAGGGAAAAAAAAATTGATCCCATCACTGGTCGTAATGAATCTTCCAAATACCTGTGGGAATGCTGACAATGTCACTGTCATAGTTTCTGCTAAAGCAAACAGAAGGTTGACTAATCAAACTGGCAATTTTGATCTGCTAATTGTGATGCCCTGCAGCTTATAACACTAAAAATAAACTTTTTTTTTGTTGAGCTAGTTAAAAGAAATAGCAACCCACGTGCATTTACAAAAATACCACATCAAGAAGATTGACATCAGCAGACATGCAGATTTTTCTTCCCCTGGGCACCAAATTGCTGATGTATGTATATGCTCCCTTCTTGGCATAATTGATTTTCCCTTTCTGCTCAGTGGCACAGACTTGCAATTGCTGGTGTCACAGCAAGCATGAATATGCAAGTAAAGGACACACCAGCTAGGATAAGTCCAGACCTCCTTCATCTTGAACCCAAACTTGAGCCCAATTCAAAAGAGAATATCAGTTGTTTTTAAATATGGAACTTAAAAAGGCCTGATATAAAATTAACATAGAGTGCATATTACACTAACATGCCTCTCTTATTCCTTGCTGGAGTCAAAACCAGACCGAATCACAAACATTAAAAGCAGCCAAATAGGGTTTTTTGTGCCTTTTCTGCTCTTTCTTAAAAAACGGTGAGAAGGCTCCATCACCTCCTGAAAACACACAAATTGCCATTTATGTATGACAAGTTTTATCAGCTCCTTTAAGCAGAGAAGACCCAGCCTACATCTTTTTCCGAGATCTTATCTTTTAGTTTACTCTCTGACTAACTCTCCTCTACCTTTAAATAAGCTGAGGTCCTCAGACTCCTGTAAGGGATCTCTTGTTACACCCTTGATGCAAAGTAGAAGAAACACCCCTTTATATTTGTATTTTATGTAATCAAAACTGATTGATCCACACCAATCAAGAATATAATAAAGATATTCATGATATATTACAGTATGGTTTCCCAACTGAGTGTACCTTAAATCTTAATCAGCAGTCAAGATAATTCCTAAAAACTACAGATTTCTATGTCTAGAGTACCTATGAAAACCAGGAATTTCACTACTAGTGAAATTCTTTTGGCAGCAGTGCCAAAATAACCATTAAAATTTCAGTTGTTAACTAACAGCCACACAGCAGTATCACAGGCAGTTCGTGTCAGGTTATGTTAAATCTGTTATTTTGGCAGAGGCACAGAAAACCGGGGATTAGCACCACGTCCTCTCTAAATCCTGGGGAAGACCTTTCCCTTCAGTCCAAGGGGGAGCTACGGTACGGAGCACCAGGGAAAGATCTGTTTCACACTGCCCAGCAGAGAGCTATTCTCAGTGGTGTCACAGAGCTGACCTGATGCCAGTGCAAAAACACAGTTTACTCCACAGACACGGAACACAATTTTCACAATCAGTTTTCCCTTTCAGGTTGAACCAAAAACAGACATAGTAGCAAACCACATCTTAAGTTGCTTCTATATTTTCATCTTGTTTATGTCTTAAAATTGCTGGATACCTAACGGGTAGAGCTGGTCAGGAGAGGGTAGAGCTCTTCAGCCAAACATTTTCAAAATGGAAAATGCCATTTTCAAACTACCATACCGGTTGGGTCTGACAAAACTATTGTGTGGAAA
The DNA here is from genome assembly GCA_013398015.1 of Oreocharis arfaki. Classification (NCBI taxonomy): domain Eukaryota; kingdom Metazoa; phylum Chordata; class Aves; order Passeriformes; family Paramythiidae; genus Oreocharis; species Oreocharis arfaki. Next base: position 85,683 of record VZRR01000214.1, read on the forward strand.
GATTCATCACACCCCAGGTGAGAGAGAGGGAGACAAAGGCATGGTCAGTAATAACCACAGACAGCTGCCTAATATGCTCAACCTTGCTTTGAGCTGTTAAAGCTTTGCTCAGTTCAGAACCACTATTTGAAACTCTTTCCTCCCACTCCCCATCTGCTGCCAAGTTATTAATGTGCCATCAAGTTATTCTGCAGCATGAATCTCTGAAATTTAGAAGTCTTCAAATTCATCTAAAAGTGTTTTGAGTACAGCTTGTAAATCTTAAAATTTGTGTATAACAAGGAAATCTTGAACACTTGTGAAGCCCTACAAATAGGACCAGAACCCAAACGTTCCCTGAAGACAGCCACCTGAGGCTTTGAAGCTCTAACTACATTCTACTCCTTAAATTACGAAGTCTTACAAATGGTCCATACGAACATATGTCCACGTAAAAGCCCTATCTAAGGCCATTGCTGTGGAGTTTAATGACTTTTCCTGGACAAATTCCTTATCTCAGGTCCAGATAAAATGGTTCCGTCTATAACCAAGGCCATCAATCCATAAAACCCGTGAACATAATGCACACGTTTAATACAGCATTCCTTTTCAAATTCCAAATGGCAATATCAGGCTGTCTGCCTTAAAGCCTTCCCCAATGGCAAGAAGCAGAATACTCTGCTGTAACTAGACCTGTAAAGGTGGTGGGCAGGGTTTCTGCACTTCTCTCTGGGGATAATGTACCAGTGGAAGAGAACATAACATGAAAACAGTTACCCTTTATACCCCAGCTACCGGCAAGGCCTGTAGAGCTCTGGGTAACAGCTCAGACTCACCCTCCAAGTAAGAAACAAGGCTAGGCAATAAACCCAGCAGTGCTCCAAAGACCTAAGCAATGCTCTATGTTCATCCTACAGTGTACATAAGAGGGTGGGAATGGACAGATGAAGACTCGATCCCACACTCGTATTTAATCAACACCACGACCAATGCCATACATGATTAGGTTAGTTTTCAATGACAATTCCTCTGGCTTTGTCCCTCTTTGCTTCCTTCAATGCAGATGCCGGGGCTTTAAAGCATGTTGACATAGTCTGTTAAATGAAACCAAACGTTTATTATTAACAGACTCGTGTGGAAGGTGACCAAGTGAGTGACTCGAGTAGCTTGACAATGAAAGCTCCAAGGACAGCATTTCTAGGAGAGTCCCTTTGTAATTGACTTTATAGCCTCAGATCAGCATTAATGACATTTGTAATGACTGATTTTTCTTAAGTACAATTACATTTTAAATATGCACAGAGGCACATTTGAACAAGTTGTTTCCAAAATGCTATTATCTAAGACAAGCGGAAAAAATTCAAGTTTCTTCTTCCCCAACTCTCTTTATAATCTTCACTCTCAAACTGATCTCTCCTCCATTTTCATCCATTTTTCTTTGCTAAAATTTCTTGTTTTTACCAAGCTATTGGCCAGCAATTTTCCACTCAAGATGAGATGTAACTGTACTAGGAAACTGTATTCCAACACAATAATGCAAAAACTTGCTGCCCAAATATAAGAACACACAAAGTAAGTGCAACAGTGTGAAAACATCCTTATCAGCATCTCACAGATGGATACAGAGGGCACAGTGGGATTAAAAAATTTGTCAGTCAAGTGTCCATAGCACAAGCAGGAATAGAACCCAAATACTGGAAATGTCAATCCAGGTCATTAATCATAAAATAATGGAACTTGTTAGGGCGATGTTAGCCAGCGTGAGAGAGGCTGAAGCAACCTTGAAGGTTGAGACAGTCACAGCGTGGCTGCTGCTGACTCACTCTGCAGCAAGATGCTGCTCTGACCAGCTCAAGCGAACCACAGCAGTGCTACCTCAAAAGCAAGCAACAGAACAAGTACAGGCTCTGCTGATTAAACTCACTCTAGGGTCCACCCACCAGTTACGTGAGGCAATGCCTGATGGAAACATCTTCAAAATGCAAGCAATTTGCTGAGGAACAGAACTTACATAACTACAAAAACAATTAGACCTCAGAGAGTTTCTGTATCAACAGATTTCAACACTCAGAATATAGAGAGCTAAAGGTCATCATCCACACTTTACAGAAGGGGAAATGAAATGGAATGATAACATGATTCATCTGTTACATGCTGTACGAGCTGAATTTAGGCCTTCAGCTCCTCTGATTTGTAAAAACTACCTTTCCAACAAGACTGCATAATACAGTGTCCCCAAAACCAAGCATCACGTATCCTAGGAAAGGAAAAAAAGACATTTCACTGAACTCGTATTCTAACACTTTCACCAACATTTGTATACACATACCTAGGTATGTATATAAACAAGAAATATACATGCACATGCTCCTTTATGTATAGGTACAAAAAAGTCTCAACAGACTCTGCTAGACTACTGACTGGAGGGATATGGAAAAACACCACAGTATAGATACATGTCATAGTCAAGAGAGAGCATGCCTTGCTAGCATAGTTTTCCTTAATTCTATTAGAATGTTTCTTAATTCCTACATTTCTTAGTTCCAGTGACAGGACAGATCTAATTTCTGATGTCAATAAAACCAACAAAACCCCAAACAAACAAAAAGATCAGGGGTTGTTTTTACAACAGATGGAATCTGTGACTAGAGCTCAATTAACTATGTATGTTTTCCTAAGATTAATGGACATATTCTTCTACAAGTCTCAGCAAATGTTTGAGTAAGGTGGGAAAACAGATTAGCACCAAAACAGAAGGAAATCCAATACTTGTTTTTCATGCATACTTATTTGCAGGCTTGCTGGTGCTGTTCTTAGTCGTAAATACTAGACGAGGTATTAAAAGATATTCATAGCATTCAGAAAAAAAATTATCATTTTATACAGTGATAGCCTACAAATTCTCTCCTTCTGCTTTCGGTAACTTTTTCTAAAGAACTTCAAGATATTTGAATAAGACTTAACAAAACTTGTCCCTCACCCTCCTGTGGCATTACTCAGTAAGGTCCTAACGTGGCAGTGCAGCAGGTCAGACCACTCACTGAATTCCAACCTGGGACTGCCACCCGGAACTTGCTCGGTGTCCAAGGCAGGCAATGCGCCGTAACTGAGGACAGCCTCAGAACAAACAGGCATCAGGTCTGCCACAGCACCTGCACACTCTGAAGGTTGTGGTGTACAGCTAAGAGATGGGATTGAGACTAACAGCAAAGCAGACTTGGCAGGCGGGAAAAAAAACGTGACTTTTCAAGAAGTCGTTTAAAAGAAAAACCTCGTTGCATGTAAGAAAAATAATCTGTATAAAAGATCTGCTAGAATTTGGAAACCAAGAAGGAATTTAGTAGGTAAGCAGTAAAGATGATGAGTAGCTACATATTCCTCTAAAATTAATGTGTGTTTAGGATGGATGACAGGGCTTGTCCTCAAATTGTGAGCAATCATGAATGTTACACTCCTGAGTACGTGCATATGCCCAAATTTGTTTGCCGTGCCCACCTACCTAGAGTGGCATGCCTACTTCCAAAAAAGCTTTTCCTACATTAATCACCATGGAAACCAGTGAAGGCTTCTGCTACATATTCAAACACAGCCATTAAAAAAATAATTTTAATAATAAAAATAAATTTAATTAATGACTGGAGACGATGCAGCAACTAGTAAACCATCCCTATTCAAGTAAAACGAAAAACAGAGTGGGAAAGATTTGCTTGTGTGGGGAAAGGCTTCAAATATGGCAGCCCTCAGCTGCGCCTGGGTACAGGTGAGGGACTTCGTGGGGCTCCTGGATGCACCCCGGAGCTTTCCCCAGAGGAGATCAGATTCTGGACAGGCGCCCGTGCCCGTGCGTGACACAAGACGGGCTGGTCCTGCGCCAGCCCCACGCTTTGGGACCAGCCCAGGGCTATCAGATGACCGGCTCAGGCAACTTGGAAAGCGAAACAACTCCGACCGAGAGAAGAATAAAAACCATTATCAGCGGGGAGGGCTGGGCGGCCGCGATGCCGGAGCAGCGCGCCCCGCGGCTCTGCCCACGGACGAGGCGCCCCCGGGAGCGCTCCCCGCGCACCGGCACACGCGGGGGGGCGCGCAGGGACCGCGCAGTGCTGCGGGCACAGAAACACGGGCGGTCTGAACGTGTACCTGAGGGGGGAAAAATCTCAGAAAANNNNGAGGAGGAAAGAAAAAACAAAAAAAAAAAGAAAAAAAAAAGAAAGAGAGGGGGGGGGGGGGGGGGGGGAGAAACAACCCAAACCACCAAAACCAAGCAGAAATATCAAACGTCCAAGCGAGAAAAGGGGCCCGGGCTCCCCCCGCGGAGCCCCCGGCTGGGCGCGCCCTCCCCGCGCGGCCCCGTTTGAACGGGCCCCGCGGCCGCTCAGCCAACGGGGCGCCGCGGCGGCCGTGACGTCAGGCGCGGCG